>OY365753.1:16212500-16761203 GCA_959347395.1 Mechanitis mazaeus | reverse complement strand
TAACCTAACCTAACCTAACCTAACCTAACCTAACCTAACCTAACCTAACCTAACCTAACCTAACCTAACCTAACCTAACCTAACCTAACCTAACCTAACCTAACCTAACCTAACCTAACCTAACCTAACCTAACCTAACCTAACCTAACCTAACCTAACCTAACCTAACCTAACCTAACCTAACCTAACCTAACCTAACCTAACCTAACCTAACCTAACCTAACCTAACCTAACCTAACCTAACCTAACCTAACCTAACCTAACCTAACCTAACCTAACCTAACCTAACCTAACCTAACCTAACCTAACCTAACCTAACCTAACCTAACCTAACCTAACCTAACCTAACCTAACCTAACCTAACCTAACCTAACCTAACCTAACCTAACCTAACCTAACCTAACCTAACCTAACCTAACCTAACCTAACCTAACCTAACCTAACCTAACCTAACCTAACCTAACCTAACCTAACCTAACCTAACCTAACCTAACCTAACCTAACCTAACCTAACCTAACCTAACCTAACCTAACCTAACCTAACCTAACCTAACCTAACCTAACCTAACCTAACCTAACCTAACCTAACCTAACCTAACCTAACCTAACCTAACCTAACCTAACCTAACCTAACCTAACCTAACCTAACCTAACCTAACCTAACCTAACCTAACCTAACCTAACCTAACCTAACCTAACCTAACCTAACCTAACCTAACCTAACCTAACCTAACCTAACCTAACCTAACCTAACCTAACCTAACCTAACCTAACCTAACCTAACCTAACCTAACCTAACCTAACCTAACCTAACCTAACCTAACCTAACCTAACCTAACCTAACCTAACCTAACCTAACCTAACCTAACCTAACCTAACCTAACCTAACCTAACCTAACCTAACCTAACCTAACCTAACCTAACCTAACCTAACCTAACCTAACCTAACCTAACCTAACCTAACCTAACCTAACCTAACCTAACCTAACCTAACCTAACCTAACCTAACCTAACCTAACCTAACCTAACCTAACCTAACCTAACCTAACCTAACCTAACCTAACCTAACCTAACCTAACCTAACCTAACCTAACCTAACCTAACCTAACCTAACCTAACCTAACCTAACCTAACCTAACCTAACCTAACCTAACCTAACCTAACCTAACCTAACCTAACCTAACCTAACCTAACCTAACCTAACCTAACCTAACCTAACCTAACCTAACCTAACCTAACCTAACCTAACCTAACCTAACCTAACCTAACCTAACCTAACCTAACCTAACCTAACCTAACCTAACCTAACCTAACCTAACCTAACCTAACCTAACCTAACCTAACCTAACCTAACCTAACCTAACCTAACCTAACCTAACCTAACCTAACCTAACCTAACCTAACCTAACCTAACCTAACCTAACCTAACCTAACCTAACCTAACCTAACCTAACCTAACCTAACCTAACCTAACCTAACCTAACCTAACCTAACCTAACCTAACCTAACCTAACCTAACCTAACCTAACCTAACCTAACCTAACCTAACCTAACCTAACCTAACCTAACCTAACCTAACCTAACCTAACCTAACCTAACCTAACCTAACCTAACCTAACCTAACCTAACCTAACCTAACCTAACCTAACCTAACCTAACCTAACCTAACCTAACCTAACCTAACCTAACCTAACCTAACCTAACCTAACCTAACCTAACCTAACCTAACCTAACCTAACCTAACCTAACCTAACCTAACCTAACCTAACCTAACCTAACCTAACCTAACCTAACCTAACCTAACCTAACCTAACCTAACCTAACCTAACCTAACCTAACCTAACCTAACCTAACCTAACCTAACCTAACCTAACCTAACCTAACCTAACCTAACCTAACCTAACCTAACCTAACCTAACCTAACCTAACCTAACCTAACCTAACCTAACCTAACCTAACCTAACCTAACCTAACCTAACCTAACCTAACCTAACCTAACCTAACCTAACCTAACCTAACCTAACCTAACCTAACCTAACCTAACCTAACCTAACCTAACCTAACCTAACCTAACCTAACCTAACCTAACCTAACCTAACCTAACCTAACCTAACCTAACCTAACCTAACCTAACCTAACCTAACCTAACCTAACCTAACCTAACCTAACCTAACCTAACCTAACCTAACCTAACCTAACCTAACCTAACCTAACCTAACCTAACCTAACCTATACCTAACCTAACCTAACCTAACCTAACCTAACCTAACCTAACCTAACCTAACCTAACCTAACCTAACCTAACCTAACCTAACCTAACCTAACCTAACCTAACCTAACCTAACCTAACCTAACCTAACCTAACCTAACCTAACCTAACCTAACCTAACCTAACCTAACCTAACCTAACCTAACCTAACCTAACCTAACCTAACCTAACCTAACCTAACCTAACCTAACCTAACCTAACCTAACCTAACCTAACCTAACCTAACCTAACCTAACCTAACCTAACCTAACCTAACCTAACCTAACCTAACCTAACCTAACCTAACCTAACCTAACCTAACCTAACCTAACCTAACCTAACCTAACCTAACCTAACCTAACCTAACCTAACCTAACCTAACCTAACCTAACCTAACCTAACCTAACCTAACCTAACCTAACCTAACCTAACCTAACCTAACCTAACCTAACCTAACCTAACCTAACCTAACCTAACCTAACCTAACCTAACCTAACCTAACCTAACCTAACCTAACCTAACCTAACCTAACCTAACCTAACCTAACCTAACCTAACCTAACCTAACCTAACCTAACCTAACCTAACCTAACCTAACCTAACCTAACCTAACCTAACCTAACCTAACCTAACCTAACCTAACCTAACCTAACCTAACCTAACCTAACCTAACCTAACCTAACCTAACCTAACCTAACCTAACCTAACCTAACCTAACCTAACCTAACCTAACCTAACCTAACCTAACCTAACCTAACCTAACCTAACCTAACCTAACCTAACCTAACCTAACCTAACCTAACCTAACCTAACCTAACCTAACCTAACCTAACCTAACCTAACCTAACCTAACCTAACCTAACCTAACCTAACCTAACCTAACCTAACCTAACCTAACCTAACCTAACCTAACCTAACCTAACCTAACCTAACCTAACCTAACCTAACCTAACCTAACCTAACCTAACCTAACCTAACCTAACCTAACCTAACCTAACCTAACCTAACCTAACCTAACCTAACCTAACCTAACCTAACCTAACCTAACCTAACCTAACCTAACCTAACCTAACCTAACCTAACCTAACCTAACCTAACCTAACCTAACCTAACCTAACCTAACCTAACCTAACCTAACCTAACCTAACCTAACCTAACCTAACCTAACCTAACCTAACCTAACCTAACCTAACCTAACCTAACCTAACCTAACCTAACCTAACCTAACCTAACCTAACCTAACCTAACCTAACCTAACCTAACCTAACCTAACCTAACCTAACCTAACCTAACCTAACCTAACCTAACCTAACCTAACCTAACCTAACCTAACCTAACCTAACCTAACCTAACCTAACCTAACCTAACCTAACCTAACCTAACCTAACCTAACCTAACCTAACCTAACCTAACCTAACCTAACCTAACCTAACCTAACCTAACCTAACCTAACCTAACCTAACCTAACCTAACCTAACCTAACCTAACCTAACCTAACCTAACCTAACCTAACCTAACCTAACCTAACCTAACCTAACCTAACCTAACCTAACCTAACCTAACCTAACCTAACCTAACCTAACCTAACCTAACCTAACCTAACCTAACCTAACCTAACCTAACCTAACCTAACCTAACCTAACCTAACCTAACCTAACCTAACCTAACCTAACCTAACCTAACCTAACCTAACCTAACCTAACCTAACCTAACCTAACCTAACCTAACCTAACCTAACCTAACCTAACCTAACCTAACCTAACCTAACCTAACCTAACCTAACCTAACCTAACCTAACCTAACCTAACCTAACCTAACCTAACCTAACCTAACCTAACCTAACCTAACCTAACCTAACCTAACCTAACCTAACCTAACCTAACCTAACCTAACCTAACCTAACCTAACCTAACCTAACCTAACCTAACCTAACCTAACCTAACCTAACCTAACCTAACCTAACCTAACCTAACCTAACCTAACCTAACCTAACCTAACCTAACCTAACCTAACCTAACCTAACCTAACCTAACCTAACCTAACCTAACCTAACCTAACCTAACCTAACCTAACCTAACCTAACCTAACCTAACCTAACCTAACCTAACCTAACCTAACCTAACCTAACCTAACCTAACCTAACCTAACCTAACCTAACCTAACCTAACCTAACCTAACCTAACCTAACCTAACCTAACCTAACCTAACCTAACCTAACCTAACCTAACCTAACCTAACCTAACCTAACCTAACCTAACCTAACCTAACCTAACCTAACCTAACCTAACCTAACCTAACCTAACCTAACCTAACCTAACCTAACCTAACCTAACCTAACCTAACCTAACCTAACCTAACCTAACCTAACCTAACCTAACCTAACCTAACCTAACCTAACCTAACCTAACCTAACCTAACCTAACCTAACCTAACCTAACCTAACCTAACCTAACCTAACCTAACCTAACCTAACCTAACCTAACCTAACCTAACCTAACCTAACCTAACCTAACCTAACCTAACCTAACCTAACCTAACCTAACCTAACCTAACCTAACCTAACCTAACCTAACCTAACCTAACCTAACCTAACCTAACCTAACCTAACCTAACCTAACCTAACCTAACCTAACCTAACCTAACCTAACCTAACCTAACCTAACCTAACCTAACCTAACCTAACCTAACCTAACCTAACCTAACCTAACCTAACCTAACCTAACCTAACCTAACCTAACCTAACCTAACCTAACCTAACCTAACCTAACCTAACCTAACCTAACCTAACCTAACCTAACCTAACCTAACCTAACCTAACCTAACCTAACCTAACCTAACCTAACCTAACCTAACCTAACCTAACCTAACCTAACCTAACCTAACCTAACCTAACCTAACCTAACCTAACCTAACCTAACCTAACCTAACCTAACCTAACCTAACCTAACCTAACCTAACCTAACCTAACCTAACCTAACCTAACCTAACCTAACCTAACCTAACCTAACCTAACCTAACCTAACCTAACCTAACCTAACCTAACCTAACCTAACCTAACCTAACCTAACCTAACCTAACCTAACCTAACCTAACCTAACCTAACCTAACCTAACCTAACCTAACCTAACCTAACCTAACCTAACCTAACCTAACCTAACCTAACCTAACCTAACCTAACCTAACCTAACCTAACCTAACCTAACCTAACCTAACCTAACCTAACCTAACCTAACCTAACCTAACCTAACCTAACCTAACCTAACCTAACCTAACCTAACCTAACCTAACCTAACCTAACCTAACCTAACCTAACCTAACCTAACCTAACCTAACCTAACCTAACCTAACCTAACCTAACCTAACCTAACCTAACCTAACCTAACCTAACCTAACCTAACCTAACCTAACCTAACCTAACCTAACCTAACCTAACCTAACCTAACCTAACCTAACCTAACCTAACCTAACCTAACCTAACCTAACCTAACCTAACCTAACCTAACCTAACCTAACCTAACCTAACCTAACCTAACCTAACCTAACCTAACCTAACCTAACCTAACCTAACCTAACCTAACCTAACCTAACCTAACCTAACCTAACCTAACCTAACCTAACCTAACCTAACCTAACCTAACCTAACCTAACCTAACCTAACCTAACCTAACCTAACCTAACCTAACCTAACCTAACCTAACCTAACCTAACCTAACCTAACCTAACCTAACCTAACCTAACCTAACCTAACCTAACCTAACCTAACCTAACCTAACCTAACCTAACCTAACCTAACCTAACCTAACCTAACCTAACCTAACCTAACCTAACCTAACCTAACCTAACCTAACCTAACCTAACCTAACCTAACCTAACCTAACCTAACCTAACCTAACCTAACCTAACCTAACCTAACCTAACCTAACCTAACCTAACCTAACCTAACCTAACCTAACCTAACCTAACCTAACCTAACCTAACCTAACCTAACCTAACCTAACCTAACCTAACCTAACCTAACCTAACCTAACCTAACCTAACCTAACCTAACCTAACCTAACCTAACCTAACCTAACCTAACCTAACCTAACCTAACCTAACCTAACCTAACCTAACCTAACCTAACCTAACCTAACCTAACCTAACCTAACCTAACCTAACCTAACCTAACCTAACCTAACCTAACCTAACCTAACCTAACCTAACCTAACCTAACCTAACCTAACCTAACCTAACCTAACCTAACCTAACCTAACCTAACCTAACCTAACCTAACCTAACCTAACCTAACCTAACCTAACCTAACCTAACCTAACCTAACCTAACCTAACCTAACCTAACCTAACCTAACCTAACCTAACCTAACCTAACCTAACCTAACCTAACCTAACCTAACCTAACCTAACCTAACCTAACCTAACCTAACCTAACCTAACCTAACCTAACCTAACCTAACCTAACCTAACCTAACCTAACCTAACCTAACCTAACCTAACCTAACCTAACCTAACCTAACCTAACCTAACCTAACCTAACCTAACCTAACCTAACCTAACCTAACCTAACCTAACCTAACCTAACCTAACCTAACCTAACCTAACCTAACCTAACCTAACCTAACCTAACCTAACCTAACCTAACCTAACCTAACCTAACCTAACCTAACCTAACCTAACCTAACCTAACCTAACCTAACCTAACCTAACCTAACCTAACCTAACCTAACCTAACCTAACCTAACCTAACCTAACCTAACCTAACCTAACCTAACCTAACCTAACCTAACCTAACCTAACCTAACCTAACCTAACCTAACCTAACCTAACCTAACCTAACCTAACCTAACCTAACCTAACCTAACCTAACCTAACCTAACCTAACCTAACCTAACCTAACCTAACCTAACCTAACCTAACCTAACCTAACCTAACCTAACCTAACCTAACCTAACCTAACCTAACCTAACCTAACCTAACCTAACCTAACCTAACCTAACCTAACCTAACCTAACCTAACCTAACCTAACCTAACCTAACCTAACCTAACCTAACCTAACCTAACCTAACCTAACCTAACCTAACCTAACCTAACCTAACCTAACCTAACCTAACCTAACCTAACCTAACCTAACCTAACCTAACCTAACCTAACCTAACCTAACCTAACCTAACCTAACCTAACCTAACCTAACCTAACCTAACCTAACCTAACCTAACCTAACCTAACCTAACCTAACCTAACCTAACCTAACCTAACCTAACCTAACCTAACCTAACCTAACCTAACCTAACCTAACCTAACCTAACCTAACCTAACCTAACCTAACCTAACCTAACCTAACCTAACCTAACCTAACCTAACCTAACCTAACCTAACCTAACCTAACCTAACCTAACCTAACCTAACCTAACCTAACCTAACCTAACCTAACCTAACCTAACCTAACCTAACCTAACCTAACCTAACCTAACCTAACCTAACCTAACCTAACCTAACCTAACCTAACCTAACCTAACCTAACCTAACCTAACCTAACCTAACCTAACCTAACCTAACCTAACCTAACCTAACCTAACCTAACCTAACCTAACCTAACCTAACCTAACCTAACCTAACCTAACCTAACCTAACCTAACCTAACCTAACCTAACCTAACCTAACCTAACCTAACCTAACCTAACCTAACCTAACCTAACCTAACCTAACCTAACCTAACCTAACCTAACCTAACCTAACCTAACCTAACCTAACCTAACCTAACCTAACCTAACCTAACCTAACCTAACCTAACCTAACCTAACCTAACCTAACCTAACCTAACCTAACCTAACCTAACCTAACCTAACCTAACCTAACCTAACCTAACCTAACCTAACCTAACCTAACCTAACCTAACCTAACCTAACCTAACCTAACCTAACCTAACCTAACCTAACCTAACCTAACCTAACCTAACCTAACCTAACCTAACCTAACCTAACCTAACCTAACCTAACCTAACCTAACCTAACCTAACCTAACCTAACCTAACCTAACCTAACCTAACCTAACCTAACCTAACCTAACCTAACCTAACCTAACCTAACCTAACCTAACCTAACCTAACCTAACCTAACCTAACCTAACCTAACCTAACCTAACCTAACCTAACCTAACCTAACCTAACCTAACCTAACCTAACCTAACCTAACCTAACCTAACCTAACCTAACCTAACCTAACCTAACCTAACCTAACCTAACCTAACCTAACCTAACCTAACCTAACCTAACCTAACCTAACCTAACCTAACCTAACCTAACCTAACCTAACCTAACCTAACCTAACCTAACCTAACCTAACCTAACCTAACCTAACCTAACCTAACCTAACCTAACCTAACCTAACCTAACCTAACCTAACCTAACCTAACCTAACCTAACCTAACCTAACCTAACCTAACCTAACCTAACCTAACCTAACCTAACCTAACCTAACCTAACCTAACCTAACCTAACCTAACCTAACCTAACCTAACCTAACCTAACCTAACCTAACCTAACCTAACCTAACCTAACCTAACCTAACCTAACCTAACCTAACCTAACCTAACCTAACCTAACCTAACCTAACCTAACCTAACCTAACCTAACCTAACCTAACCTAACCTAACCTAACCTAACCTAACCTAACCTAACCTAACCTAACCTAACCTAACCTAACCTAACCTAACCTAACCTAACCTAACCTAACCTAACCTAACCTAACCTAACCTAACCTAACCTAACCTAACCTAACCTAACCTAACCTAACCTAACCTAACCTAACCTAACCTAACCTAACCTAACCTAACCTAACCTAACCTAACCTAACCTAACCTAACCTAACCTAACCTAACCTAACCTAACCTAACCTAACCTAACCTAACCTAACCTAACCTAACCTAACCTAACCTAACCTAACCTAACCTAACCTAACCTAACCTAACCTAACCTAACCTAACCTAACCTAACCTAACCTAACCTAACCTAACCTAACCTAACCTAACCTAACCTAACCTAACCTAACCTAACCTAACCTAACCTAACCTAACCTAACCTAACCTAACCTAACCTAACCTAACCTAACCTAACCTAACCTAACCTAACCTAACCTAACCTAACCTAACCTAACCTAACCTAACCTAACCTAACCTAACCTAACCTAACCTAACCTAACCTAACCTAACCTAACCTAACCTAACCTAACCTAACCTAACCTAACCTAACCTAACCTAACCTAACCTAACCTAACCTAACCTAACCTAACCTAACCTAACCTAACCTAACCTAACCTAACCTAACCTAACCTAACCTAACCTAACCTAACCTAACCTAACCTAACCTAACCTAACCTAACCTAACCTAACCTAACCTAACCTAACCTAACCTAACCTAACCTAACCTAACCTAACCTAACCTAACCTAACCTAACCTAACCTAACCTAACCTAACCTAACCTAACCTAACCTAACCTAACCTAACCTAACCTAACCTAACCTAACCTAACCTAACCTAACCTAACCTAACCTAACCTAACCTAACCTAACCTAACCTAACCTAACCTAACCTAACCTAACCTAACCTAACCTAACCTAACCTAACCTAACCTAACCTAACCTAACCTAACCTAACCTAACCTAACCTAACCTAACCTAACCTAACCTAACCTAACCTAACCTAACCTAACCTAACCTAACCTAACCTAACCTAACCTAACCTAACCTAACCTAACCTAACCTAACCTAACCTAACCTAACCTAACCTAACCTAACCTAACCTAACCTAACCTAACCTAACCTAACCTAACCTAACCTAACCTAACCTAACCTAACCTAACCTAACCTAACCTAACCTAACCTAACCTAACCTAACCTAACCTAACCTAACCTAACCTAACCTAACCTAACCTAACCTAACCTAACCTAACCTAACCTAACCTAACCTAACCTAACCTAACCTAACCTAACCTAACCTAACCTAACCTAACCTAACCTAACCTAACCTAACCTAACCTAACCTAACCTAACCTAACCTAACCTAACCTAACCTAACCTAACCTAACCTAACCTAACCTAACCTAACCTAACCTAACCTAACCTAACCTAACCTAACCTAACCTAACCTAACCTAACCTAACCTAACCTAACCTAACCTAACCTAACCTAACCTAACCTAACCTAACCTAACCTAACCTAACCTAACCTAACCTAACCTAACCTAACCTAACCTAACCTAACCTAACCTAACCTAACCTAACCTAACCTAACCTAACCTAACCTAACCTAACCTAACCTAACCTAACCTAACCTAACCTAACCTAACCTAACCTAACCTAACCTAACCTAACCTAACCTAACCTAACCTAACCTAACCTAACCTAACCTAACCTAACCTAACCTAACCTAACCTAACCTAACCTAACCTAACCTAACCTAACCTAACCTAACCTAACCTAACCTAACCTAACCTAACCTAACCTAACCTAACCTAACCTAACCTAACCTAACCTAACCTAACCTAACCTAACCTAACCTAACCTAACCTAACCTAACCTAACCTAACCTAACCTAACCTAACCTAACCTAACCTAACCTAACCTAACCTAACCTAACCTAACCTAACCTAACCTAACCTAACCTAACCTAACCTAACCTAACCTAACCTAACCTAACCTAACCTAACCTAACCTAACCTAACCTAACCTAACCTAACCTAACCTAACCTAACCTAACCTAACCTAACCTAACCTAACCTAACCTAACCTAACCTAACCTAACCTAACCTAACCTAACCTAACCTAACCTAACCTAACCTAACCTAACCTAACCTAACCTAACCTAACCTAACCTAACCTAACCTAACCTAACCTAACCTAACCTAACCTAACCTAACCTAACCTAACCTAACCTAACCTAACCTAACCTAACCTAACCTAACCTAACCTAACCTAACCTAACCTAACCTAACCTAACCTAACCTAACCTAACCTAACCTAACCTAACCTAACCTAACCTAACCTAACCTAACCTAACCTAACCTAACCTAACCTAACCTAACCTAACCTAACCTAACCTAACCTAACCTAACCTAACCTAACCTAACCTAACCTAACCTAACCTAACCTAACCTAACCTAACCTAACCTAACCTAACCTAACCTAACCTAACCTAACCTAACCTAACCTAACCTAACCTAACCTAACCTAACCTAACCTAACCTAACCTAACCTAACCTAACCTAACCTAACCTAACCTAACCTAACCTAACCTAACCTAACCTAACCTAACCTAACCTAACCTAACCTAACCTAACCTAACCTAACCTAACCTAACCTAACCTAACCTAACCTAACCTAACCTAACCTAACCTAACCTAACCTAACCTAACCTAACCTAACCTAACCTTTTTTTTTTTTTTTTTTTCGTGGGGAAATCCACACGGATACCCCGCCGCCTCGGGGGAGACGACTTGGTTATGCCGGACTTTAACCGGCTAAAACCCCACGGTGTCCAACTCGTCGCCATGTGCCGGGGTCACGGGAACATCCAATTTGGCAATCTTCCGCGACCCGGCGACGATGCGGTCTCAGCAGACCTCCTCTCGGTTGCAGGGAGGATAGTAATTCCTTCCACTGCTCAACAACGGTCGAAGTGGCGTGCAAGGATACGCCCACGCCTACTCGGGCTAGTTTGAGTTTGGGGGAGGACTCCCCCGAGTCCACCACCCACTAGCTGTTGTTATGGTGGGAGATGGCGAATGTGGGCCTCTCTCCGACGTGCCAGTCTTCTGCGGCGAATAGCCAACGTGGTGATAGCCTCCCTTTGTCTTTCGGCTTCTTCTTTCTGAGTCATCACTTGCTCACAGAAAAGACTGAACGCCTCCCAGGATCTTTTGCTCCTAACCATTTCGTGAACTACCGATGATAGCGAAAGCTCTTGTCCTATCGCGGTACGTAGAGTAGCTCGTTCCACTTCCCATGCTTTGCAATCCTGGAGTGTATGTTGAGCTGTTTCTAGGGGGCAATTGTTGCAGTGGTGGCAGACTGCAGTCGGTTCTCGCCCGGCAACTCGGAACAGGTATTCTCCGAAACATCCGTGCCCAGTTATTACCTGCGTCATCCGGAATGTAAGGCTGCCATGGCGTCTCCTTAGCCACTGTTGGAAAACCGGAGAAACTGCCTCAATGGCTCTTAATCCTGCAGTCGGCTCGGCAATTCTGGTTTCCCAAACTGCATGAGCGTGACTCACTATTGCTCGCCTCATCCTGCCTTGTTCATTATGAGAAACAGCTGATTCGATCACCTCCCTACGAAGATTATACATTGTCGTGAGAGCTGATGCATAAAGATCCCAGGGCAATGTTCCAGCCAGGACGCAGGCGGCATCGTAGGAGACGGTGCGGTAGCCACGAATCAACCTGATCGCCATCGCTCTCTGCGGCTTGCGTAAGAGAGCGATATTCCGGCTATTCAGGGACTCTGACCACACCGGAGCTCCGTACAATGCCATTGACCTCACTACCCCAGCATATAGGCGTCTGCTCAATGTGTTAGGGCCGCCTAGGTTTGGCAGCAACCATCCGAAAGCCGCCGTTGCACTCAGCAGTTTCGGAGCTAGTCGCTCAAAGTGGGCGGTAAACTTCCACCTGCTATCGAGGACGAGACCGAGATATCTCATCGTCGACCCGATGCAGATGCGAGTACCGCCAACAACGATGCTGTCCTCTGAGGATGGTGCATTTCGAGGACCATGGAAGCACAGAGCCTCGGACTTGTGAAGAGCCACCTCGAGGCCAAGACGACGGATTCGCCCTACCACGTGCTCTAGCCCCGCAGTGGCAAGAATGACCGCTTGCCTGGGAGTTTTAGCCCGAGCTGTCACCAGAGTGTCATCGGCATAACAGGTAACATCGATACCCGTGAGGTTACCACCCCGCAAAACCCAGTCGTATCCTATATTCCACAGGAGCGGTCCGAGGACCGACCCCTGTGGAACTCCACACGCCATCTCTTTTTTCCGCCAACCCCTTTTGACCGGGTACACGACGGAACGTTGAGAGAGGTACGCACCGATAATGCAACGGAGGTATGAAGGTAAGCGATGATACTTTAGCGCCTCTCTGATGCAACTCCAGGGCAGAGTATTAAATGCATTGGCAATGTCCAAGGACACCGCCAGAACTACTTCCCCTCGGTTCACCGCTTCCATCGCCGCTGTTTTCACCCGCAATATAGCATCTACCGTTGACTTGCCAGCACGGAATCCGAACTGATTGCTGGATAAGTCCGGACCGACATTTTTAAGGTGGGTTACTATCCTATCTGCCAATATGCTCTCAAACAGTTTCCCTACCTCATCTAAAAGAACAATCGGACGATAAGAAGAAGACGAGACGTCCGAATGGTGCTTTCCTTTGCTGAGGAGCACTAGGCGACCTGTTTTCCACTGTTCCGGGAAATGCGACTGCAACAAACAGGCGTCCAAAAGACTCTTCAGTCTCGGTTCGAGTTCACCTAGAGCTAACCCTAGTACCCGACCGGGAATTCCATCCGGACCAGGAGCCGTGTTCTTGGCCCTAAGCCTTCCCATCGCTACACTTAGCTCCAGCTCTGTTATTCGGGGAATTACAGCTTCCTCCGCCACTGTTGTAGAACCAGTCATTGTAGGTGGTGAATATTCTTCTCTTCGGGGAAATAATGCATCAACAACCTGTTCTACTATCCCGGGCTGTAGAGTTTGTGTTATTGGGGGAGTCCAAGGCCGAAGTTTCCCTCTCACCATCCGGTACGGCCGTCCCCACAAATCTCTGTCAACTGATTCCAATAATTCCCTTCTAGCCTCGTCCTTCGCCCGTGAGATGCAGATCTTCAACGCATCTTTAGAAGAGACATACTTGGAGTACAGTTCAGCCTCCAGTTCTAAGTTTCGTCGCCTTCTCCTTCGACTACGAGTGTATTGACGTCTGGCTACAACGCACTCTAAACGGAGTTGCGAAATTTCCAAGGACCACCAATAGACACTTTTTGAGGGAGGATTGAGCTTGGATCGGGGCATACAAGCATCGCATATGTGCGTCATTGCATTCCGGAACCTGCTCGCTTCTTCCTCTACCTCAATAGGCCCTTCCGTTACGGGCAACCATGTTTGAACTATCGCAGCCTCCAAGAGCATGTCTCTATCCAGACGTTTTACTTGCCACCTTGGCCCACCTTCTTGAGAAGACCGAGAGGGCAGCTGATGCCTGGCGGAGGGGGACAGAACTTCGAACCGAATGTATCTGTGGTCAGATAAGGTTTCCACCTCCTCGAGGACTCTCCACTTGGACACACGATGCGCTAACGCAGGGCTTGCGAATGACACATCCACAATTGACCCGCCTTGCCAGCGCACACACGTATGTACGGACCCTCTATTAAGTACAACCAGTCCAGCCGTCGGCAGCCACTCTTCTACTATTTCACCGCGTGCATTTGAGACGCTAGATCCCCAAGCTGTCGACTTTGCATTGAGGTCTCCAATCACCAATATAGGACACGGAAGAAACTGTCCTATAGTGGTTAATATTTCCGACATAAAGACCTCAAATTCAGCCAATGGTCTATTGGGAGAAAAATATGCTCCAACAACAACGATGTCTCCCAGCTGTGCTGCGACATAACCCTGTCCCCTGATTATTCTTGCAGGAGCAAAAGAATCATTGGCGTAGTGGCAGACAATGGCGACCACGTCACTCGAGTCACCGATCCAGTTCGGTCTAGGGGGAATCACATATGGTTCAACAACAACGGCAATCTGTATCATCCACTCTGCCAGGCTCTGGAGGAGCAGGTCCTGAGCTCTGGCACAGTGATTGATGTTACACTGGAGAATTTTTAAAGGAGCCATTAGTGTTGTTCTTCTATAACCATCTCTTCTTCTAACCTTGCACTTAACGGGCCGATGTTCTTGCTTTGGCTCCTAGTATCGGATGCAGTCCGGTTAGGCCTCACCTTGTTCGGTTTAATTGAGCATAATTTGCTACCGATGGTGTGGTTAGCGGGTCTGTTGCTATCGGTGCAGAGAGCGCAATGTGGGGCAGCAGAGCAAGTATTGGCCTTATGGCCGGGTATCCCACAACGAAAACATAGACCGCTACGATCAATGTTGGAAGTGCAAGCTTCTCTTAGATGACCTTCACCCAGACAGCGCCAACATCGTTTTGCTCTTTGGGGTAGCAGCTTTACTCTTGCAGAGACCCATCCAAATAGAATATGCCCATTGTCAGCTACTCTTTTGGCAGCGAAAATTGGACATCTCACCCAGATTGTAAATAACCCTCTGTGGTCTTTTCGCACCTCTCCCGTCATAATTTGACCTTCCGGGCACCCACCGATGCTGGAGATTGTGGTCACCACTTCCTCTTTTGTGACGGAGTCGTCCAGGTCTGATATGCGCAATTCCGCGCGTTTCGTAACCCTGGCTATTCGGACATCGTCGCTTCTGAGGTTATTGCCAAGTCGCTTTGCCACCTCGTCAGCCTTTTCTTCACTCTCTGCACCGGATATTTCTAATATTCTTCCTCCCGTAGCAGTTTTCCTGATCCGGATAGCGGTAAGTCCGAATCCAGAGAGATCCGTCGACTTTGCTTGTCGCAGAACGCTAGCGTATGACACTCCTCTTTCCTCCGCTCCCGGCTGCAAGTTTAAAACTATTGCAGCGGATCGAGGTGGACGCGGCTTTTGCTTCGCAGCCGTATCCGTTTGCTTATCTCGTAGTGCCCCCGGTTTACGAGTCTTGCGTTTTCGGTTCGTAACTTTAACCCAGCCATCGTCCTCGTTTGCGGAGGCGGCAGGCATCTGACGGGGTTTTACTTGCGTAGGTATACTATTATTAGCCACTGTTGTCGAAACAGCCCTCTTCTTCTTTTTATCCCTTCTCTTGCCTTTTTTCTTGGTTGCCTCAGAATTTGGAGCTTGGGTTGTTAGAGGCCTATTTAACTGTCCCGATGCTAGAGCAATTCGTGGTTCTGCAATGATCTCTGCATCTTTTGCAGGCGAACCGACAGTCTTTTCGGGAAGTAGTCTTCTCTCCAGCGCTTCGAATTTTGAGTTAACCATGTCACCGATCTGGTTCATAATGGTATTGGAGAGCTGCTCTATGTCGATGTTATGACTTTTACGAGCAGGAACAAAACTCTCTGTACCATTCATAGCTCCCAATTCGCACTTACTACGTAGCTGAGCCACTTCATTCTTCAACTCAGACAACTCAGATTGCAGCCGCAAATTCGCTTCCTGTAACTGGCGGGTCTCTTCCGTGGTGTTCTTTTCCGCAAGGCTCTCTATGCAACTCCTTATAGAAGAAGCGGCATCTTTCAGAGCTTTTTGGAACGTGCCTTTCAGGTTTTTAGATCTCGTTGCTATACTGCTAACAAGGTCTAACTGCTCCTCAGCTCTTTTACGGAGGTCGATAATAGCATCGACCTCTGGCGTCAGCCGTTGTCCACGATTCATATGATGACGCTCCCGTATACGCTCTTGCAGTTCTCTTTCTGCCTCCATCTCCATCTCTTTCCTTTGGAGCTTGAGGTAGCCCTCCTTGGCTTTCTTGAGGCCAACGTACTGGCCTGTTGTTGGAGGACGACCTCTTCCTCTCTTTGGTGTCACTAGCTTTTTCACTGTGAGCATCCTTTCGCCGCTCGAGTCACCGCTCGAGCCCGCACAGCTCCTCTCATTGGAGGAGGGCCGTTTCTTTGTGCATGATAACGGTATTTCCGCTGAAGCAGCCGTCATCATACTAGTGTCCGAATGATCAGACTCTGCAGAAATATTAGGGTGGTCTTTTCCCCCCCCAGAATACGAGGGGAAGACGGAGGCCGAGGCCTCCGTGAGGGATTGCCCGGCTGCCGAGCAGCCGGAACCCTCCTGGGGTAGTGTATTTTTAAGATTCACCTTCATATTAAGTTCCTTTTAGGGGGTGAGGTCCCCGCGGTGGGAGGGCCGCGGGAATCGGTTTTTCTTAAATATCTCGTGACGTATGCGTCCTAAAATTACGAGTGATGTGTCGAAAGACGCGTCTCCTCGAGCCGCACGGTACTGGTCAAAAAGAATTTTGAAATTTGGAAAATTGGATTTTTCCCTTGAGGAAAACGAAAATTTTCCCTAAAAATGCTATAACTCCCGACTGGATAAGCCGATCGGGATGTGCGATATGTCGAAAGATAGCTATTAGAGATATCTAAATAGCTGTTAAATTAATTTCTGAAAAGAAATCGAAACAAAAAATTTTTATAAACAAGAACAATAATTTTTTAAGGGAAATTCGATAATTTTCCGCCTGAGGATGACTTTTCACTATCGCGAGTGGCACCGAAAGATGCGCCTCAACGATGTCTATAAGTCGTCTGAAGGTTTGGAAAAGCTATGATTATCCTATAAAAAGTTATTAACTAAAAACTGCCGAAAAAGTGAATTTTGTATGGAAATTATTAAGAATTTTGATATTTTCCTCAAAATGAAAAATTTACTAATAGAATTTAATAAAGACTATACCAAAATGCTAGGACCACCTAGTAACAGTAAATAAGACAAAAAATTTAAAGAAAAACGACGCGGAACCCAAGATTTAATACAATATATTGTTATACAATACTAATTGTTAGTACTGCTTAGGTGGTTTTAAGTACCTATGAGATCGGTTTTTCTTAAATATCTCGTGACGTATGCGTCCTAAAATTACGAGTGATGTGTCGAAAGACGCGTCTCCTCGAGCCGCACGGTACTGGTCAAAAAGAATTTTGAAATTTGGAAAATTGGATTTTTCCCTTGAGGAAAACGAAAATTTTCCCTAAAAATGCTATAACTCCCGACTGGATAAGCCGATCGGGATGTGCGATATGTCGAAAGATAGCTATTAGAGATATCTAAATAGCTGTTAAATTAATTTCTGAAAAGAAATCGAAACAAAAAATTTTTATAAACAAGAACAATAATTTTTTAAGGGAAATTCGATAATTTTCCGCCTGAGGATGACTTTTCACTATCGCGAGTGGCACCGAAAGATGCGCCTCAACGATGTCTATAAGTCGTCTGAAGGTTTGGAAAAGCTATGATTATCCTATAAAAAGTTATTAACTAAAAACTGCCGAAAAAGTGAATTTTGTATGGAAATTATTAAGAATTTTGATATTTTCCTCAAAATGAAAAATTTACTAATAGAATTTAATAAAGACTATACCAAAATGCTAGGACCACCTAGTAACAGTAAATAAGACAAAAAATTTAAAGAAAAACGACGCGGAACCCAAGATTTAATACAATATATTGTTATCAACCTAACCTAACCTAACCTAACCTAACCTAACCTAACCTAACCTAACCTAACCTAACCTAACCTAACCTAACCTAACCTTTTTTTTTTTTTTTTTTTTTTTTTTTTTACATGGCGAAAATCCTCATGGATACCACACACCGCGGGGGCAGCGCGTGGTTATGCCGGACTCCTACCGGCTAAAAACACCATGGTGCATTGCTCACGTCGCTCTGCGCCGAGAACACGGGTACGCCGTCGGCACTCTTCCGCGAACTCGGCAGCGACATGGCCTCATCAGGCCTCAGCTTAGGGGACGCCCATCTGCGTCCCTCCGCACCGCACTGCTGCACTACAGCACGGCGCCTTCTCCCTTACAAGGACTTAGCTGGGAACAGGCTCCCCCGAGCCTGCCCCAGCGACTCTATCAGGGAGGATGATCTCCAAGATCGGCTCTTCGGCGGCGGCGCCCTGGTCGTCGGCGGCGCATCGCGAGATCGGTCGTCACCTCCCGATCCCGCTCGTCTGCCTCTTTCCGGGCAACCACTGTCTCGCAGAATGCGAGGACGGCGCTCCACGACTCCTCACTGTCCACCATAGATTTGACCACGGCAGGCAGTGAGAGGTCGGAGCCAACGACTGCGCAGAGCTGAAGGCGCTCTGTCGCCCAGGCGGGACACACTTCCAGCATATGTTGGGCCGTTTCCTCAGGACATCCGTCGCAATGGAGGCACCTGGCGGTCGGCTCTCTTCCGGCTATGTGGTGCAGGTACCTCCCGAAGCAGCCATGCCCCGAGAGGACCTGCGACAACCTGTAAGTGAGTGTGCCGTGGCGTCTGCCTAACCATTTTTGGAGAACTGGACGGATGGCCTCGATGGTCCGTCGGCCGGCGCTAGGATGCCCCAGCCTGGACTCCCACATTTCTTCAGCTGCTTCTTGTAGCCGTCTCCTTCTTTCCCCGATGTCCTGGGGTGCCGATGCGTGCCCTTGGGACCGTACCTCCTTGCGCCACGCATAAAGCTGGGCAAGGATCCCGGCCTCTAGGTCCCAGGGCATGAAACCCGCCAAAACACAGGCCGCTTCCTCCGAGATTGTGCGGTATCCCCGAATGGCCCTGACCGCCAATGCCCTCTGCGGTTTGCGCAAAAGCGCGACACTCCGGCGATTCAGGGCATCGGCCCAAACAGGAGCCCCGTAGAGAGCCATGGACCGCACAACTCCAGCATGAAGGCGCCTACAAGCGGCGCCTGGACCACCGACATTTGGCAGCAACCGCCCGAGGGCGGCAGCTGTTCGAACCAGTCGTGGAGCCAACCTTTCGAAGTGGGCCCTGAATTCCCACTTGCTGTCCAAAGTGAGCCCCAGATACCTCATCTGGGACTCTACGACTATGCGTACTCCTCCAACGACGATGTGCGCATTGGTAGGCGGCGCGTTTCGGGGCCCGTGGAAACATAACGCCTCCGTCTTGTTGAGCGCCACCTCCAGGCCCAGACGCCTTATCCTGGATACAACGTGGGCCGCTCCCGCCGTGGCGAGTATGGCGGCGTTACGGTGAGTTTTACTGCGCGCAGTTACCAGGGTGTCATCGGCGTAGCATGTCACCTCAACACCCTGGAGATTGGCGCCACGCAGCACCCAGTCATATCCGATGTTCCACAAGAGTGGTCCTAGGACCGACCCCTGTGGAACACCGCACAGCACTTCTCGCGCATCTTGCGTCTTGTTTTGGCAGGGAAAGATCACGCTCCTGCCGGACAAGTACGACCCTATGACGCGGCACAGGTAGGAAGGCACCCCATGGAACCGGAGTGCCTCCCTGATGCAAGCCCAGGGGAGTGTGTTGAAAGCGTTGGCGATGTCAAGAGACACCGCCAAAACGACCTCACCCCGGGAGACCGCATCCTGTGCGAGGGTCCGGACTCTGCCTACAGCATCCACCGTCGATCTTCCTCTCCTGAACCCAAACTGACAGTCCGCCAGGTTCGGCCCGACCTGCTCCAGATGCTCGACGATGCGCCCGGCCACCACTCTCTCGAAGAGCTTAGCCACATCGTCGAGCAGCACGATGGGACGGTATCCAGAAGCTGAGTCAAGCGGCCGGCCCTCCTTACGTAAGAGGACCAGTTTACCCTCCTTCCATCTCTGGGGGATGACTCCTTGCTGCAAACAGGCGGAAAAGAGCGCCCGGAGTCGCTCCCCCAGATCTTCAAGCGCCAGAGCAAGGGCGCGTCCCGGTACGCCGTCAGGGCCGGGAGCAGTGTTTTTAGCTCGCAGCTTTCTGACCGCCGCATTGAGCTCCTCCTCAGACACTGACGGCGCTACGAATGATTCCGGCGATTGCACTGGAGGGTCGCGGGACATGACAGGTGGGGAGAAATCCCCGCGATGTGGGAACAGGGATGACACGACGTCCCGAAGCAGCTGGGGCGATAGGGTCTCTGTAACGGGGGGGGCCCAGGAGCGGAGCTTGCTCAACACTAACTTGTATGGTCGCCCCCATGGATCCGCGTCCAGAGTACCTAAGAATTCACCCCAGGCAGCCTCTATCGCCCTTCCGATGGCTGTCTGTAGTTGCAGCTTTAGGTCCCTATATGAGCCATAGAGCAGAGCTTCTCTATTGAGATCCCTTCGCCTTCTTCGCCTGCACCGTGTGTACTGGCGCCTGGCTACGACACAGTCTCTGCGCAACTGCGCGATATCCGCCGACCACCAGTACACCTGGGGCTTCGGAGGCCGATTCCTAGCCCGGAACATAGACGCGTTGCACACTTGCCTCATCGTCTCCCGGAACCAGTCAGCTTCATGTTCCACTTCCACCGGGCCTGGAGGCGCGGGTGACCACGATCTTACGATCACCGCTTCTCGTAGAACCTCACGATTGAGGCTTTTGAGTTGCCACCTATGGCTGTTGTTCGATAGGGTCCGCTCGGGACCACCCGGGTTGACAGGGAGGGAGGAGACGCTAAATCGTATGTAACGATGGTCAGAAAGCGTCTCCTCTACCTCCAACACTCCCCAATCCTGGACACGGCGCGCCACGGCAGGGCTTGCGAACGTGACGTCGACGATGGAACCGCCCTGCATCCGCACACACGTGTCTACCGAACCCCTATTCAAAACAACGAGCCCGGTCTCAAGCATCCAGCGCTCAACCATGGAGCCTCGCAGATCCGTCGCAGGGGATCCCCACGCCACAGACTTCGCGTTGAGGTCTCCTGCAACGACAACGGGATGAGGATGGCTCTGCCGCACGAGAACCGTGAGCCGAGCCAGGAAGTCCCCGAAATCACTCGCCGGACGATTAGGGGAGAAATACGCCGAAACGACGACGATTTCCCCCACCTTGGCCGCGACGTATCCCGGACCTTTCACTACATTCTGAAGTAGCGGGGAACCCGCGGCCGGCCTAGCAATTATACCTGCCACACCGTCATTATCTCCAGCCCATCCAGGAGACACCCGATAAGGCTCAGCCACAATGGCTACGCCAAACCTAACCTTTTTTTTTTTTTTTTTTTTTTTTTTTTTTTTTTTTTTTTACATGGCGAAAATCCTCATGGATACCACACACCACGGGGGCAGCGTGTGGTTATGCCGGACTCCTACCGGCTAAAAACACCATGGTGCATTGCTCACGTCGCTCTGCGCCGAGAGCACGGGTACGCCATCGGCACTCTTCCGCGAACTCGGCAGCGACATGGCCTCATCAGGCCTCAGCTTAGGGGACGCCCATCTGCGTCCCTCCGCACCGCACTGCTGCACTACAGCACGGCGCCTTCTCCCTTACAAGGACTTAGCTGGGAACAGGCTCCCCCGAGCCTGCCCCAGCGACTCTATCAGGGAGGATGATCTCCAAGATCGGCTCTTCGGCGGCGGCGCCCTGGTCGTCGGCGGCGCATCGCGAGATCGGTCGTCGCCTCCCGATCCCGCTCGTCTGCCTCCTTTCGGGCAAGCACTAATTCGCAATAGGCGAGGGTAGCGCTCCACGACTCCTCGCTGTCCACCATAGATTTGACCACGGCGGGCAACGAGAGGTCGGAGCCGACTACAGCGCATAGCTGAGTGCGCTCTGTCGCCCAGGCGGGGCACACTTCCAGCATATGTTGGGCCGTTTCCTCCGGACACCCGTCACAATGGAGGCACCTGGCGGTCGGCTCTCTCCCGGCAATGTTGTGCAGGTACCTCCCGAAACAACCATGCCCCGAGAGGACCTGCGACAGCCTGTATGTAAGCGTGCCGTGACGTCTGCCTATCCATTTTTGGAGAACTGGACGGATGGCCTCGATGGTCCGTCGGCCGGCGCTAGGGTGCTCCAGCCTGGACTCCCACACTTCTTCAGCTGCTTCTTGTAGCCGTCTTCTTCTTTCCCCGATCTCCTGGGGTGCCGGTGCGTGCCCTTGGGACCGTACCTCCTTGCGCCACGCATGAAGCTGGGCAAGGATCCCGGCCTCTAGGTCCCAGGGCATGAAACCCGCCAAAACACAGGCCGCTTCCTCCGAGATTGTGCGGTATCCCCGGATGGCCCTGACCGCCAATGCCCTCTGCGGTTTGCGCAAAAGCGCGACACTCCGGCGATTCAGGGCATCGGCCCAAACAGGAGCCCCGTAAAGAGCCATGGACCGCACAACTCCAGCATGAAGGCGCCTACAAGTGGCGCCTGGGCCACCGACATTTGGCAGCAACCGCCCCAGAGCAGCAGCTGTTCGAATGAGCCGTGGGGCCAACCTTTCAAAGTGGGCCCTAAAATCCCACTTGCTGTCTAGAGTGAGCCCCAGATACCTCATCTGGGACTCTACGACAATTCGGACTCCTCCAACGACGATGTGCAAGTTGGCAGGCGGCGCGTTTCGGGGCCCGTGAAAGCATAGCGCCTCCGACTTATTGAGCGCCACCTCCAGCCCCAGACGCCTTATTCTCGACACAACGTGGGCCGCTCCCGCCGTGGCGAGTATGGCGGCGTTGCGGAGAGTCTTGCTGCGCGCAGTTACCAGGGTGTCATCGGCGTAGCATGTCACCTCAACACCCTGGAGATTGGCGCCGCGCAGCACCCAGTCATATCCGATATTCCACAAGAGTGGTCCTAGGACCGACCCCTGTGGAACACCGCATAGCACTTCTCGTGCATCTTGCGTCCCGTTTTGGCAGGGAAAGATAACACTCCTGCCGGACAAGTACGACCCTATGACGCGGCACAGGTAGGAAGGCACCCCATGGAACCGGAGTGCCTCCCTGATGCAAGCCCAGGGGAGTGTGTTGAAAGCGTTGGCGATGTCAAGAGACACCGCCAAAACGACCTCACCCCGGGAGACCGCATCCTGTGCGAGGGTCCGGACTCTGCCTATAGCATCCACCGTCGATCTTCCTCTCCTGAACCCAAACTGACAGTCCGCCAGGTTCGGCCCGACCTGCTCCAGATGCTCGACGATGCGCCCGGCCACCACTCTCTCGAAGAGCTTAGCCACATCGTCGAGCAGCACGATGGGACGGTATCCAGAAGCTGAGTCAAGCGGCCGGCCCTCCTTACGTAAGAGGACCAGTTTACCCTCCTTCCATCTCTGGGGGATGACTCCTTGCTGCAAACAGGCGGAAAAGAGCGCCCGGAGTCGCTCCCCCAGATCTTCAAGCGCCAGAGCAAGTGCGCGTCCCGGTACGCCGTCAGGGCCGGGAGCAGTGTTTTTAGCTCGCAGCTTTCTGACCGCCGCATTGAGCTCCTCCTCAGACACTGACGGCGCTGCGAATGATTCCGGCGATTGCACTGGAGGGTCGCGGGACATGACAGGTGGGGAGAATTCCCCGCGATGTGGGAACAAAGATGACACGACGTCCCGAAGCAGCTGGGGCGATAGGGTCTCTGTAACGGGGGGGGCCCAGGAGCGGAGCTTGCTCAACACTAGCTTGTATGGTCGCCCCCATGGATCCGCGTCCAGAGTTCCCAGGAATTCACCCCAGGCAGCCTCTATCGCTCTCCCGATTGCCGTCTGCAGTTCCGTCTTTATATCTCTATAGGAGTCATAGAGGAGCGCTTCCCTATCGAGGTCTCTGCGTCGTCTTCGCTTGCACCTGGTGTACTGGCGCCTAGCCTCGACACAGTCTCTGCGCAACTGCGCGATATCCGCCGACCACCAGTACACCTGGGGCTTCGGAGGCCGAGATCTAGCCCGGGACATTGACGCATCGCAAATCTGCTTCATTGTCTCCCGGAACCAGTCTGCTTCACTTTCCACTTCAACTGGACCTGGCGGCGCGGGTGACCAAGATCTTACGATCACCGCTTCCCGAAGAACTTCACGGTCGAGGCTCCGGAGTTGCCACCTGTGGCTGTTGTTGGACTGGGTCCGTTCGGGACCACCCGGGTTCGCAGGGAGGGAGGAGACGCTAAATCGTATGTAACGGTGGTCTGACAGCGTTTCCTCTACCTCCAGCACTCCCCAGTCCTGAACACGGCGTGCCAGGGCAGGGCTTGCGAACGAGACGTCCACGATGGAGCCGCCCTGCATCCGCACGCACGTGTTTACCGAACCTCTATTTAGAACAACGAGCCCGGTCTCAAGCATCCACCGCTCGACCATGGAGCCGCGCAGATCCGTCGCGGGGGATCCCCACGCCACAGACTTTGCGTTGAGGTCCCCTGCAACGACAACCGGATGGGGATGACTCTGTCGCACTAGGCCTGTGAGACGAGCCAGAAAGTCCCCGAAGTCACTCGCCGGACGATTAGGGGAGAAATACGTCGAAATGACGACGATTTCCCCCACCTTAGCCGCGACGTATCCCGCACCCTTTACTACGTTGTGAAGTGGCGAGGAGCCCGCAGACGGCCTCGATATTATACAGGCCAGACCGTCGTTGTCTCCTGCCCATCCAGGAGACACCCGATAGGGCTCAGCCACTATGGCTACGCCAATCCTCCACTGTGCCAGGCTCTGGAACATTAAGTCTTGAGCCCTGGCGCAGTGATTTAGGTTTATTTGTAGGAATCGGAGAGGGGCCATTAATCGATCGCCATACTCTCCGCTATACCTGCGGTCACAGGAGCGGCTTTGGCCGCCTGATCTCTGGGCCCAGCTTTATTGCCAGCTGCCCTTTTCCCTTTGCGCCCACTCCCGTGGGCCTTGCAGGCCCATCCACCGATCTTATGACCGGCAGGCCTGTTAGCGGCGGCGCACACCACACAATGCGGTGCTCCGGTGCATTCCGCTGATTTGTGGCCAGCCTTTCCGCACCGGAAACACAGGGTGCTGCGATCGTCAGCTACAGTGCACTGCTCCTTTGCGTGCCCGGCCTCCAGGCATCTGAAGCAGCGCACCGGCTTCCTATCGAGCAGGCGGATGTGTGCCGACACCCACCCTACCAGCAAACGGCCGCCATCCACGACCTTTCGTGCAGCCGTGACGGGACAGTTGACAACCACTGTCCCTATGCCCGATCGATTTCTCCTGATTGTGCCGGCTCTAACCGCCTCGACCGGGCATTCGCCGATGCGAGCGATCGCCGCAGCAACCTCCTCAGTCATCACAGAGTCATCTAGCTCTGACACCCGCAAGCCAGCAGACTTGACGGGCCTGGACACAGCGACGTTCTCAGGGTCAAGGATCGAGCGCAGCTTTTCAGCCAGCGCATCCGCCTTGTCTCCACTTGTGGTGCCGGGTATTTTAAGTACCCGCGCACCAGACGCAGCGACCCTGAATTGAACGCCGTCAATCCCCAGCTCAGGCAGATTT
Organism: Mechanitis mazaeus; assembly: GCA_959347395.1. Lineage (NCBI taxonomy): Eukaryota > Metazoa > Arthropoda > Insecta > Lepidoptera > Nymphalidae > Mechanitis > Mechanitis mazaeus. The sequence continues at coordinate 16,734,929 of OY365753.1, read as the reverse complement.
AACTGCTGCTTAGCCTGCGACAGGATGTCGGCGTAGGAAAGGCCCTTCTCTTGGGCATTCGGCTGGAGGCGCAGCACCACCGCAGTCGATCGCGGCGCTCTCAGGTTGGGCTTTCGGTCTGAGCCCCGAGGCTTCGACGTCTTCTTCTCTGTTTGGCCAGCGGAGGCCACCCGCCTCGCGCCTTGGCCTCTCTTACGACGACGGCGGCTCACAACCGTCCACTCTTCCCCATCGGCTGCAGGGACCGGAGGAGCACTCGGCTGTGATCCTGTTTGGGGCGATTGCGTATTCGCCTTCGGAGGAGGGGGAGGTGGCTTCTTCGTCTTAGTCCGGCTCTTACTCTTTGTCTTTGTTGGAGGCTTTTGAGGGACAGATGTTGGTCCCTCTGGGGTTTCCTTGGCCTGTCGTGGCTGTCTCTGCTGTTCGGAGACGCCGACCGCCTCCGCAAATGTTGGCGACTCGCGAGGACCCTCAGGTGGCTCTGCGCGCGCCCGATCCGCGGCAAGTGAAGGACGCACGCGTTTTTCGGGCAGCAGCCTGTCCTTTATGCCCTCGAAGCGGGCATTTATCATAAAACCGACCCGATCCATGATGGACCGGGCCAGTTCCTCCACCTCGAGGCCGGTGTGTCTTTCCGCCGGTGGGGGCACTCTGACCTGTGCCTGGGCACGCTGCAGGTCGGCTCGCAGCTCTGCGACCTCTCCGCGCAGCTCGGCCAACTCCGCCTTGAGTCGGGCGTTCTCAGACGCAACTTTTGTCGTTTCCGCGGAGACTGTGCTACGACGCAGAACCTCGACCGCCTGTTTGATTGCCCGCACTTCAGTGTTTAACACCTTGCGGGTGGTGCCCTTAAGATTTGCTGACTTATGGGTCACCTCCGAGATGATCTCTGCCGTTTTCAGCAACCCGTCAAGGAGGACGGGCGCCGATGGCTCCCCTTCCAGGACGGTCTCCTCTGGGGCACTCAAGCCATGTGCCTGCCGAGTCTGGTGGATCTTCCGGATCTCTTCCGCAAGCTCACGTTCCGCCTGAAGCTGCATCTCCTGCCGCTCCAGGTCGAGAAGGTCCCGCTTTGCCTTCGCCAGGCCGACGTACTCCCCGGTGGTTGGGGGTCTTCCGCGCCCTCTAGAAGCGTCTGACTTTTTCGACCCACCAGACGCTGGCTCGTCGCTCCCGCTATGAGGAAGGGATCTGCAATCCTGGTCAGTGGGAAGCGGCGTGTCTACCCGCTTGAAGCGGCCACGCTCATCCCGCACTAGTGGAGGCACAGCACCACTCGACCGTAAGCGCCCCCGACTGCAGCGACCCGTCGACAACTTACGAGGAGTTGGCTGTTCCCCCTCTTCGTTCGACGTCGAATCCGACCCCGAACGTTTTCCTCCTCGGCGCTTCTCTGGTTTTTGGCGAGGCGTGCTCCAGAATTTGGAACGCCGCTTGCCAGCGCCGTCATCCGAGACACGGATATCGTGGAACTCAGGGCTACAGGCTCCTGAGGCACAACTCCGCATCTCTCTTTCATCCACGAGTGAGTCTCGAGAGGACGATGGACCCCTGCTCGAGTCACCCGACCGAAACAGGTCCTTTAAAACCACTTGCGGCGTTCGCCGCACCAATCGAGAAGCTACAGCTAAAGAATCAGCAGAACGAGAGTCCGCTGAAACTGCAACAACATCCGAATCGATTTGCATATCGGAGTCCTTAATCGCGCATTGGTCTTTGGGGACCGTAGTCCCCCCGGGTTTAACAAAATCCAAATCGTTATGCTTATCCGAAGTCCGTGATGATTTGCCATGGTCGTGAGTAGGAATACTCAGGCGAATGCTGCCCCCCCCAGAATACGAGGGGCGGCCGGTAGCCTGACGCAACGCCGGGGTGCGCGAGACTACCGGGAGGGATTCTCCGGATTTACCGGTACCCTCCTGGGGTAATGATTCTTTACAATCCGCCATCATAAGTTTGGGCTCATTTCCGGGTGAGCTCCCCCGCCTTCTCAGCGCTTACCGGTTGACCCTACGCCGCAGCACGCTAGACTACGGTTTCGGGGTGATTTTTTATAGAGGTTTCCTTCCTCGCAGCACATCACGTGTGATGTGCCCCCGGTCCCGGCCGTAGTGCAATGGCCGGGTTACGGTATGATTTGTGCCTCGCGGCTTTTCGACTGATTGCACCGGTTTTCCAGTGGGCGATGGTGTCGTCACGTACCTACGCCTGGAGTGGCTGCTCTTAGTCTGGCCCCTCACCCTAAACCTCCCGGTATGAGTAACTCTGCCGGTATAGCCTCAGGGATCATTGGGACACGCAAGCCCCCCCACCACGACAAGGTGGCAGCCTCGGGGGGGACGCCAAACCTAACCTAACCTAACCTTTTTTTTTTTTTTTTTTTTACATGGCGAAAATCCTCATGGATACCACACACCGCGGGGGCAGCGTGTGGTTATGCCGGACTCCTACCGGCTAAAAACACCATGGTGCATTGCTCACGTCGCTCTGCGCCGAGAACACGGGTACGCCATCGGCACTCTTCCGCGAACTCGGCAGCGACATGGCCTCCTCAGGCCTCAGCTTAGGGGGACGTCCAACTGCGTCCCTCCGCACCGTACTGCTGCACTACAGCACGGCGCCTTCTCCCTTCAAGGACTTAGCTGGGAACAGGCTCCCCCGAGCCTGCCCCAGCGACTCTATCAGGGAGGGTGAACTCCCAGTTCGGCTCTTCGGCGGCGGCGCCCTGGTCGTCGGCGGCGCATCGCAAGATCGGTCGTCGCCTCCCGATCCCGCTCGTCTGCCTCCTTCCGAGCAAGCACTGACTCGCAATAGGCGAGGGTAGCGCTCCACGACTCCTCGCTGTCCACCATAGATTTGACCACGGCGGGCAACGAGAGGTCGGAGCCGACTACAGCGCAGAGCTGAAGGCGCTCTGTCGCCCAGGCGGGGCACACTTCTAACATATGTTGGGCCGTTTCCTCCGGACATCCGTCACAATGGAGGCACCTGGCGGTCGGCTCTCGCCCGGCAATGTGGTGCAGGTACCTCCCGAAGCAGCCATGCCCCGAGAGGACCTGCGACAACCTGTATGTTAGTGTGCCGTGACGTCTGCCTATCCATTTTTGGAGAACTGGACGGATGGCCTCGATGGTCCGTCGGCCGGCGCTAGGGTGCCCCAGCCTGGACTCCCACACTTCTTCAGCTTCTTCTCGCAGCCTCTTTCTTCTTTCCCCGATTTCCTGGGGTGATGGTGCGTGCCCTTGGGACCGTGCCTCCTCGCGCCACGCATGAAGCTTGGCAAGGATCCCGGCCTCTAGGTCCCAGGGCATGAAACCCGCCAAAACACAGGCCGCTTCCTCCGAGATTGTGCGGTATCCCCGGATGGCCCTGACCGCCAATGCCCTCTGCGGTTTGCGCAAAAGCGCGACACTCCGGCGATTCAGGGCATCGGCCCAAACAGGAGCCCCGTAGAGAGCCATGGACCGCACAACTCCAGCATGAAGGCGCCTACAAGTGGCGACTGGTCCACCGACATTTGGCAGCAACCGCCCCAGAGCAGCAGCTGTTCGAACGAGCCGTGGGGCCAATCTTTCGAAGTGGGCCTTGAACTCCCACTTACTGTCTAGAGTGAGTCCCAGATACCTCATCTGGGACTCTACGACAATTCGGACTCCTCCAACGACAATGTGCAAGTTGGCAGACGGCGCGTTTCGGGGCCCGTGAAAACATAGCGCCTCTGACTTATTGAGCGCCACCTCTAGCCCCAGACGCCTTATTCTCGACACAACGTGGGCCGCTCCCGCCGTGGCGAGTATGGCGGCGTTGCGGAGAGTCTTGCTGCGCGCAGCTACCAGGGTGTCATCGGCGTAACATGTCACCTCAACACCCTGGAGATTGGCGCCACGCAGCACCCAGTCATATCCGATGTTCCACAAGAGTGGTCCTAGGACCGACCCCTGTGGAACACCGCACAGCACTTCTCTATCATCTTGCGAACCGTTTTGGCAGGGGAAGATCACCCTCCTGCCGGACAGGTACGACGCTATGACGCGGCACAGGTAGGAAGGCACCCCATGGAACCGGAGTGCCTCCCTGATGCAAGCCCAGGGGAGTGTGTTGAAAGCGTTGGCGATGTCAAGAGACACCGCCAAAACGACCTCACCCCGGGAGACCGCATCCTGTGCGAGGGTCCGGACTCTGCCTACAGCATCCACCGTAGATCTTCCTTTCCTAAACCCAAACTGACAGTCCGCCAGGTTCGGCCCGACCTGCTCCAGATGTTCGACGATGCGCCCGGCCACCACTCTCTCAAAGAGCTTGGCCACATCGTCGAGTAGCACGATCGGGCGGTATCCGGAGGCTGAGTCAAGCGGCCGGCCCTCCTTCCGCAAGAGGACGAGTTTTCCCTCCTTCCATTGGTGGGGGATGACTCCTTGCTGTAAACAGGCGGAAAAGAGCGCCCGGAGTCGATCCCCCAGATCTTCCAGTGCCAGAGCTAGGGCGCGTCCCGGTACGCCGTCAGGGCCGGGAGCAGTGTTCTTAGCTCGCAGCTTTCTGACCGCCGCATTGAGCTCCTCCTCAGACACTGACGGCGTTGCGAACGATTCCGGCGACTGCACAGGAGGGTCGCGGGACATGACAGGTGGGGAGAAATCCCCGCGATGTGGGAACAGGGATGACACGACGTCCCGAAGCAGCTGGGGCGATAGGGTCTCTGTAACGGGGGGGGCCCAGGAGCGGAGCTTGCTCAACACTAACTTGTATGGTCGCCCCCATGGATCCGCGTCCAGAGTACCCAAGAATTCGCCCCAGGCAGCCTCTATCGCCCTCCCGATGGCCGTCTGCAATTCGGTTTTAATCTCTCTATAGGAATCATAGAGGAGCACTTCCCTATCGAGGTCCCTGCGTCGTCTTCGCTTACACCTGGTGTACTGGCGCCTAGCCACGACACAGTCTCTGCGCAACTGCGCGATATCGGCCGTCCACCAGTACACCTGGGGCTTCGGAGGCCGATTTTTAGCCCGGAACATTGATGCGTCGCACACCTGCCGCATTGTCTCCCGGAACCAGTCCGCCTCACGTTGCACTACCAAAGGGCCAGGAGGAGCGGGTGACCAAGATCTTACGATCACCGCTTCTCGAAGAACCTCACGATTGAGGCTTTTGAGTTGCCACCTATGGCTGTTGTTGTATAGGGTCCGCTCGGGACCACCCGGGTTTACAGGGAGGGAGGAGACGCTAAATCGTATGTAACGATGGTCTGAAAGCGTCTCCTCTACCTCCAACACTCCCCAATCCTGGACACGGCGCGCCACGGCAGGGCTTGCGAACGTGACGTCGACGATGGAACCGCCCTGCATCCGCACGCACGTGTCTACCGAACCCCTATTCAGAACAACGAGCCCGGTCTCAAGCATCCAGCGCTCAACCATGGAACCGCGCAGATCCGTCGCAGGGGATCCCCACGCCACAGACTTCGCGTTGAGGTCCCCTGCAACGACAACCGGATGGGGATGGCTCTGTCGCACTAGACAAGCGAGCCGAGCCAGATAGTCGCCGAAGTCACTCGCCGGACGATTAGGGGAGAAATATGTCGAAACAACGACGATGTCCCCCACCTGGGCTGCGACGAAACCCGGACCCTTAATTATGTTATAGAGTGGCAGGGAACCCGCGGCCGGCCTCGACATTATACAGGCCAAACCGTCGTTGTCTCCTGCCCATCCAGGAGACACGCGATAAGGCTCAGCCACTATGGCTACGCCGATCCTCCACTGCGCCAGACTCTGCAACATTAGGTCCTGAGCTCTGGCGCAGTGATTTAAATTTACTTGAAGGAAGCGGAGAGGGGCCATTAATCTATAGCCATGCTCTCCGATATCCCTCTGGTGACAGGAGCGGCTTTGGCCGTCTGATCCCTGGGCCCAGCTTTGTTGCCGGCTACCCTTTTACCTTTTCGCCCGTTCTTGTGGGTCTTGCAGGCCCATCCACCGATCTTGTGACCGGCGGGCCTGTTTGCAGCGGCACACACCACACAATGCGGTGCTCCGGTGCATTCCGCCGATTTGTGGCCAGCCTTTCCGCACCGGAAACACAGGGTGCTGCGATCGTCAGCGGCAGTGCACTGCTCCTTTGCGTGCCCGGCCTCCAGGCATCTGAAGCAGCGCACCGGCTTCTTATCGAGCAGGCGGATGTGTGCAGACACCCACCCTACCAGCAAACGGCCGCCATCCACGACCTTTCGTGCAGCCGTGACGGGACAGTTGACAACCACTGTCCCTATGCCCGATCGATTCCTCCGGATTGTGCCGACTCTAACCGCCTCGACCGGGCATTCGCCGATCCGGGCGATCGCCGCAGCAACCTCCTCCGCCGTCACCGAATCATCCAGCTCTGAGACCCGCAAACCAGCAGACTTGATAGGCCTGGACACAGCGACGTTCTCCGGGTCGAGAATCAAGCGCAGCTTCTCAGCTAGCGCATCCGCCTTGTCTCCACTTGTGGTGCCGGGTATTTTCAGTACCCGCGCACCAGACGCAGCGACCCTAAATTGCACGCCGTCAATCCCCAGCTCAGGCAGATTTAGCTGCTGCTTAGCCTGCGACAGGATGTCGGCGTACGAAAGGCCTTTCTCTTGGGCATTCGGCTGAAGGCGAAGCACCACCGCAGTCGATCGTGGCGCGCTGAGGTTGGGCTTTCTGTCTGCGCCCCGAGGCTTCGTCGCCTTCTTACTTTTTTGACCAGCGGAGGCCACCCGCTTCGCGCCTTGACCTCGCTTGCGACGACGGCGGCTTACAACCGTCCACTCCTCTCCATCGGCTGCAGGCACCGGAGGAGCACTCGGCTGTGATCCGGTTTGGGGCAGTTGCTTACCCCTCTTGGGAGGAGGAGGCGGTGGCTTCTTAGCCTTGCCCCGACTCTTACTCTTCTTCTTTTCTGATGGAGGATTTTGAGGGACAGCTGTAGGTCCCTCTGGTGTTTTCTTAGCCTGTGGTCGCTGGCTCTGGGGTTCGGAGACGCCGACCACCTCCGCAAATGACGGCGACGCGAGAGGAACCTCAGATGACTCTGTGCGGGCCCGTTCCGCGGCAAGTAGAGGACGCACGCGTTTCTCGGGCAGCAGCCTGTCCTTTATGCCCTCGAAACGAGCATTTATCATAAAACCGACCCGATCCATGATGGACCGGGCCAGTTCCTCCACGTCGAGGCCGGTGTGTCTTTCCGCCGGTGGGGGCACTCTGACCTGTGCCTGGGCACGCTGCAGGTCGGCTCGCAGCTCTGCGACCTCTCCGCGCAGCTCCGCCAGCTCCGTCTTTAGTCTCGCGTTCTCTGAAGCGACTTTGGTCGTCTCCGCGGAGACTGTGCTTCGACGCAGGATCTCGACCGCTTGTTTTATTGCCCGCACTTCAGTGTTTAGCACCTTGCGGGTGGTGCCCTTGAGATTTGCCGACTTATGGGTCACCTCTGTGATCACTTCGGCCGTCTTCAGCAACCCGTCAAGGAGGACAGGCGCTGATGGCTCCCCTTCCAATACGGTCTCCGCTGGGGCACTCAAGCCTTGTGCCTGCCGAGTCTGGTGGATTTTGCGGATCTCTTCCGCTAACTCACGTTCCGCCTGAAGCTGCATCTCTTGCCGCTCCAGGTCGAGAAGCTCCCGCTTTGCCTTCGCAAGGCCGACGTACTCTCCGGTGGTTGGGGGTCTTCCGCGACCTCTAGAGGCGTCCGACTTTTTCGAGCCACCAGACGCTGGCTCGTCGCTTCCGCTATGAGGAAGGGATCTGCAATCCTGGTCAGTGGGAAGCGGCGTGTCTACCCGCTTGAAGCGGCCACGCTCATCCCGCACTAGTGGAGGTACAGCACCACCGGACCGTAAGCGCCCCCGACTGCAGCGACCCGTCGACAACTTACGAGGAGTAGGTTGTTCCGCCTCTTCGTTCGACGTCGAATCCGACCCCGAACGATTTCCTCCTCGGCGCTTTTCTGGTTTTTGGCGAGGCGTACTCCAGAATTTGGAACGCCACTTGCCAGCGCCGTCATCCGAGACACGGATATCGTGGAACTCAGGGCTACAGGCTCCTGAGGCACAACTCCGCATCTCTCCTTCATCCATGAGTGAGTCTCGAGAGGACGATGGACCCCTACTCGAGTCACCCGACCGAAACAGGTCCTTTAGAACCACTTGCGGCGTTCGCCGCATCAACCGAGACCCTACAGCTACAGAGTCAGCAGAGCGAGCGTCCGCTGACACTGCAACAACATCCGAATCGATTTGCATATCGGAATCCTTTATCGCGCAATGGTCTTTGGGGACCGTAGTCCCCCCGGGTTTAACAAAATCCAAGTCGTTATGCTTATCAGAAGTCCGTGATGATTTGCCATGGTCGTGAGTAGGTATACTCAAGCGAATGCTGCCCCCCCCAGAATACGAGGGGCGGCCGGTAGCCTGACGCAACGCCGGGGTGCGCGAGACTACCGGGAGGGATTCTCCGGATTTACCGGTACCCTCCTGGGGTAATAATTCTTTACAATCCGCCATCATAAGTTTTGGGCTCATTTCCGGGTGAGCTCCCCCGCCTTCTCAGCGCTTACCGGTTAACCCTACGCCGCAGCACGCTAGACTACGGTTTCGGGGTGATTTTTTATAGAGGTTTCCTTCCTCGCAGCACATCACGTGTGATGTGCCCCCGGTCCCGGCCGTAGTGCAATGGCCGGGTTACGGTATGATTTGTGCCTCGCGGCTTTTCGACTGATTGCACCGGTTTTCCAGTGGGCGATGGTGTCGTCACGTACCTACGCCTGGAGTGGCTGCTCTTAGTCTGGCCCCTCACCCTAAACCTCCCGGTATGAGTAACTCTGCCGGTATAGCCTCAGGGATCATTGGGACACGCAAGCCCCCCCACCACGACAAGGTGGCAGCCTCGGGGGGGAACCTAACCTAACCTAACCTAACCTAACCTAACCTAACCTAACCTAACCTAACCTAACCTAACCTAACCTAACCTAACCTAACCTTTTTTTTTTTTTTTTTTTTTTTTTTTTTTTTTTTTTTTTTTTTTTACATGGCGAAAATCCTCATGGATACCACACACCACGGGGGCAGCGTGTGGTTATGCCGGACTCCTACCGGCTAAAAACACCATGGTGCATTGCTCACGTCGCTCTGCGCCGAAGAGCACGGGTACGCCATCGGCACTCTTCCGCGAACTCGGCAGCGACATGGCCTCATCAGGCCTCAGCTTTGGGGACGCCCAACTGCGTCCCTCCGCACCGCACTGCTGCACTACAGCACGGCGCCTTCTCCCTTTAAGGACTTAGCTGGGAACAGGCTCCCCCGAGCCTGCCCCAGCGACTCTATCAGGAAGGGTGGTCTCCCAGACCTGCTCTTCGGCGGCGGCGCCCTGGTCGTCGGCGGCGGATCGCGAGATCGGTCGTCGCCTCCCGATCCCGCTCGTCTGCCTCCTTCCGGGCAAGCACTGACTCGCAAAAGGCGAGGGTAGCGCTCCACGACTCCTCGCTGTCCACCATAGATTTGACCACAGCGGGCAACGAGAGGTCGGAGCCAACTACAGCGCAGAGCTGAAGGCGCTCTGTCGCCCAGGCGGGGCACACTTCCAACATATGTTGGGCCGTTTCCTCCGGACACCCGTCACAATGGAGGCACCTGGCTGTCGGCTCTCTCCCGGCAATGTGGTGCAGGTACCTCCCGAAGCAGCCATGCCCCGAGAGGACCTGCGACAACCTGTATGTGAGTGTGCCGTGGCGTCTGCTTATCCATTTGTGGAAAACTGGACGGATGGCCTCGATGGTCCTTCGGCCAGCGTTAGGGTGCCCCAACCTGGACTCCCACACTTCTTCAGCTTCTCGTCGCAAACTTGCTCTTGCCTCCCCGATCTCCTGGGGAGCTGGTGCGTGCCCTTGGGACCGTACCCCCTCGCGCCACGCATGAAGCTTGGCAAGGATCCCGGCCTCTAGGTCCCAGGGCATGAAACCCGCCAAAACACAGGCCGCTTCCTCCGAGATTGTGCGGTATCCCCGGATGGCCCTGACCGCCAATGCCCTCTGCGGTTTGCGCAAAAGCGCGACACTCCGGCGATTCAGGGCATCGGCCCAAACAGGAGCCCCGTAGAGAGCCATGGACCGCACAACTCCAGCGTGAAGGCGCCTACAAACGGCACCTGGTCCACCGACATTTGGCAGCAACCGCCCCAGAGCAGCAGCTACTCGAATGAGCCGTGGGGCCAGTCTTTCGAAGTGGGCCTTGAATTCCCACTTACTGTCTAGAGTGAGTCCCAGATACCTCATCTGGGACTCTACGACAATTCGGACTCCTCCAACGACGATGTGCAAGTTGGCAGGCGGCGCGTTTCGGGGCCCGTGAAAGCATAGCGCCTCCGACTTATTGAGCGCCACCTCTAGCCCCAGACGCCTTATTCTCGACACAACGTGGGCCGCTCCCGCCGTGGCGAGTATGGCGGCGTTGCGGAGAGTCTTGCTGCGCGCAGTTACCAGGGTGTCATCGGCGTAACATGTCACCTCAACACCCTGGAGATTGGCGCCGCGCAGCACCCAGTCATATCCGATATTCCACAAGAGTGGTCCTAGGACCGACCCCTGTGGAACACCGCACAGCACTTCTCTAGCATCTTGCGACCCGTTTTGGCAGGGGAAGATCACCCTCCTGCCGGACAGGTACGACCCTATGACGCGGCACAGGTAGGAAGGCACCCCATGAAACCGGAGTGCCTCCCTGATGCAAGCCCAGGGGAGTGTGTTGAAAGCGTTGGCGATGTCAAGAGACACCGCCAAAACGACCTCACCCCGGGAAACCGCATCCTGTGCGAGGGTCCGGACTCTGCCTACAGCATCCACCGTAGATCTTCCTTTCCTAAACCCAAACTGACAGTCCGCCAGGTTCGGCCCGACCTGCTCCAGATGTTCGACGATGCGCCCGGCCACCACTCTCTCAAAGAGCTTGGCCACATCGTCGAGTAGCACGATCGGGCGGTATCCGGAGGCTGAGTCAAGCGGCCGGCCCTCCTTACGTAAGAGGACCAGTTTACCCTCCTTCCATCTGTGGGGGATGACTCCTTGCTGTAAACAGGCGGAAAAGAGCGCCCGGAGTCGATCCCCCAGATCTTCCAGCGCCAGAGCTAGGGCGCGTCCCGGTACGCCGTCAGGGCCGGGAGCAGTGTTTTTAGCTCGCAGCTTTCGGACCGCCGCATTGAGCTCCTCCTCAGACACTGACGGCGCTGCGAACGATTCCGGCAACTGCACTGGATGGTCGCGGGACATAGCTGGTGGGGAAAATTCCCCGCGATGTGGAAACAGGTCTGAAACCACGTCGCGAAGCAGCTGGGGCGATAGGGTCTCTGTAACAGGGGGGGCCCAGGAGCGGAGCTTGCTCAACACTAGCTTGTATGGTCGCCCCCACGGATCCGCGTCCAGAGTACCCAGGAATTCTCCCCAGGCAGACTCTATTGCTCTCCCGATGGCCGTCTGTAGTTCCATCTTTAGATCTCTATAGGAACCGTAGAGTAGAGATTCTCTATCGAGGTCTCTGCGTCGTCTTCGCTTGCACCTGGTGTACTGGCGCCTAGCCACGACACAGTCTCTGCGCAACTGCGCGATATCCGCCGACCACCAGTACACCTGGGGCTTCGGAGGCCGATTCCTAGCCCGGAACATAGACGCGTTGCACACTTGCCTCATCGTCTCCCGGAACCAGTCTGCCTCATTTTCGACCTCCACCGGGCCTGGAGGAGCGGGTGACCAAGATCTTACGATCACCGCTTCTCGAAGAACCTCACGATTGAGGCTTTTGAGTTGCCACCTATGGCTGTTGTTGGATAGGGTCCGCTCGGGACCACCCGGGTTTACAGGGAGGGAGGAGACGCTAAAACGTATGTAACGATGGTCTGAAAGCGTCTCCTCTACCTCCAACACTCCCCAATCCTGGACACGGCGCGCCACGGCAGGGCTTGCGAACGTGACGTCGACGATGGAACCGCCCTGCATCCGCACGCACGTGTTGACCGAACCCCTATTCAGAACAACGAGCCCGGTCTCAAGCATCCAGCGCTCAACCATGGAGCCGCGAAGATCCGTCGCAGGGGATCCCCACGCCATAGACTTCGCGTTGAGGTCCCCTGCAACGACAACGGGATGAGGATGGCTCTGGCGTATAAGTCCCGTGAGCCGAGCCAAGAAGTCCCCGAAATCACTCGCCGCTCGATTTGGGGAGAAATACACCGAAACGACGACGATGTCCCCCACCTGTGCCGAGACGTAACCTGGCCCCTTAACTATATTCTGAAGTGGCGGGGAGCCCGCGGCCGGCCTCGAAATTATGCAGGCCACACCCTCGTTGTCTCCTGCCCATCCAGGAGACACGCGATAAGGCTCAGCCACTATGGCTACGCCTATCCTCCACTGCGCCAGACTCTGGAACATTAGATCCTGAGCCCTGGCGCAGTGATTTAAATTTATCTGTAAGAATCGGAGAGGGGCCATTAATCTGTGACCATACTCTCCGATATCCCTCCGGTCACAGGAGAGGCTTTGGCCGCCTGATCCCTGGGCCCAGCTTTGTTGCCGGCTGCCCTTTTACCTTTGCGCCCACTCCCGTGGGTCTTGCAGGCCCATCCACCGATCTTATGACCGGCAGGCCTGTTAGCGGCGGCACACACCACACAATGCGGTGCTCCGGTGCATTCCGCCGATTTGTGGCCAGCCTTTCCGCACCGGAAACACAGGGTGCTGCGATCGTCAGCGGCAGTGCACTGCTCCTTTGCGTGCCCGGCCTCCAGGCATCTGAAGCAGCGCACCGGCTTCTTATCGAGCAGGCGGATGTGTGCAGACACCCACCCTACCAGCAAACGGCCGCCATCCACGACCTTTCGTGCAGCCGTGACGGGACAGTTGACAACCACTGTCCCTATGCCCGATCGATTCCTCCGGATTGTGCCAACTCTAACCGCCTCGATCGGGCATTCGCCGATGCGGGCGATCGCCGCAGCAACCTCCTCAGCCGTCACCGAGTCATCTAGTTCTGAGACCCGCAAGCCAGCAGACTTGACAGGCCTGGACACAGCGACATTCTCAGGGTCGAGAATGGAGCGCAGCTTCTGAGCTAGCGCATCCGCCTTGTCTCCACTTGTGGTGCCGGGTATTTTCAGTACCCGCGCACCAGACGCAGCGACCCTGAATTGAACGCCGTCAATCCCCAGCTCAGGCAAATTTAGTTTCTCCTTAGCCTGCGAAAGGATGTCGGCGTACGAGACGCCTTTCTCCTGGGCATTTGGCTGGAGGCGCAACACCACCGCAGTCGATCGCGGCGCGCTCAGGTTGGGCTTTCGGTCTTTGCCCCGAGGCTTGGACGTCTTCTTTTGTGTTTGGCCAGCGGAAGCCACCCGCTTCGCACCTTGACCTCGCTTGCGACGACGGCGGCTCACAACCGTCCACTCTTCCCCATCGGCTGCAGGCACCGGAGGAGCACTCGGCTGTGATCCGGTTTGGGCCACTTGCGTACTCCTTTTTGGAGGAGGGGGAGGTGACTTCTTCGCCCTACCCCGACTCTTACTCTTCCTCGTTTTTGGCGGATTTGGAGGGACAGATGTTGGTCCCTCTGGGGTTTCCTTGGCCTGTCGTGGCTGTCTCTGCTGTTCGGAGACGCCGACCGCCTCCGCAAATGTTGGCGACTCGCGAGGACCTTCAGTTGGCTCTGCGCGCGCCCGATCCGCGGCAAGTGAAGGACGCACGCGTTTTTCGGGCAGCAGCCTGTCCTTTATGCCCTCGAATCGGGCATTTATCATAAAACCGACCCGATCCATGATGGACCGGGCCAGTTCCTCCACCTCGAGGCCGGTGTGTCTTTCCGCCGGTGGGGGCACTCTGACCTGTGCCTGGGCACGCTGCAGGTCGGCTCGCAGCTCTGCGACCTCTCCGCGCAGCTCGGCCAACTCCGCCTTGAGCCTTGCGTTTTCTGCGGCTACTTTGGTCGTTTCCGCGGAGACTGTGCTACGACGCAGAATTTCGACCGCCTGTTTTATGGTCCGTACTTCGGTGTTTAACACCTTACGGGTGGTGCCCTTGAGATTCGCCGACTTATGGGTCACCTCGGTGATCACTTCGGCCGTCTTCAGCAACCCGTCAAGGAGGACAGGCGCCGATGGCTCCCCTTCCAGCACGGTCTCCTCTGGGGCACTCAACCCATGTGCCTGCCGAGTCTGGTGGATCTTGCGGATCTCCTCGGCAAGCTCACGTTCCGCCTGAAGCTGCATCTCCTGCCGCTCCAGGTCGAGAAGCTCCCGCTTTGCCTTCGCCAGGCCGACATACTCCCCGGTGGTTGGGGGTCTTCCGCGCCCTCTAGAAGCGTCTGACTTTTTCGACCCACCAGACGCTGGCTCGTCGCTCCCGCTATGAGGTAGGGATCTGCAATCCTGGTCAGTGGGGAGCGGCGTATCTACCCGCTTGAAGCGGCCACGCTCATCCCGCACTAGTGGAGGCACAGCACCACTCGACCGTAAGCGCCCCCGACTGCAGCGACCCGTCGACAACTTACGAGGAGTTGGCTGTTCCCCCTCTTCGTTCGACGTCGAATCCGACCCCGAACGTTTTCCTCCTCGGCGCTTTTCTGGTTTTTGGCGAGGCGTGCTCCAGAATTTGGAACGCCGCTTGCCAGCGCCGTCATCCGAGACACGGATATCGTGGAACTCAGGGCTACAGGCTCCTGAGGCACAACTCCGCATCTCTCCTTCATCCACGAGTGAGTCTCGAGAGGACGATGGACCCCTGCTCGAGTCACCCGACCGAAACAGGTCCTTTAAAACCACTTGCGGCGTTCGCCGCATCAACCGAGACCCCAAAGCTACAGAATCAGCAGAGCGAGAGTCCGCCGACACTGCAACAACATCCGAATCAATATGCATATCGGAGTCCTTAATCGCGCATTGGTCTTTGGGGACCGTAGTCCCCCCGGGTTTAACAAAATCCAAGTCGTTAAGCTTATTCAAAGTCCGTGAAGATTTGCCGTGGTCAAGAGTAGGAATACTCAGGCGAATGCTGCCCCCCCCAGAATACGAGGGGCGGCCGGTAGCCTGACGCAACGCCGGGGTGCGCGAGACTACCGGGAGGGATTCTCCGGATTTACCGGTACCCTCCTGGGGTAATGATTCTTTACAATCCGCCATCATAAGTTTTAAGGCTCATTTCCGGGTGAGCTCCCCCGCCTTCTCAGCGCTTACCGGTTAACCCTACGCCGCAGCACGCTAGACTACGGTTTCGGGGTCATTTTTTATAGAGGTTTCCTTCCTCGCAGCACATCACGTGTGATGTGCCCCCGGTCCCGGCCGTAGTGCAGTGGCCGGGTTACGGTATGATTTGTGCCTCGCGGCTTTTCGACTGATTGCACCGGTTTTCCGGTGGGCGATGGTGTCGTCACGTACCTACGCCTGGAGTGGCTGCTCTTAGTCTGGCCCCTCACCCTAAACCTCCCGGTATGAGTGACTCTGCCGGTATAGCCTCAGGGATCATTGGGACACGCAAGCCCCCCCACCACGACAAGGTGGCAGCCTCGGGGGGGAACCTAACCTAACCTAACCTAACCTAACCTAACCTAACCTAACCTAACCTAACCTAACCTAACCTAACCTAACCTAACCTAACCTTTTTTTTTTTTTTTTTTTTTTTTTTTTTTTTTTATCGTGGGGAAATCCTCATGGATACCCGTTGCCTTAGGGGGGGGGACGGCGAACGGGTTATGTCGGACTCTTACCGACTAAAACCCCACGGTGTCCTACTCGTCGCCATGTGCCGGGGTCACGGGAACATCCAACTGGCAATCTTCCGCGACCCGGCGACGATGCGGTCTCAGCAGACCCCTTCTCAGTTACAGTGGAAGATAGGTGGTCGTCCTTCCACTGTGCAACCACAGTCAGAGTGGCGTGCAAGAACACGCCCACGCCTACTCGGGCTAGTTGGAGTTGGGAAGTGGACTCCCCCGGGTCCACCACCCACTAGCTAATGTTAGGGTGGGAGGTGACGAATGTACGCCTCCCTTCGTCGACCCCTTTTACGGCGCCGCATAGAAAGAGAGCTTGTTGCCTCTCTTGTTCTCTCAGCCTCTTCCTTCTGGAGCATAACGTGCTCACAGAAACTGATCACTGCACTCCAAGAACTTTTACTTTTAACCATTTTACGAACAACGGTAGGTAGAGAGAGATCCGCCCCGATAACCGAGCTTAAGACCAATCGCTCCGTTTGCCATGCTGGGCAAACTTCCAGAGTGTGTTGGGCCGTGTCCACAGGGCAGTCGTCACAGTGATGACACATCGATGAAGGTTCTCTTCGCGCAATACGACATAGATAGTCTCCAAAACATCCGTGGCCAGTGAGGATCTGCGTCAATCGGAAAGTTAAGGATCCATGATTCCTATTTAGCCACTGCTTTAAGACGGGAGCCACTGCTTCAACGGTCCTGAGTCCCGAGTTAGCTTCCTTCAACCTTTCCTCCCATTCTGTAAGGGCGTTGTCTGATATGGCTCGCTGTGTACTGTGTGTGTAGTCTTGGATTTGCGGCCCCCCACGTCGGTGAAACCTCGCTGCAAGGGCTCTCGCATCGAGATCCCACGGCAGAGAACTCGCGAGAAGACAAGCAGCCTCATATGATAGAGTGCGGTAGCCACGAGTCAACCTGATCGCCATCGCTCTCTGCGGTCTCCGCAGGAGAGCGATATTCCGGTTATTCAGGGACTCGGACCACACTGGTGCTCCATACATGGCCATAGATTTTACGACTGATGTATATAGACGTCGACTCAGCGTGTTTGGTCCTCCTAAGTTCGGCAATAGTTTACCGAGAGCTGCCGCAGTTACAACAAGCCGCGGAGTTAGTCGTTCAAAGTGAGCGGTAAAATTCCATCTGCTGTCGAGAACAAGACCGAGATATCTCATCGTCGACCCGATGCAGATGCGGATACCGCCCACGTTGATATAGGCGTCTGGTGATGGCGCATTCCGAGGTCCATGAAAACATAGAGCCTCGGATTTGTTAATGGCCACTTTGAGACCCAGGCGTCGAATTCGCTCTATTACATGGGATACGCCCACCTCTGCTAGGATGATTGCCTGCCTTGGGTTTTTGGCGCGAGCTGTCACTAATGTGTCGTCGGCATAACAATTGACTTCGACACCCCTGATGTTGTCCCCGCGTAGGACCCAGTCATAACCGAGGTTCCACAGAAGCGGCCCGAGAACCGAACCCTGTGGAACCCCGCAGGACATACTTCGAGTCTTTAGCCCTCTTCGTGTAGGGTATATAATGGAGCGGTCAGAAAGGTAACTATGAATAGTGCTGCGCAGGTAAGAAGGAACTCTGTGGTATTGGAGTGCTGTTGTTATGCAACTCCAGGGCATGCTGTTAAAGGCATTGGCGATGTCTAAAGACACCGCCAGCACAACCTCTCCTTTTTCAACCGCTTCATTCGCTACGGTTTTTACACGCATGATGGCGTCTACAGTTGAACTCCCTCTGCGGAATCCAAACTGGTTCTTTGCCAGGTTAGGTCCAGTACTTTCGAGGTGAGAAACTATTCGTGAGGCAATTAAGCGCTCGAAAAGCTTACCCACCTCGTCCAGCAATACAATGGGACGATAAGAAGAAGGTGACTCGGGTGGACGTCCATCTTTATGGAGCAGCACTAAGCGGCCTGTTGTCCATAGTCGAGGAAATTGCGACTGTAGTAGACACGCATTTAGTAGCCTCCTAAGTCTGGGTTCCAACATCTTCAGAGCCAAGCCTAATACCCGACCAGGTATTCCGTCTGGACCGGGTGCGGTGGTCTTGGCCTTCAGCCTGGCTACCGCCATACTGAATTCCGTGTCGGTTAATACAGGGGTTTCAGTTCGTTCCAACGCATGTGTTGATGGCGCCATTGGGGGGGGTGAGAACTCTGCTGTGTGAGGAAAAAGAGTCACCACTATCTGTTCTGTCAATTCCGGTTGGAGAGTCTGGGTTAGTGGAGGGGCCCAAGGTCGAAGTTTTCCTCTTACCATCTTGTACGGCCGCCCCCATGGGTCTCTGTCGACGGATTCTAACAGTTCCGCTCTTGCTGAATCTTTTGAACGAGCTATGCAGTCTTTGAGCTTTTCTTTTGCGGAAACGTAAAGAGAGTAAAGGTTTGCCTCGTGGTCTAAGTTACGCTGCCTTCTTCTCCGACTACGCATATAATGGCGTCTCGCTGACACGCATGCTATTCGTAGCTGCGCGATTTCCACGGACCACCAGTATACCTTCTCAAGCGGAGGCTTTAATTTAGTACGGGGCATAGACGCATCACAAATCTGCGTCATTACTCCTCGAAAGCACTTCACTTCATCTTCCACCTGAACTAAGTCGTTCGGAACAGGCAGCCAGGACTGGACGATAGCCGATTCGATTAGCATACTTTTATCTAAATATTTTAGTTGCCATCTGGGACCTTCGCTGATGGGCGGCCCGGTGGGGTCACGATGAGAGGCGGACTGTTGAATAACCTCGAACCGTATGTATCGGTGGTCCGATAGTGTTTCGACATCTTCGAGAACTCTCCAACCTTGAACTCGATTTGACAACGAAGGACTTGCAAAAGAGATGTCCACTATAGAACCACCCTGTGACCGCACACACGTGTGAACACATCCTTTATTCAGGACAACTAGCCCAACTGATAGTAACCAGACTTCGAGGACGCTACCGCGAGCATCTGTAGCGGGAGAACCCCAAGTCTGTGATTTAGCATTGAGATCTCCTACAACGATCACCTGGTATGGAAGAAACTGCCCTATGATTGCTCCAAGTTCTGTTAGGAAATCTTCAAATTCTGCTAGTGCTCTGTTGGGAGAGAAGTAAACTCCAATAACTACTATTTCACCTATTAAAACCGCAACGCATCCACGTATCTTGATGATCTTTGTGAAAGAATATCCAAAAGTCCTGTCGGGTGTGACGATTGCTACTAAATTGTCCTGGTCACTAATCCAATTTGACGAGGAGGGAACACAGTATGGTTCAGCTACTACCGCCACCTGGATTGAACACTCTACTAAGCTTTGGAGGAGCAAGTCCTGAGCCCTTGCACAGTGGTTTAAGTTACTCTGTATGAAGGACCACACAGCCATTACTCATGTTCAATCTGTACCTCTTCTCTCGACGTCGCCCTATTCGCCGAAGGTTCGAAATGACGTTGTTGCAGTCTCCTTTTACGGTAAGCAGAGCAGGTTTTGCTGCCAACTATGTGAGCTGACGGTCTTTTAGCATCAGCGCATAGCACACAATGAGGTGTTCCGAAACAGTTACCAGCTCTATGGTCAGGCATACCGCAACGGAAGCAGAGATTGCTGCGGTCGATCTCGGAAGTACAGCCCTCTCTCACGTGTCCCACCTCAAAACACCGCCAACAATGTTTTGGTTTCGATGCCAATAACTTCGCTCGAGCAGAGATTAAACCAACAAGAATACGGCCGCTTTCATAGATTTTCTTGGCGGCGACAACTGGACAGCGCACCCATATAGTGAACAGGCCCCTTCTATCTTCTCGTAGGTTTCCTGTCCTGATGTGGCTTTCAGAGCAACCACCTATGCAGGAAATAGCTGCAACCACCTCCTCTTTCGTGACTGAGTCATCTAGTTCCGAGACGAGCATTTCTACGCACTTTGTTACCCTAGATATTCGAACATCACCTTGATCCAAGATAGTCTCCAGTCGCTTTGCTACTTCATCCGCCTTTTCCATATTGGCTGAACCTGGTATTTCGATGAGCCTGGCTCCCGTTGCAGTTTTCTTAACTCGGATGGAGGTGAGTCCGATTCCAGAGAAATCTGTACTCTTCGCTTTTCGAAGAACACTGGCGTACGAGATCCCTTTTTCCTCGGCTCCTGGCTTCAAGGTAAGGACTATTGCCGCTGAGCGTGGAGGGCGAAGTGTGATTTTTGCCGCATCTCTTTTTTCAATAGCTTGCGGTATCCCAGGGTTATTTCGACGCTTTTGGCGTCGCCTCATTACCTTTACCCAGCCTGTATTTGCGGATGGAGGAGCGGTAGGAAGAGGGTTGTCATTTGTATGTGACTCTGCTGACCGAGCCTCCATATAACGACTCTTCTTTGTCTTCCTGGGTTTGCCTTTTCCTTTCTTGCTTTTACTTTTATCTTTATCTATACTTGCTATTGACTGCAAACCTTCAGGAGCTATAGGGGTCTGTTGCGGGTCTTGGGTTTCATTAGTTACTTTTCCAAGTGAGCACCCCATGCTTCTGTCTTTTGCCGCAATCGTGTCGGATTGCTTTTGCGGCAACAGTTTTTCCTCGAGAGATTTAAATCTTTCATTTATAAAGCTACTGACCTCAGTCATGATAGAGCGAGAAAGCTTTTGCACATCGATATCAAGGTTCTTTGGTAGCATACTTGTTTGATCATTACAAACCCTTGAAGCCTGTTCAGTGATGGTGCGGAGTCGAGCCACCTCTTTTCGCAATTCCGTCAGCTCTGATTGCAAGCGGGCGTTATCTTCAAGCAACTGGCGTGACTCCTCTGTTGCATTGCTCTCTGAAATACACTCCACACAATATCTTATAGAAGACGCCGCATCTTTTAGGGCTCTCTGAAAAGTGCCCTTTAAATTTTTAGATTTCGTAGCAATGCTGGTAACCAGATCTACGTTCTCCTCTACCTGTCGTCGGAGTTCAATAAGAGACCCAGTTTTCTGTGGCGATACTTGCAAGCAACGTGCGTTCCTGGACTCTTGACGCAATCTTATTTGATCCTGCAGATCTCTCTCAGCCTCAAGATCTATCTCCTTCCGTTGGAGTCTGAGGTATTCCTCCTTAGCCTTCTTCAAGCCAACGTATTGACCTGTAGTAGGTGGACGACCTCTCCCTCTCTTTGGTGACACTTTCTTTTTAACGGTAGACACCTCTTCTCCGTTCGAACTGGTATCCGAACAGGAACTGCTCCTCTCTTTCGAGCAGCACCGTTTTTTAGTACATAATAACGGTGGCGGGGACTCCCTTGCTCCAGCCGTTAACATACTTGAATCCGAGGTTTCGGAGTTACTATAATGGCGGTCTTTTCCCCCCCCAGAATACGAGGGGATGACGGAGGCCGAAGCCTCCGTGAGGGATTGCCCGGCTGCTATGCAACCGGAACCCTCCTGGGGTAAATTCTTTTTAAGAGTCGCCTTCATGGTATTTCTTTTTAGGGGTGAGATCCCCAGAGGACGCCCTCGCCATTACACAACCCCTCAGCAGGCGTCAGACTTCAGGGTTGACATGAAACAAAAACGCCCACGACTCAAAAGACAACAACAAGACACTCTCGACACAAACAAGAATAACAAAAAACTCAACGAACGATGACGACACAACACATCCCCCCATTTTGTCAGCTATGTACCGAGTACTGACTCCATAGCTGACCCCCCTTAGCGCCGGGCATTAGCCAACGGCTAACGCGAACCCGAAGGAACTCATTAACCGTTGCCCAGGGAGCACCGGCCTGTACCGCTTCCGATGCCACCGGACGTATCCGACAGCAACGATAACGGACAGGCACACGAGGAGGTTCCCGACGCGTAGCCCCCCAACCTAACCTAACCTAACCTAACCTTTTTTTTTTTTTTTTTTTTTTTTTTTACATGGCGAAAATCCTCATGGATACCACACACCACGGGGGCAGCGTGTGGTTATGCCGGACTCCTACCGGCTAAAAACACCATGGTGCATTGCTCACGTCGCTCTGCGCCGAGAGCACGGGTACGCCTTCGGCACTCTTCCGCGAACTCGGCAGCGACATGGCCTCATCAGGCCTCAGCTTTGGGGACGCCCAACTGCGTCCCTCCGCACCGCACTGCTGCACTACAGCACGGCGCCTTCTCCCTTCAAGGACTTAGCTGGGAACAGGCTCCCCCGAGCCTGCCCCAGCGACTCTATCAGGGAGGGTGGTCTCCCAGATCTGCTCTCCCGCGGCGGCGGCGCCCTGGTCGTCGGCGGCGCATCGCGAGATCGGTCGTCGCCTCCCGATCCCGCTCGTCTGCCTCTTTCCGGGCAACCACTGTCTCGCAGAATGCGAGGACGGCGCTCCACGACTCCTCACTGTCCACCATAGATTTGACCACAGCAGGCAGTGAGAGGTCGGAGCCAACGACTGCGCTGAGCTGAAGGCGCTCTGTCGCCCAGGCGGGACACACTTCCAGCATATGTTGTGCCGTTTCCTCGGGACATCCGTCGCAATGGAGGCACCTGGCGGTCGGCTCTCTTCCGGCTATGTGATGCAGGTACCTCCCGAAGCAGCCATGCCCCGAGAGGACCTGCGACAACCTGTATGTGAGTGTGCCGTGGCGTCTGCTTATCCATTTGTGGAAAACTGGACGGATGGCCTCGATGGTCCTTCGGCCAGCGTTAGGGTGCCCCAACCTGGACTCCCACACTTCTTCAGCTTCTCGTCGCAAACTTGCTCTTGCCTCCCCGATCTCCTGGGGAGCTGGTGCGTGCCCTTGGGACCGTACCCCCTCGCGCCACGCATGAAGCTTGGCAAGGATCCCGGCCTCTAGGTCCCAGGGCATGAAACCCGCCAAAACACAGGCCGCTTCCTCCGAGATTGTGCGGTATCCCCGGATGGCCCTGACCGCCAATGCCCTCTGCGGTTTGCGCAAAAGCGCGACACTCCGGCGATTCAGGGCATCGGCCCAAACAGGAGCCCCGTAGAGAGCCATGGACCGCACAACTCCAGCGTGAAGGCGCCTACAAACGGCACCTGGTCCACCAACATTTGGCAGCAACCGCCCCAGAGCAGCAGCTGTTCGAATGAGCCGTGGGGCCAGTCTTTCGAAGTGGGCCTTGAATTCCCACTTACTGTCTAGAGTGAGTCCCAGATACCTCATCTGGGACTCTACGACAATTCGGACTCCTCCAACGACGATGTGCAAGTTGGCAGGCGGCGCGTTTCGGGGCCCGTGAAAGCATAGCGCCTCCGACTTATTGAGCGCCACCTCTAGCCCCAGACGCCTTATTCTCGACACAACGTGGGCCGCTCCCGCCGTGGCGAGTATGGCGGCGTTGCGGAGAGTCTTGCTGCGCGCAGTTACCAGGGTGTCATCGGCGTAACATGTCACCTCAACACCCTGGAGATTGGCGCCACGCAGCACCCAGTCATATCCGATGTTCCACAAGAGTGGTCCTAGGACCGACCCCTGTGGAACACCGCACAGCACTTCTCTATCATCTTGCGAACCGTTTTGGCAGGGGAAGATCACCCTCCTGCCGGACAGGTACGACGCTATGACGCGGCACAGGTAGGAAGGCACCCCATGGAACCGGAGTGCCTCCCTGATGCAAGCCCAGGGGAGTGTGTTGAAAGCGTTGGCGATGTCAAGAGACACCGCCAAAACGACCTCACCCCGGGAGACCGCATCCTGTGCGAGGGTCCGGACTCTGCCTACAGCATCCACCGTAGATCTTCCTTTCCTAAACCCAAACTGACAGTCCGCCAGGTTCGGCCCGACCTGCTCCAGATGTTCGACGATGCGCCCGGCCACCACTCTCTCAAAGAGCTTGGCCACATCGTCGAGTAGCACGATCGGGCGGTATCCGGAGGCTGAGTCAAGCGGCCGGCCCTCCTTACGTAAGAGGACCAGTTTACCCTCCTTCCATCTGTGGGGGATGACTCCTTGCTGTAAACAGGCGGAAAAGAGCGCCCGGAGTCGATCCCCCAGATCTTCCAGCGCCAGAGCTAGGGCGCGTCCCGGTACGCCGTCAGGGCCAGGAGCAGTGTTTTTAGCTCGCAGCTTTCTGACCGCCGCATTGAGCTCCTCCTCAGACACTGACGGCGCTGCGAACGATTCCGGCGACTGCACTGGAGGGTCGCGGGACATGACAGGTGGGGAGAATTCCCCGCGATGTGGGAACAAAGATGACACCACGTCCCGAAGCAGCTGGGGCGATAGGGTCTCTGTGACGGGGGGGGCCCAGGAGCGGAGCTTGCTCAACACTAGCTTGTATGGTCGCCCCCATGGATCCGCGTCCAGAGTTCCCAGGAATTCACCCCAGGCAGCCTCTATCGCTCTCCCGATTGCCGTCTGCAGTTCTGTCTTTATTTCTCTATAGGAGTCATAGAGGAGCGCTTCCCTATCGAGGTCTCTGCGTCGTCTTCGCTTGCACCTGGTGTACTGGCGCCTAGCCACGACACAGTCTCTGCGCAACTGCGCGATATCCGCCGACCACCAGTACACCTGGGGCTTCGGAGGCCGATTCCTAGCCCGGAACATAGACGCGTTGCACACTTGCCTCATCGTCTCCCGGAACCAGTCAGCTTCATGTTCCACTTCCACCGGGCCTGGAGGCGCGGGTGACCACGATCTTACGATCACCGCTTCTCGTAGAACCTCACGATTGAGGCTTTTGAGTTGCCACCTATGGCTGTTGTTGGATAGGGTCCGCTCGGGACCACCCGGGTTGACAGGGAGGGAGGAGACGGTAAATCGTATGTACCGATGGTCAGAAAGCGTCTCCTCTACCTCCAACACTCCCCAATCCTGGACACGGCGCGCCACGGCAGGGCTTGCGAACGTGACGTCGACGATGGAACCGCCCTGCATCCGCACACACGTGTCTACCGAACCCCTATTCAGAACAACGAGCCCGGTCTCAAGCATCCAGCGCTCAACCATGGAGCCTCGCAGATCCGTCGCAGGGGATCCCCACGCCACAGACTTCGCGTTCAGGTCCCCCGCAACAACAACGGGATGAGGATGGCTCTGCCGTACTAGATCCGTGAGCCGAGCCAGGAAATCCGCGAACTCACTTGCCGGACGATTTGGAGAAAAATACGCTGAGATGACGACGAGATCCCCCACCTGTGCTGCGACGCATCCCGGACCCTTAACTATCTTTTGAAGTGGCGGGGAGCCCGCGGCCGGCCTCGACATTATGCACGCCAGACCGTCGTTGTCTCCTGCCCATCCAGGAGACACCCGATAAGGCTCAGCCACAATGGCTACGCCAATCCTCCACTGCGCCAGACTCTGGAACATTAGGTCCTGAGCCCTGGCGCAGTGATTTAAATTTATCTGAAGGAATCGGAGAGGGGCCATTAATCTATAGCCATGCTCTCCGATATCCCTCCGGTCACAGGAGCGGCTTTGGCCGCCTGATCCCTGGGTCCAGCCTTGTTGCCGGTTACCCTTTTACCTTTGCGCCCGTTCTTGTTGGCCTTGCAGGCCCATCCACCGATCTTGTGACCGGCGGGCCTGTTAGCAGCGGCACACACCACACAATGCGGTGCTCCGGTGCATTCCGCTGATTTGTGGCCAGCCTTTCCGCACCGGAAACACAGGGTGCTGCGATCGTCAGCGACAGTGCACTGCTCCTTTGCGTGCCCGGCCTCCAGGCATCTGAAGCAGCGCACCGGCTTCTTATCGAGCAGGCGGATGTGTGCAGACACCCACCCTACAAGCAAACGGCCGCCATCCACGACTTTTCGTGCAGCCGTGACGGGACAGTTGACAACCACTGTCCCTATGCCCGATCGATTTCTCCGGATTGTGCCGACTCTAACCGCCTCGACCGGGCATTCGCCGATGCGGGCGATCGCCGCAGCAACCTCCTCCGCCGTCACCGAATCATCCAGCTCTGAGACCCGCAAGCCAGCAGACTTGACGGGCCTGGACACAGCGACGTTCTCCGGGTCAAGGATCGAGCGCAGCTTTTCAGCCAGCGCATCCGCTTTGTCTCCACTTGTGGTGCCGGGTATTTTAAGTACCCGCGCACCAGACGCAGCGACCCTGAACTGCACGCCGTCAATCCCCAGCTCAGGCAGATTTAGCTGCTGCTTAGCCTGCGACAGGATGTCGGCGTACGAAAGGCCCTTTTCTTGGGCATTCGGCTGAAGACGCAGCACCACCGCAGTCGATCGCGGCGCGCTGAGGTTGGGCTTTCTGTCTGAGCCCCGAGGCTTCGACGTCTTCTTCTCCTTAAGACCGGCGGAGGCCACCCGCCTCGCGCCTTGACCTCGCTTGCGACGACGGCGGCTCACAACCGTCCACTCTTCTCCATCGGCTGCAGGGACCGGAGGAGCACTCGGCTGTGATCCTGTTTGGGGCGATTGCGTACTCGCATTCGGAGGAGGGGGAGGTGGCTTCTTCGTCTTAGCCCGGCTCTTACTCTTCCTCTTTGTTGGTTGCTTTTGAGGGACAGATGTTGGTCCCTCTAGGGTTTCCTTGGCCTGTCGTGGCTGTCTCTGCTGTTCGGAGACGCCGACCGCCTCCGCAAATGTTGGCGACTCGCGAGGACCCTCAGGTGGCTCTGCGCGCGCCCGATCCGCGGCAAGTGAAGGACGCACGCGTTTTTCGGGCAGCAGCCTGTCCTTTATGCCCTCGAAGCGGGCATTTACCATAAAACCGACCCGATCCATGATGGACCGGGCCAGTTCCTCCACCTCGAGGCCGGTGTGTCTTTCCGCCGGTGGGGGCACTCTGACCTGTGCCTGGGCACGCTGCAGGTCGGCTCGCAGCTCTGCGACCTCTCCGCGCAGCTCGGCCAACTCCGCCTTGAGTCGGGCGTTCTCAGACGCAACTTTTGTCGTTTCCGCGGAGACTGTGCTACGACGCAGAACCTCGACCGCCTGTTTGATTGCCCGCACTTCGGTGTTTAACACCTTGCGGGTGGTGCCCTTAAGATTGGCTGACTTATGGGTCACCTCCGAGATGATCTCTGCCGTTTTCAGCAACCCGTCAAGAAGGACAGGCGCCGATGGCTCCCCTTCGAGCACGATCTCCGCTGGGGCGTTAAGGCCTTGTGCCTGACGGGTCTGGTGGATCTTCCGGATCTCCTCCGCAAGCTCACGTTCCGCCTGAAGCTGCATCTCCTGCCGCTCCAGGTCGAGAAGCTCCCGCTTTGCCTTCGCAAGGCCGACGTACTCCCCGGTGGTTGGGGGTCTTCCGCGACCTCTAGAAGCGTCTGAATTCTTCGATCCACCAGACGCTGGCTCGTCACTTCCGCTATGAGGGCGGGATATGCAAACCTGGTCAGTGGAAAGCGGCGTGTCTACCCGCTTGAAGCGGCCACGCTCATCCCGCACTAGTGGAGGTACAGCACCACCGGACCGTAAGCGTCCCCGACTGCAGCGGCCCGTCGACAACTTACGAGGAGTTGGTTGTTCTCCCTCTTCGTTCGACGTCGAATCCGACCCCGAACGTTTTCCTCCTCGGCGCTTTTCCGGTTTTTGGCGAGGCGTGCTCCAGAATTTGGAACGCCGCTTGCCAGCGCCGTCATCCGAGACACGGATATCGTGGAACTCAGGGCTACAGGCTCCTGAGGCACAACTCCGCATCTCTCCTTCATCCACGAGTGAGTCTCGAGAGGACGATGGACCCCTACTCGAGTCACCCGACCGAAACAGGTCCTTTAGAACCACTTGCGGCGTTCGCCGCATCAATCGAGACCCTAAAGCTACAGAATCAGCAGAGCGAGAGTCCGCTGACACTGCAACAACATCCGAATCGATGTGCATATCGGAGTCCTTTATCGCGCAATGGTCTTTGGGGACCGTGGTCCCCCCGGGTTTAACAAAATCCATGTCGTTATGCTTATCAGAAATCCGTGATGATTTGCCATGGTCGTGAGTAGGAATACTCAGGCGAATGCTGCCCCCCCCAGAATACGAGGGGCGGCCGGTAGCCTGACGCAACGCCGGGGTGCGCGAGACTACCGGGAGGGATTCTCCGGATTTACCGGTACCCTCCTGGGGTAATGATTCTTTACAATCCGCCATCATAAGTTTTTGGGCTCATTTCCGGGTGAGCTCCCCCGCCTTCTCAGCGCTTACCGGTTAACCCTACGCCGCAGCACGCTAGACTACGGTTTCGGGGTGATTTTTTATAGAGGTTTCCTTCCTCGCAGCACATCACGTGTGATGTGCCCCCGGTCCCGGCCGTAGTGCAATGGCCGGGTTACGGTATGATTTGTGCCTCGCGGCTTTTCGACTGATTGCACCGGTTTTCCGGTGGGCGATGGTGTCGTCACGTACCTACGCCTGGAACCTAACCTTTTTTTTTTTTTTTTTTACATGGCGAAAATCCTCATGGATACCACACACCGCGGGGGCAGCGTGTGGTTATGCCGGACTCCTACCGGCTAAAAACACCATGGTGCATTGCTCACGTCGCTCTGCGCCGAGAGCACGGGTACGCCTTCGGCACTCTTCCGCGAACTCGGCAGCGACATGGCCTCATCAGGCCTCAGCTTTGGGGACGCCCAACTGCGTCCCTCCGCACCGCACTGCTGCACTACAGCACGGCGCCTTCTCCCTTCAAGGACTTAGCTGGGAACAGGCTCCCCCGAGCCTGCCCCAGCGACTCTATCAGGGGGGGTGGTCTCCCAGATCTGCTCTCCGGCGGCGGCGGCGCCCTGGTCGTCGGCGGCGCATCGCGAGATCGGTCGTCGCCTCCCGATCCCGCTCGTCTGCCTCTTTCCGGGCAACCACTGTCTCGCAGAATGCGAGGACGGCGCTCCACGACTCCCCACTGTCCACCATAGATTTGACCACGGCAGGCAGTGAGAGGTCGGAGCCAACAACTGCGCAGAGCTGAAGGCGCTCTGTCGCCCAGGCGGGACACACTTCCAGCATGTGTTGGGCCGTTTCCTCGGGACATCCGTCGCAATGGAGGCACCTGGCGGTCGGCTCTCTTCCGGCTATGTGGTGCAGGTACCTCCCGAAGCAGCCATGCCCCGAGAGGACCTGCGACAACCTGTAAGTGAGTGTGCCGTGGCGTCTGCCTAACCATTTGTGGAGAACTGGACGGATGGCCTCGATGGTCCGTCGGCCGGCGCTAGGATGCCCCAGCCTGGACTCCCACATTTCTTCAGCTGCTTCTTGCAGCCGTCTCCTTCTTTCCCCGATGTCCTGGGGTGCCGATGCGTGCCCTTGGGACCGTACCTCCTTGCGCCACGCATAAAGCTGGGCAAGGATCCCGGCCTCTAGGTCCCAGGGCATGAAACCCGCCAAAACACAGGCCGCTTCCTCCGAGATTGTGCGGTATCCCCGGATGGCCCTGACCGCCAATGCCCTCTGCGGTTTGCGCAAAAGCGCGACACTCCGGCGATTCAGGGCATCGGCCCAAACAGGAGCCCCGTAGAGAGCCATGGACCGCACAACTCCAGCATGAAGGCGCCTACAAGCGGCGCCTGGGCCACCGACATTTGGCAGCAACCGCCCGAGGGCGGCAGCTGTTCGAACCAGTCGTGGAGCCAACCTTTCGAAGTGGGCCCTGAATTCCCACTTGCTGTCCAAAGTGAGCCCCAGATACCTCATCTGGGACTCTACGACTATGCGTACTCCTCCAACGACGATGTGCGCATTGGTAGGCGGCGCGTTTCGGGGCCCGTGGAAACATAACGCCTCCGTCTTGTTGAGCGCCACCTCCAGACCCAGACGCCTTATCCTGGATACAACGTGGGCCGCTCCCGCCGTAGCAAGTATGGCGGCATTACGATGAGAATTACTGCGCGCAGTTACCAGGGTGTCATCGGCGTAACATGTCACCTCAACACCCTGGAGATTGGCGCCGCGCAGCACCCAGTCATATCCGATGTTCCACAAGAGTGGTCCTAGGACCGACCCCTGTGGAACACCGCATAGCACTTCTCGTGCATCTTGCGTCCCGTTTTGGCAGGGAAAGACCACACTCCTGCCGGACAAGTACGACCCTATGACGCGGCACAGGTAGGAAGGCACCCGATGGAACCGGAGTGCCTCCCTGATGCAAGCCCAGGGGAGTGTGTTGAAAGCGTTGGCGATGTCAAGCGACACCGCCAAAACGACCTCACCCCGGGAGACCGCATCCTGTGCAAGGGTCCGAACTTTACCCACAGCGTCCACCGTGGATCTTCCCCTCCTGAAGCCAAACTGGCAGTCCGCCAGGTTCGGCCCGACGTGCTCCAGATGCTCGACAATGCGCCCGGCCACCACTCTCTCGAAGAGCTTGGCCACATCATCGAGTAGCACGATCGGGCGGTATCCAGTAGCTGTGTCAACGGGGCGGCCTTCCTTCCGCAAGAGGACGAGTTTTCCCTCCTTCCATCTGTGGGGGATGACTCCTTGCTGCAAGCAGGCGGAAAAGAGCGCCCGGAGTCGATCACCCAGATCTTCCAACGCCAGAGCAAGGGCGCGTCCCGGTACGCCGTCAGGGCCGGGAGCAGTGTTTTTAGCTCGCAGCTTTCGGACCGCCGCATTGAGCTCCTCCTCAGACACTGACGGCGCTGCGAACGATTCCGGCGACTGCACTGGAGGGTCGCGGGACATGACTGGTGGGGAGAATTCCCCGCGATGTGGGAACAAGGATGACACCACGTCCCGAAGCAGCTGGGGCGATAGGGTCTCTGTAACGGGGGGGGCCCAGGAGCGGAGCTTGCTCAACACTAGCTTGTATGGTCGCCCCCATGGATCCGCGTCCAGAGTTCCCAGGAATTCACCCCAGGAACCTAATCTAACCTAACCTTTTTTTTTTTTTTTTTTTTTTTTTTACATGGCGAAAATCCTCATGGATACCACACACCACGGGGGCAGCGTGTGGTTATGCCGGACTCCTACCGGCTAAAAAAAAAAAAAAAAAAAAAAAAAACACCATGGTGCATTGCTCACGTCGCTCTGCGCCGAGAGCACGGGTACGCCTTCGGCACTCTTCCGCGAACTCGGCAGCGACATGGCCTCATCAGGCCTCAGCTTTGGGGACGCCCAACTGCGTCCCTCCGCACCGCACTGCTGCACTACAGCACGGCGCCTTCTCCCTTCAAGGACTTAGCTGGGAACAGGCTCCCCCGAGCCTGCCCCAGCGACTCTATCAGGGAGGGTGATCTCCAAGATCGGCTCTTCGGCGGCGGCGCCCTGGTCGTCGGCGGCGCATCGCGAGATCGGTCGTCGCCTCCCGATCCCGCTCGTCTGCCTCTTTCCGGGCAACCACTGTCTCGCAGAATGCGAGGACGGCGCTCCACGACTCCTCGCTGTCCACCATAGATTTGACCACGGCGGGCAACGAGAGGTCGGAGCCGACTACAGCGCATAGCTGAGTGCGCTCTGTCGCCCAGGCGGGGCACACTTCCAGCATGTGTTGGGCCGTTTCCTCCGGACACCCGTCACAATGGAGGCACCTGGCGGTCGGCTCCCTCCCGGCAATGTAGTGCAGGTACCTCCCGAAACAACCATGTCCCGAGAGGACCTGCGACAGCCTGTATGTAAGTGTGCCGTGACGTCTGCCTATCCATTTTTGGAGAACTGGACGGATGGCCTCGATGGTCCGTCGGCCGGCGCTAGGATGCCCCAGCCTGGACTCCCACATTTCTTCAGCTCTTCGTCGTAGCTGTTCTCTTGCCTCCCCGATCTCCTGGGGTGCCGGTGCGTTTCCTTGGGACCGTACCTCCTTGCGCCACGCGTGAAGCTGGGCAAGGATCCCGGCCTCTAGGTCCCAGGGCATGAAACCCGCCAAAACACAGGCCGCTTCCTCCGAGATTGTGCGGTATCCCCGGATGGCCCTGACCGCCAATGCCCTCTGCGGTTTGCGCAAAAGCGCGATGCTCCGACGATTCAGGGCATCGGCCCAAACAGGAGCCCCGTAGAGAGCTATGGACCGCACAACTCCAGCATGAAGGCGCCTACAAATGGCGCCTGGACCACCGACATTTGGCAGCAATCGCCCCAGAGCAGCAGCTGTTCTTATAAGCCGTGGAGCCAACCTTTCAAAGTGGGCCCTGAACTCCCACTTGCTATCTAGGGTGAGCCCCAGATACCTCATCTGGGACTCTACGATGATGCGTACTCCTCCAACCATGATGTGCATGTTGGCAGGCGGCGCGTTTCGGGGCCCGTGAAAGCATAAAGCCTCCGTCTTATTGAGCGCCACCTCCAGGCCCAGACGCCTTATCCTGGACACAACGTGGGCCGCTCCCGCCGTAGCGAGTATGGCGGCATTACGATGAGACTTACTGCGCGCAGTTACCAGGGTGTCATCGGCGTAACATGTCACCTCAACACCCTGGAGATTGGCGCCGCGCAGCACCCAATCATATCCGATATTCCACAAGAGTGGTCCTAGGACCGACCCCTGTGGAACACCGCACAGCACTTCTCTAGCATTTTGCGACCCGTTTTGGCAGGGGAAGATTACCCTCCTGCCGGACAGGTACGACCCTATGACGCGGCACAGGTAGGAAGGCACCCCATGAAACCGAAGTGCCTCCCTGATGCAAGCCCAGGGGAGTGTGTTAAAAGCGTTGGCGATGTCAAGAGACACCGCCAGAACGACCTCACCCCGGGAGACCGCATCCTGTGCTAGGGTCCGGACTCTGCCTACAGCATCCACCGTCGATCTTCCTCTCCTGAACCCAAACTGACAATCTGCCAGGTTCGGCCCGACCTGCTCCAGATGCTCGACGATGCGCCCGGCCACCACTCTTTCGAAGAGCTTGGCCACATCGTCGAGTAGCACGATCGGGCGGTATCCGGAGGATGAGTCAGTCGGGCGGCCCTCCTTCCGCAAGAGGACTAGTTTTCCCTCCTTCCATGGGTGGGGGATGACTCCTTGCTGTAAACAGGCGGAAAAGAGCGCCCGGAGTCGATCCCCCAGATCTTCCAGCGCCAGAGCTAGGGCGCGTCCCGGTACGCCGTCAGGGCCGGGAGCAGTGTTCTTAGCTCGCAGCTTTCTGACCGCCGCATTGAGCTCCTCCTCAGACACTGACGGCGCTGCGAACGATTCCGGCGACTGCATTGGAGGGTCGCGGGACATAACTGGTGGGGAAAATTCCCCGCGATGTGGAAACAGGTCTGCAACCACGTCCCGAAGCAGTTGGGGCGATAGGGTCTCTGTTACGGGGGGGGCCCAGGAGCGGAGCTTGCTCAACACTAGCTTGTATGGTCGCCCCCATGGATCCGCGTCCAGAGTTCCCAGGAATTCACCCCAGGCAGCCTCTATCGCTCTCCCGATTGCCGTCTGCAGTTCCGTCTTTATATCTCTATAGGAGTCATAGAGGAGCGCTTCCCTATCGAGGTCTCTGCGTCGTCTTCGCTTGCACCTGGTGTACTGGCGCCTAGCCACGACACAGTCTCTGCGCAACTGCGCGATATCCGCCGACCACCAGTACACCTGGGGCTTCGGAGGCCGATTCCTAGCCCGGAACATAGACGCGTTGCACACTTGCCTCATCGTCTCCCGGAACCAGTCAGCTTCATGTTCCACTTCCACCGGGCCTGGAGGCGCGGGTGACCACGATCTTACGATCACCGCTTCTCGTAGAACCTCACGATTGAGGCTTTTGAGTTGCCACCTATGGCTGTTGTTGAATAGGGTCCGCTCGGGACCACCCGGGTTGACAGGGAGGGAGGAGACGCTAAATCGTATGTAACGATGGTCAGAAAGCGTCTCCTCTACCTCCAACACTCCCCAATCCTGGACACGGCGCGCCACGGCAGGGCTTGCGAACGTGACGTCGACTATGGAACCGCCCTGCATCCGCACACACGTGTCTACCGAACCCCTATTCAGAACAACGAGCCCGGTCTCAAGCATCCAGCGCTCAACCATGGAGCCTCGCAGATCCGTCGCTGAGGATCCCCACGCCACAGACTTCGCGTTGAGGTCCCCCGCAACGACAACGGGATGAGGATGGCTCTGCCGTACTAGACCCGTGAGCCGAGCCAGGAAATCTCCGAACTCGCTCGCCGGACGATTTGGAGAAAAATACGCTGAGATGACGACGAGATCTCCCACCTGTGCTGCGACGCATCCCGGACCCTTAACTATGTTTTGAAGTGGAGGGGAGCCCGCGGCCGGCCTCGACATTATGCACGCCAGACCGTCGTTGTCTCCTGCCCATCCAGGAGACACCCGATAAGGCTCAGCCACAATGGCTACGCCAATCCTCCACTGCGCCAGACTCTGGAACATTAGGTCCTGAGCCCTGGCGCAGTGATTTAAATTTATCTGAAGGAATCGGAGAGGGGCCATTAATCTATAGCCATGCTCTCCGATATCCCTCCGGTCACAGGAGCGGCTTTGGCCGCCTGATCTCTGGGCCCAGCTTTGTTGCCCGCTGCCCTTTTCCCTTTGCGCCCACTCCCGTTGGCTTTGCAGGCCCATCCACCGATCTTGTGACCGGCGGGCCTGTTAGCGGCGGCACACACCACACAATGCGGTGATCCGGTGCATTCCGCTGATTTGTGTCCAGCCTTTCCGCACCGGAAACACAGGGTGCTGCGATCGTCAGCTACAGTGCACTGCTCCTTTGCGTGCCCGGCCTCCAGACATCTGAAGCAGCGCACCGGCTTCTTGTCTAGCAGGCGGATGTGTGCAGACACCCACCCTACGAGCAAACGGCCGCCATCGACAACTTTTCTTGCAACCGTGACAGGGCAGTTGACAACCACTGTCCCTATGCCCGATCGATTCCTCCGGATTGTGCCGACTCTAACCGCCTCGACCGGGCATTCGCCGATGCGGGCGATCGCTGCAGCAACCTCCTCCGCCGTCACCGAGTCATCCAGTTCTGAGACTCGCAAGCCAGCAGACTTGACGGGCCTGGACACTGCGACATTCTCAGGATCGAGAATGGAGCGCAACTTTTCGGCAAGCGCATCCGCCTTGTCTCCACTTGTGGTGCCGGGTATTTTCAGTACCCGCGCACCAGACGCAGCGACCCTGAACTGCACGCCCTCGATTCCCAGCTCAGGCAGATTTAGCTGCTGCTTAGCCTGTGACAGGATGTCGGCGTACGAAAGGCCCTTCTCTTGGGCATTCGGCTGAAGGCGCAGCACCACCGCAGTCGATCGCGGCGCGCTGAGGTTGGGCTTTCGGTCTGCGCCCCGAGACTTCGTCGCCTTCTTACTTTTGTGACCAGCGGAGGCCACCCGCTTCGCGCCTTCACCTCGCTTGCGACGACGGCGGCTTACAACCGTCCACTCCTCCCCATCGGCTGCAGGGACCGGAGGAGCACTCGGCTGTGATCCTGTTTGGGGCGATTGTGTACTCGCCTTCGGAGGAGGGGGAGGTGGCTTCTTCGTCTTAGCCCGGCTCTTACTCTTCCTCTTTGTTGGAGGCTTTTGAGGGACAGATGTTGGTCCCTCTGGGGTTTCCTTGGCCTGTCGTGGCTGTCTCTGCTGTTCGGAGACGCCGACCGCCTCCGCAAATGTCGGCGACTCGCGAGGACCCTCAGGTGGCTGTGCGCGCGCCCGATCCGCGGCAAGTGAAGGACGCACGCGTTTTTCGGGCAGCAGCCTGTCCTTTATGCCCTCGAAGCGGGCATTTATCATAAAACCGACCCGATCCATGATGGACCGGGCCAGTTCCTCCACCTCGAGGCCGGTGTGTCTCTCCGCCGGTGGGGGCACTCTGACCTGTGCCTGGGCACGCTGCAGGTCGGCTCGCAGCTCTGCGACCTCTCCGCGCAGCTCGGCCAACTCCGCCTTGAGTCGGGCGTTCTCAGACGCAACTTTTGTCGTTTCCGCGGAGACTGTGCTACGACGCAGAACCTCGACCGCCTGTTTGATTGCCCGCACTTCAGTGTTTAACACCTTGCGGGTGGTGCCCTTAAGATTTGCTGACTTATGGGTCACCTCCGAGATGATCTCTGCCGTTTTCAGCAACCCGTCAAGGAGGACGGGCGCCGATGGCTCCCCTTCCAGGACGGTCTCCTCTGGGGCACTCAAGCCTTGTGCCTGACGAGTTAGGTGGATCTTCCGAACCTCCTCCGCAAGCTCACGTTCCGCCTGAAGCTGCATCTCCTGCCGCTCCAGGTCGAGAAGCTCCCGCTTTGCCTTCGCAAGGCCGACGTAGTCCCCGGTGGTTGGGGGTCTTCCGCGACCTCTAGGAGCGTCTGAATTCTTCGACCCACCAGACGCTGGCTCGTCGCTCCCGCTATGAGGAAGGGATCTGCAATCCTGGTCAGTGGGAAGCGGCGTGTCTACCCGCTTGAAGCGGCCACGCTCATCCCGCACTAGTGGAGGCACAGCACCACTCGACCGTAAGCGCCCCCGACTGCAGCGACCCGTCGACAACTTACGA
This sequence comes from Mechanitis mazaeus, assembly GCA_959347395.1. Classification (NCBI taxonomy): domain Eukaryota; kingdom Metazoa; phylum Arthropoda; class Insecta; order Lepidoptera; family Nymphalidae; genus Mechanitis; species Mechanitis mazaeus. Next base: position 16,698,876 of record OY365753.1, on the reverse strand, counting down.
GGAGTTGGCTGTTCCCCGTCTTCGTTCGATGTCGAATCCGACCCCGAACGTTTTCCTCCTCGGCGCTTTTCTGGTTTTTGGCGAGGCGTGCTCCAGAATTTGGAACGCCGCTTGCCAGCGCCGTCATCCGAGACACGGATATCGTGGAACTCAGGGCTACAGGCTCCTGAGGCACAACTCCGCATCTCTCCTTCGTCCATGAGTGAGTCTCGAGAGGACGATGGACCCCTGCTCGAGTCACCCGACCGAAACAAGTCCTTTAGAATCACTTGCGGCGTTCGCCGCACCAACCGAGAAGCTACAGCTAAAGAATCAGCAGAACGAGAGTCCGCTGACACTGCAACAACATCCGAATCGATTTGCATATCGGAGTCCTTAATCGCGCATTGGTCTTTGGGGACCGTAGTCCCCCCGGGTTTAACAAAATCCAAGTCATTATGCTTATCCGAAGTCCGTGATGATTTGCCATGGTCGAGAGTAGGAATACTCAGGCGAATGCTGCCCCCCCCAGAATACGAGGGGCGGCCGGTAGCCTGACGCAACGCCGGGGTGCGCGAGACTACCGGGAGGGATTCTCCGGATTTACCGGTACCCTCCTGGGGTAGTAATTTTTTACAGTCCGCCATCATAATTTTTGGGCTCATTTCCGGGTGAGCTCCCCCGCCTTCTCAGCGCTTACCGGTTAACCCTACGCCGCAGCACGCTAGACTACGGTTTCGGGGTGATTTTTTATAGAGGTTTCCATCCTCGCAGCACATCACGTGTGATGTGCCCCCGGTCCCGGACGTAGTGCAATGGCCGGGTTACGGTATGATTTGTGCCTCGCGGCTTTTCGACTGATTGCACCGGTTTTCCAGTGGGCGATGGTGTCGTCACGTACCTACGCCTAACCTAACCTTTTTTTTTTTTTTTTTTTTTACATGGCGAAAATCCTCATGGATACCACACACCGCGGGGGCAGCGTGTGGTTATGCCGGACTCCTACCGGCTAAAAACACCATGGTGCATTGCTCACGTCGCTCTGCGCCGAGAGCACGGGCACGCCATCGGCACTCTTCCGCGAACTCGACAGCGACATGGCCTCATCAGGCCTCAGCTTAGGGGGACGTCTAACTGCGTCCCTCCGCACCGTACTGCTGCACTACAGCACGGCGCCTTCTCCCTTCAAGGACTTAGCTGGGAACAGGCTCCCCCGAGCCTGCCCCAGCGACTCTATCAGGGAGGGTGAACTCCCAGTTCGGCTCTTCGTCGGCGGCGCCCTGGTCGTCGGCGGCGCATCGCGAGATCGGTCGTCGCCTCCCGATCCCGCTCGTCTGCCTCTTTCCGGGCAACCACTGTCTCGCAGAATGCGAGGACGGCGCTCCACGACTCCTCACTGTCCACCATAGATTTGACCACGGCAGGCAGTGAGAGGTCGGAGCCAACGACTGCGCTGAGCTGAAGGCGCTCTGTCGCCCAGGCGGGACACACTTCCAACATATGTTGGGCCGTTTCCTCCGGACATCCGTCACAATGGAGGCACCTGGCGGTCGGCTCTCGCCCGGCAATGTGGTGCAGGTACCTCCCGAAGCAGCCATGCCCCGAGAGGACCTGCGACAACCTGTATGTTAGTTTGCCGTGACGTCTGCCTATCCATTTTTGGAGAACTGGACGGATGGCCTCGATGGTCCTTCGGCCAGCGTTAGGGTGCCCCAGCCTGGACTCCCACACTTCTTCAGCTGCTTCTTGTAGCCGTCTTCTTCTATCCCCGATCTCGTGGGGTGCCGGTGCGCGCCCTTGGGACCGTACCTCCTTGCGCCACGCATGAAGCTGGGCAAGGATCCCGGCCTCTAGGTCCCAGGGCATGAAACCCGCCAAAACACAGGCCGCTTCCTCCGAGATTGTGCGGTATCCCCGGATGGCCCTGACCGCCAATGCCCTCTGCGGTTTGCGCAAAAGCGCGACACTCCGGCGATTCAGGGCATCGGCCCAAACAGGAGCCCCGTAGAGAGCCATGGACCGCACTACTCCTGCGTGTAGGCGCCTACAAGTGGCGCCTGGTCCACCAACATTTGGCAGCAACCGCCCCAGAGCAGCAGCTGTTCGAATGAGCCGTGGGGCCAATCTTTCGAAGTGGGCCTTGAACTCCCACTTGCTATCCAGAGTGAGCCCCAGATATCTCATCTGGGACTCTACGACGATTTGGACTCCTCCAACGACTATGTGCATGTTGGCAGGCGGCGCGTTTCGGGGCCCGTGAAAGCATAGCGCCTCCGACTTATTGAGCGCCACCTCCAGGCCCAGACGCCTTATCCTGGATACAACGTGGGCCGCTCCCGCCGTGGCGAGTATGGCGGCGTTACGGTGAGTGTTGCTGCGCGCAGTTACCAGGGTGTCATCGGCGTAACATGTCACCTCAACACCCTGGAGATTGGCGCCACGCAGCACCCAGTCATATCCGATGTTCCACAAGAGTGGTCCTAGGACCGACCCCTGTGGAACACCGCACAGCACTTCTCTATCATCTTGCGACCCGTTTTGGCAGGGGAAGATCACCCTCCTGCCGGACAGGTACGACCCTATGACGCGGCACAGGTAGGAAGGCACCCCATGGAACCGGAGTGCCTCCCTGATGCAAGCCCAGGGGAGTGTGTTGAAAGCGTTGGCGATGTCAAGAGACACCGCCAGAACGACCTCACCCCGGGAGACCGCATCCTGTGCGAGGGTCCGGACTCTGCCTACAGCATCCACCGTCGATCTTCCTCTCCTGAACCCAAACTGACAGTCCGCCAGGTTCGGCCCGACCTGCTCCAGATGCTCGACGATGCGCCCGGCCACCACTCTCTCGAAGAGCTTAGCCACATCGTCGAGTAGCACGATCGGGCGGTATCCGGAGGCTGAGTCAGTCGGGCGGCCCTCCTTACGTAAGAGGACCAGTTTACCCTCCTTCCATCGGTGGGGGATGACTCCTTGCTGCAAACAGGCGGAAAAGAGCGCCCGGAGTCGCTCCCCCAGATCTTCCAGCGCCAGAGCTAGGGCGCGTCCCGGTACGCCGTCAGGGCCGGGAGCAGTGTTTTTAGCTCGCAGCTTTCTGACCGCCGCATTGAGCTCCTCCTCAGATACTGACGGCGCTGCGAACGATTCCGGCGACTGCACTGGAGGGTCGCGGGACATTACAGGTGGGGAGAAATCCCCGCGATGTGGGAACAGATATGACACCACGTCCCGAAGCAGCTGGGGCGATAGGGTCTCTGTTACGGGGGGGGCCCAGGAGCGGAGCTTGCTCAACACTAGCTTGTATGGTCGCCCCCATGGATCCGCGTCCAGAGTTCCCAGGAATTCGCCCCAGGCAGCCTCAATCGCTCTCCCGATGGCCGTCTGTAAGTCAATCTTTCTGTCTCTATATGAGCCATAGAGCAGAGCTTCTCTATTGAGATCCCTTCGCCTTCTTCGCCTGCACCTCATGTACTGGCGTCTGGCCACGACACAGTCTCTGCGCAACTGCGCGATATCGGCCGTCCACCAGTACACCTGGGGCTTCGGAGGCCGATTTTTAGCCCGGAACATTGATGCGTCGCACACCTGCCGCATTGTCTCCCGGAACCAGTCCGCCTCACGTTGCACTACCAAAGGGCCAGGAGGAGCGGGTGACCAAGATCTTACGATCACCGCTTCCCGTAGAATATCACGGTCGAGGTTCCGGAGTTGCCACCTGTGACTGCTGTTCGATAGGGTCCGCTCGGGACCAACCGGGTTCGCAGGGAGGGAGGAGACGCTAAATCGTATGTAACGGTGGTCTGAAAGCGTCTCCTCTACCTCCAACACTCCCCAATCCTGGACACGGCGTGCCACGGCAGGGCTTGCGAACGAGACGTCCACGATGGAGCCGCCCTGCATCCGCACGCACGTGTTGACCGAACCCCTATTCAAAACAACGAGCCCGGTCTCAAGCATCCAGCGCTCGACCATCGCGCCGCGCAGATCCGTCGCAGGGGATCCCCACGCCACAGACTTCGCGTTCAGGTCCCCTGCAACGACAACTGGATGAGGATGGCTCTGCCGTACGAGACCCGTGAGCCGAGCCAGGAAATCCGCGAACTCACTTGCCGGACGATTTGGAGAGAAATACGCTGAGATGACGACGAGATCTCCCACCTGTGCTGCGACGCATCCCGGACCCTTCACTATGTTTTGAAGTGGCGGGGATCCCGCGGCTGGCCTTGAAACTATACAGGCCAACCCATCGTTATCTCCTGCACAACCAGGAGACACGCGATAAGGCTCCGCTATTATCGCTACGCCAATCCTCCACTGCGCCAGACTCTGGAACATTAGGTCCTGAGCCCTGGCGCAGTGATTTAAATTTATCTGAAGGAATCGGAGAGGGGCCATTAATCTATAGCCATGCTCTCCGATATCCCTCCGATCACAGGAGCGGCTTTGGCCGCCTGATCTCTGGGCCCAGCTTTATTGCCGGCTGCCCTTTTCCCCTTGCGCCCGTTATTGTGGGTCTTGCAGGCCCATCCACCGATCTTGTGACCGGCGGGCCTGTTAGCGGCGGCACACACCACACAATGCGGTGCTCCAGTGCATTCCGCTGACTTGTGTCCAGCCATTCCGCACCGGAAACACAAAGTGCTGCGATCGTCCGCTGCTGTGCACTGCTCCTTTGCGTGCCCGGCCTCCAGGCATCTGAAACAGCGCACCGGCTTCCTATCAAGCAGGCGGATGTGTGCCGACACCCACCCTACTAGTAAGCGGCCGCCATCCACGACTTTTCGCGCTGCCGTGACGGGGCAGTTGGCCACCACTGTCCCTATGCCCGCCCGATTCCTCCGGATTGTGCCGACTCTGACCGCATCGACTTGGCATTCGCCGATGCGAGCGATCGCTACAGCAACCTCCTCAGCTGTTACAGAGTCATCAAGTTCTGAGACCCGCAAGCCAGCAGACTTGACGGGCCTGGACACAGCGACGTTCTCCGGGTCAAGGATCGAGCGCAGCTTTTCAGCCAGCGCATCCGCCTTGCCTCCACTTGTGGTGCCGGGTATTTTCAGTACCCGCGCACCAGACGCAGCGACCCTGAACTGCACGCCGTCGATTCCCAGCTCAGGCAAATTAAGCTGCTGCTTAGCCTGCGACAGGATATCTGCGTAGGAAAGGCCCTTCTCTTGGGCATTCGGCTGGAGGCGCAGCACCACCGCAGTAGATCGCGGCGCGCTCAGGTTGGGCTTTCGGTCTTTGCCCCGAGGCTTCGACGTCTTTTTCTGTGTTTGGCCAGCGGAGGCCACCCGCCTCGCGCCTTGGCCTCTCTTACGACGACGGCGGCTCACAACCGTCCACTCTTCCCCATCGGCTGCAGGCACCGGAGGAGCACTCGGCTGTGATCCGGTTTGGGGCAATTGCTTACCCCTCTTGGGAGGAGGAGGAGGCGGTGGCTTCTTAGCCTTGCCCCGACTCTTACTCTTCTTCTTTTCTGATGGAGGCTTTTGAGGGACAGCTGTAGGTCCCTCTGGAATGTCCTTGGCGTGTGGTCTCTTGCTCTGTTGTTCTGAGACGCAGACCACCTCCGCAAATGTCGGCGACTCGAGAGGTCCCACAGGTGGCTCTGTGCGCGCCCGATCCGCGGCAAGAGGAGGACGCACACGTTTTTCGGGCAGCAGCCTGTCCTTAATGCCCTCAAAGCGGGCATTAATCATAAAACCGACCCGATCCATGATAGTCCGGGCCAGTTCCTCAACCTCAAGGCCGGTGCGTCCTTCCGCGGGTGGTGGCACTCTGACCTGTGCCTGGGCACGCTGCAGGTCGGCTCGCAGCTCTGCCACCTCACCACGCAGCTCAGCCAGCTCCGTCTTTAGTCTCGCGTTCTCTGAAGCGACTTTGGTCGTCTCCGCGGAGACTGTGCTTCGACGCAGGATCTCGACAGCTTGTTTTATTGCCCGCACTTCAGTGTTTAACACCTTGCGGGTGGTGCCCTTGAGATTTGCCGACTTATGGGTCACCTCCGTGATCACTTCGGCCGTTTTCAGCAACCCGTCAAGAAGGACAGGCGCCGATGGCTCACCTTCTAACACGGTCTCCACTGGGGCACTCAAGCCATGTGCCTGACGAGTTAGGTGGATCTTCCGAACCTCCTCCGCAAGCTCACGTTCCGCCTGAAGCTGCATCTCCTGCCGCTCCAGGTCGAGAAGCTCTCGCTTTGCCTTCGCCAGGCCGACGTACTCCCCGGTGGTTGGGGGTCTTCCGCGCCCTCTAGAAACGTCTGACTTTTTCGACCCACCAGACGCTGGCTCGTCGCTCCCGCTATGAGGTAGGGATCTGCAATCCTGGTCAGTGGGGAGCGGCGTGTCTACCCGCTTGAAGCGGCCACGCTCATCCCGCACTAGTGGAGGCACAGCACCACTCGACCGTAAGCGCCCCCGACTGCAGCGACCCGTCGACAACTTACGAGGAGTTGGCTGTTCCCCCTCTTCATTCGACGTCGAATCCGACCCCGAACGTTTTCCTCCTCGGCGCTTTTCTGGTTTTTGGCGAGGCGTGCTCCAGAATTTGGAACGCCGCTTGCCAGCGCCGTCATCCGAGACACGGATATCGTGGAACTCAGGGCTACAGGCTCCTGAGGCACAACTCCGCATCTCTCCTTCATCCACGAGTGAGTCTCGAGAGGACGATGGACCCCTGCTCGAGTCACCCGACCGAAACAGGTCCTTTAAAACCACTTGCGGCGTTCGCCGCACCAACCGAGAAGCTACAGCTAAAGAATCAGCAGAACGAGAGTCCGCTGACACTGCAACCACATCCGAATCGATTTGCATATCGGAGTCCTTAATCGCGCATTGGTCTTTGGGGACCGTAGTCCCCCCGGGTTTAACAAAATCCAAGTCGTTATGCTTATCAAAAGTCCGTGATGATTTGCCATGGTCGTGAGTAGGTATACTCAAGCGAATGCTGCCCCCCCCAGAATACGAGGGGCGGCCGGTAGCCTGACGCAACGCCGGGGTGCGCGAGACTACCGGGAGGGATTCTCCGGATTTACCGGTACCCTCCTGGGGTAATAATTCTTTACAATCCGCCATCATAAGTTTTGGGCTCATTTCCGGGTGAGCTCCCCCGCCTTCTCAGCGCTTACCGGTTAACCCTACGCCGCAGCACGCTAGACTACGGTTTCGGGGTGATTTTTATAGAGGTTTCCTTCCTCGCAGCACATCACGTGTGATGTGCCCCCGGTCCCGGCCGTAGTGCAATGGCCGGGTTACGGTATGATTTGTGCCTCGCGGCTTTTCGACTGATTGCACCGGTTTTCCGGTGGGCGATGGTGTCGTCACGTACCTACGCCTGGAGTGGCTGCTCTTAGTCTGGCCCCTCACCCTAAACCTCCCGGTATGAGTAACTCTGCCGGTATAGCCTCAGGGATCATTGGGACACGCAAGCCCCCCCACCACGACAAGGTGGCAGCCTCGGGGGGGACGCCTAACCTAACCTAACCTTTTTTTTTTTTTTTTTTTACATGGCGAAAATCCTCATGGATACCACACACCGCGGGGGCAGCGTGTGGTTATGCCGGACTCCTACCGGCTAAAAACACCATGGTGCATTGCTCACGTCGCTCTGCGCCGAGAACACGGGTACGCCGTCGGCACTCTTCCGCGAACTCGGCAGCGACATGGCCTCATCAGGCCTCAGCTTAGGGGACGCCAACTGCATCCCTCCGCACCGCACTGCTGCACTACAGCACGGCGCCTTCTCCCATCAAGGACTTAGCTGGGAACAGGCTCCCCCTGAGCCTGCCCCAGCGACTCTATCAGGGAGGGTGAACTCCCAGTTCGGCTCTTCGGCGGCGGCGCCCTGGTCGTCGGCGGCGCATCGCGAGATCGGTCGTCGCCTCCCGATCCCGCTCGTCTGCCTCTTTCCGGGCAACCACTGTCTCGCAGAATGCGAGGACGGCGCTCCACGACTCCCCACTGTCCACCATAGATTTGACCACGGCAGGCAGTGAGAGGTCGGAGCCAACAACTGCGCAGAGCTGAAGGCGCTCTGTCGCCCAGGCGGGACACACTTCCAGCATGTGTTGGGCCGTTTCCTCGGGACATCCGTCGCAATGGAGGCACCTGGCGGTCGGTTCTCTCCCGGCTATGTGGTGCAGGTACCTCCCGAAGCAGCCATGCCCCGAGAGGACCTGCGACAACCTGTAAGTGATTGTGCCGTGGCGTCTGCCTATCCATTTGTGGAGAACTGGACGGATGGCCTCGATGGTCCGTCGGCCGGCGCTAGGATGCCCCAGCCTGGACTCCCACACTTCTTCAGCTGCTTCTTGTAGCCGTCTTCTTCTATCCCCGATCTCCTGGGGTGCCGGCGCGTGCCCTTGGGACCGTACCTCCTTTCGCCACGCATGAAGCTGGGCAAGGATCCCGGCCTCTAGGTCCCAGGGCATGAAACCCGCCAAAACACAGGCCGCTTCCTCCGAGATTGTGCGGTATCCCCGGATGGCCCTGACCGCCAATGCCCTCTGCGGTTTGCGCAAAAGCGCGACACTCCGGCGATTCAGGGCATCGGCCCAAACAGGAGCCCCGTAGAGAGCCATGGACCGCACAACTCCAGCATGAAGGCGCCTACAAGTGGCGCCTGGTCCACCGACATTTGGCAGCAACCGCCCGAGGGCGGCAGCTGTTCTAACCAGTCGTTGGGCCAATCTTTCGAAGTGGGCCTTGAACTCCCACTTGCTATCCAGAGTAAGCCCCAGATATCTCATCTGGGACTCTACGACGATTTGGACTCCTCCAACGACTATGTGCATGTTGGCAGGCGGCGCGTTTCGGGGCCCGTGAAAGCATAGCGCCTCCGACTTATTGAGCGCCACCTCCAGCCCCAGACGCCTTATTCTCGACACAACGTGGGCCGCTCCCGCCGTGGCGAGTATGGCGGCGTTGCGGAGAGTCTTGCTGCGCGCAGTTACCAGGGTGTCATCGGCGTAACATGTCACCTCAACACCCTGGAGATTGGCGCCGCGCAGCACCCAGTCGTATCCGATATTCCACAAGAGTGGTCCTAAGACCGACCCCTGTGGAACACCGCACAGCACTTCTCTATTATCTTGCGAACCGTTTTGGCAGGGGAAGATCACCCTCCTGCCGGACAGGTACGACGCTATGACGCGGCACAGGTAGGAAGGCACCCCATGGAACCGGAGTGCCTCCCTGATGCAAGCCCAGGGGAGTGTGTTGAAAGCGTTGGCGATGTCAAGAGACACCGCCAGAACGACCTCACCCCGGGAGACCGCATCCTGTGCGAGGGTCCGGACTCTGCCTACAGCATCCACCGTCGATCTTCCTCTCCTGAACCCAAACTGACAGTCCGCCAGGTTCGGCCCGACCTGCTCCAGATGCTCGACGATGCGCCCGGCCACCACTCTCTCGAAGAGCTTAGCCACATCGTCGAGCAGCACGATGGGACGGTATCCAGAAGCTGAGTCAAGCGGCCGGCCCTCCTTACGTAAGAGGACCAGTTTACCCTCCTTCCATCTCTGGGGGATGACTCCTTGTTGCAAACAGGCGGAAAAGAGCGCCCGGAGTCGCTCCCCCAGATCTTCAAGCGCCAGAGCAAGGGCGCGTCCCGGTACGCCGTCAGGGCCGGGAGCAGTGTTTTTAGCTCGCAGCTTTCGGACCGCCGCATTGAGCTCCTCCTCAGACACTGACGGCGCTGCGAATGATTCCGGCGATTGCACTGGAGGGTCGCGGGACATGACAGGTGGGGAGAATTCCCCGCGATGTGGGAACAAAGATGACACCACGTCCCGAAGCAGCTGGGGCGATAGGGTCTCTGTGACGGGGGGGGCCCAGGAGCGGAGCTTGCTCAACACTAGCTTGTATGGTCGCCCCCATGGATCCGCGTCCAGAGTTCCCAGGAATTCACCCCAGGCAGCCTCAATCGCTCTCCCGATGGCCGTCTGTAATTCCATCTTTCTGTCTCTATATGAGCCATAGAGCAGAGCTTCTCTATTGAGATCCCTACGCCTTCTTCGCCTGCACCTCATGTACTGGCGTCTGGCCACGACACAGTCTCTGCGCAACTGCGCGATATCGGCCGTCCACCAGTACACCTGGGGCTTTGGAGGCCGATTTTTAGCCCGGAACATTGATGCGTCGCACACCTGCCGCATTGTCTCCCGGAACCAGTCCGCCTCACGTTGCACTACCAAAGGGCCAGGAGGAGCGGGTGACCAAGATCTTACGATCACCGCTTCCCGTAGAATATCACGGTCGAGGCTCCGGAGTTGCCACCTGTGACTGCTGTTCGATAGGGTCCGCTCGGGACCAACCGGGTTCGCAGGGAGGGAGGAGACGCTAAATCGTATGTAACGGTGGTCTGAAAGCGTCTCCTCTACCTCCAACACTCCCCAATCCTGGACACGGCGTGCCACGGCAGGGCTTGCGAACGAGACGTCCACGATGGAGCCGCCCTGCATCCGCACGCACGTGTTGACGGAACCCGTATTCAAAACAACGAGCCCGGTCTCAAGCATCCAGCGCTCGACCATCGCGCCGCGCAGATCCGTCGCAGGGGATCCCCACGCCACAGACTTCGCGTTCAGGTCCCCTGCAACGACAACCGGATGAGGATGGCTCTGCCGTACGAGACTCGTGAGCCGAGCCAGGAAATCCGCGAACTCACTTGCCGGACGATTTGGAGAGAAATACGCTGAGATGACGACGAGATCTCCCACCTGTGCTGCGACGCATCCCGGACCCTTCACTATGTTTTGAAGTGGCGGGGATCCCGCGGCTGGCCTTGAAACTATACAGGCCAACCCATCGTTATCTCCTACACAACCAGGAGACACGCGATAAGGCTCCGCTATTATCGCTACGCCAATCCTCCACTGCGCCAGACTCTGGAACATTAGGTCCTGAGCCCGGGCGCAGTGATTTAAATTTACCTGTAGGAATCGGAGAGGGGCCATTAATCTGTGACCATACTCTCCGATATCCCTCCGGTCACAGGAGCGGCTTTGGCCGCCTGTTCCCGGGGCCCAGCTTTATTGCCGGCTGCCCTTTTTCCTTTGCGCCCACTCCCGTGGGCCTTGCAGGCCCATCCACCGATCTTGTGACCGGCGGGCCTCTTAGCTGCGGCACACACCACACAATGCGGTGATCCGGTGCATTCCGCTGATTTGTGTCCAGCCTTTCCGCACCGGAAACACAGGGTGCTGCGATCGTCAGCTACAGTGCACTGCTCCTTTGCGTGCCCGGCCTCCAGACATCTGAAGCAGCGCACCGGCTTCTTGTCTAGCAGGCGGATGTGTGCAGACACCCACCCTACGAGCAAACGGCCGCCATCGACAACTTTTCTTGCAGCCGTGACAGGGCAGTTGACCACCACTGTCCCTATGCCCGATCGATTCCTCCGGATTGTGCCGACTCTAACCGCCTCGACCGGGCATTCGCCGATGCGGGCGATCGCTGCAGCAACCTCCTCCTCCGTCACCGAGTCATCCAGTTCTGAGACTCGCAAGCCAGCAGACTTGACGGGCCTGGACACTGCGACATTCTCAGGGTCGAGAATGGAGCGCAACTTTTCGGCAAGCGCATCCGCCTTGTCTCCACTTGTGGTGCCGGGTATTTTCAGTACCCGCGCACCAGACGCAGCGACCCTGAACTGCACGCCCTCGATTCCCAGCTCAGGCAGATTAAGCTGCTGCTTAGCCTGCGACAGGATGTCTGCGTAGGAAAGGCCCTTCTCGTGGGCATTCGGCTGAAGGCGCAGCACCACCGCAGTCGATCGCGGCGCGCTGAGGTTGGGCTTTCGGTCTGAGCCCCGAGGCTTCGACGTCTTCTTCTGTGTTTGGCCAGCGGAGGCCACCCGCCTCGCGCCTTGGCCTCTCTTACGACGACGGCGGCTCACAACCGTCCACTCTTCCCCATCGGCTGCAGGGACCGGAGGAGCACTCGGCTGTGATCCTGTTTGGGGCGATTGCGTACTCGCCTTCGGAGGAGGGGGAGGTGGCTTCTTCGTTTTAGCCCGGCTCTTACTCTTCCTCTTTGTTGGAGGCTTTTGAGGGACAGATGTTGGTCCCTCTGGAATGTCCTTGGCGTGTGGTCTCTTGCTCTGTTGTTCTGAGACGCAGACCACCTCCGCAAATGTCGGCGACTCGCGAGGACCCTCAGGTGGCTCTGCGCGCGCCCGATCCGCGGCAAGTGAAGGACGCACGCGTTTCTCGGGTAACAGCCTGTCTTTAATGCCCTCGAAACGAGCATTTATCATAAAACCGACCCGATCCATGATGGACCGGGCCAGTTCCTCCACGTCGAGGCCGGTGTGTCTTTCCGCCGGTGGGGGCACTCTGACCTGTGCCTGGGCACGCTGCAGGTCGGCTCGCAGCTCTGCGACCTCTCCGCGCAGCTCCGCCAGCTCCGTCTTTAGTCTCGCGTTCTCTGAAGCGACTTTGGTCGTCTCCGCGGAGACTGTGCTTCGACGCAGGATCTCGACCGCTTGTTTTATTGCCCGCACTTCAGTGTTTAACACCTTGCGGGTGGTGCCCTTGAGATTTGCCGACTTATGGGTCACCTCTGTGATCACTTCGGCCGTCTTCAGCAACCCGTCAAGGAGGACAGGCGCTGATGGCTCCCCTTCCAATACGGTCTCCGCTGGGGCACTCAAGCCTTGTGCCTGCCGAGTCTGGTGGATTTTGCGGATCTCTTCCGCTAACTCACGTTCCGCCTGAAGCTGCATCTCTTGCCGCTCCAGGTCGAGAAGCTCCCGCTTTGCCTTCGCAAGGCCGACGTACTCTCCGGTGGTTGGGGGTCTTCCGCGACCTCTAGAGGCGTCCGACTTTTTCGAGCCACCAGACGCTGGCTCGTCGCTTCCGCTATGAGGAACGGATCTGCAATCCTGGTCAGTGGGAAGCGGCGTGTCTACCCGCTTGAAGCGGCCACGCTCATCCCGCACTAGTGGAGGTACAGCACCACCGGACCGTAAGCGCCCCCGACTGCAGCGACCCGTCGACAACTTACGAGGAGTAGGTTGTTCCGCCTCTTCGTTCGACGTCGAATCCGACCCCGAACGATTTCCTCCTCGGCGCTTTTCTGGTTTTTGGCGAGGCGTACTCCAGAATTTAGAACGCCGCTTGCCAGCGCCGTCATCCGAGACACGGATATCGTGGAACTCAGGGCTACAGGCTCCTGAGGCACAACTCCGCATCTCTCCCTCATCCATGAGTGAGTCTCGAGAGGACGATGGACCCCTACTCGAGTCACCCGACCGAAACAGGTCCTTTAGAACCACTTGCGGCGTTCGCCGCATCAACCGAGACCCTAAAGCTACAGAGTCAGCAGAGCGAGAGTCCGCCGACACTGCAACAACATCCGAATCGATTTGCATATCGGAATCCTTTATCGCGCAATGGTCTTTGGGGACCGTAGTCCCCCCGGGTTTAACAAAATCCAAGTCGTTATGCTTATCAGAAGTCCGTGATGATTTGCCATGGTCGTGAGTAGGTATACTCAAGCGAATGCTGCCCCCCCCAGAATACGAGGGGCGGCCGGTAGCCTGACGCAACGCCGGGGTGCGCGAGACTACCGGGAGGGATTCTCCGGATTTACCGGTACCCTCCTGGGGTAATAATTTTTTACAATCCGCCATCATAAGTTTTGGGCTCATTTCCGGGTGAGCTCCCCCGCCTTCTCAGCGCTTACCGGTTTACCCTACGCCGCAGCACGCTGGACTACGGTTTCGGGGTGATTTTTTATAGAGGTTTCCTTCCTCGCAGCACATCAAGTGTGATGTGCCCCCGGTCCCGGCCGTAGTGCAATGGCCGGGTTACGGTATGATTTGTGCCTCGCGGCTTTTCGACTGATTGCACCGGTTTTCCAGTGGGCGATGGTGTCGTCACGTACCTACGCCTGGTAACCTTTTTTTTTTTTTTTTTTTTTTTTTTTTACATGGCGAAAATCCTCATGGATACCACACACCGCGGGGGCAGCGTGTGGTTATGCCGGACTCCTACCGGCTAAAAACACCATGGTGCATTGCTCACGTCGCTCTGCGCCGAGAACACGGGTACGCCGTCGGCACTCTTCCGCGAACTCGGCAGCGACATGGCCTCATCAGGCCTCAGCTTTGGGGACGCCCAACTGCGTCCCTCCGCACCGCACTGCTGCACTACAGTACGGCGCCTTCTCCCTTTAAGGACTTAGCTGGGAACAGGCTCCCCCGAGCCTGCCCCAGCGACTCTATCAGGAAGGGTGGTCTCCCAGACCTGCTCTTCGGCGGCGGCGCCCTGGTCGTCGGCGGCGGATCGCGAGATCGGTCGTCGCCTCCCGATCCCGCTCGTCTGCCTCCTTCCGGGCAAGCACTGACTCGCAAAAGGCGAGGGTAGCGCTCCACGACTCCTCGCTGTCCACCATAGATTTGACCACAGCGGGCAACGAGAGGTCGGAGCCAACTACAGCGCAGAGCTGAAGGCGCTCTGTCGCCCAGGCGGGGCACACTTCCAACATATGTTGGGCCGTTTCCTCCGGACACCCGTCACAATGGAGGCACCTGGCTGTCGGCTCTCTCCCGGCAATGTGGTGCAGGTACCTCCCGAAGCAGCCATGCCCCGTGAGGACCTGCGACAACCTGTATGTGAGTGTGCCGTGGCGTCTGCTTATCCATTTGTGGAAAACTGGACGGATGGCCTCGATGGTCCTTCGGCCAGCGTTAGGGTGCCCCAACCTGGACTCCCACAATTCTTCAGCTTCTCGTCGCAAACTTGCTCTTGCCTCCCCGATCTCCTGGGGAGCTGGTGCGTGCCCTTGGGACCGTACCCCCTTGCGCCACGCATGAAGCTTGGCAAGGATCCCGGCCTCTAGGTCCCAGGGCATGAAACCCGCCAAAACACAGGCCGCTTCCTCCGAGATTGTGCGGTATCCCCGGATGGCCCTGACCGCCAATGCCCTCTGCGGTTTGCGCAAAAGCGCGACACTCCGGAGATTCAGGGCATCGGCCCAAACAGGAGCCCCGTAGAGAGCCATGGACCGCACAACTCCAGCATGAAGGCGCCTACAAGTGGCGCCTGGTCCACCGACATTTGGCAGCAACCGCCCGAGGGCGGCAGCTGTTCTAATCAATCGTGGGGCCAACCTTTCGAAGTGGGCCTTGAAGTCCCACTTGCTATCTAGAGTGAGCCCCAGATACCTCATCTGGGACTCTACGATGATGCGTACTCCTCCAACCACGATGTGCATGTTGGCAGGCGGCGCGTTTCGGGGCCCGTGAAAGCATAGCGCCTCCGACTTATTGAGCGCCACCTCCAGCCCCAGACGCCTTATTCTCGACACAACGTGGGCCGCTCCCGCCGTGGCGAGTATGGCGGCGTTGCGGAGAGTCTTGCTGCGCGCAGTTACCAGGGTGTCATCGGCGTAACATGTCACCTCAACACCCTGGAGATTGGCGCCACGCAGCACCCAGTCGTATCCGATGTTCCACAAGAGTGGTCCTAAGACCGACCCCTGTGGAACACCGCACAGCACTTCTCTAACATCTTGCGACCCGTTTTGGCAGGGGAAGACCACCCTCCTGCCGGACAGGTACGACCCTATGACGCGGCACAGGTAGGAAGGCACCCCATGAAACCGAAGTGCCTCCCTGATGCAAGCCCAGGGGAGTGTGTTGAAAGCGTTGGCGATGTCAAGAGACACCGCCAGAACGACCTCACCCCGGGAGACCGCATCCTGTGTCAGGGTCCGGACTCTGCCTACAGCATCCACCGTCGATCTTCCTCTCCTGAACCCAAATTGACAATCTGCCAGGTTCGGCCCGACCTGCTCCAGATGCTCGACGATGCGCCCGGCCACCACTCTCTCGAAGAGCTTGGCCACATCGTCGAGTAGCACGATCGGGCGGTATCCGGAGGATGAGTCAGTCGGGCGGCCCTCCTTCCGCAAGAGGACGAGCTTTCCCTCCTTCCATGGGTGGGGGGTGACTCCTTGCTGTAAACAGGCGGAAAAGAGCGCCCGGAGTCGATCCCCCAGATCTTCCAGCGCCAGAGCTAGGGCGCGTCCCGGTACGCCGTCAGGGCCGGGAGCAGTGTTCTTAGCTCGCAGCTTTCTGACCGCCGCATTGAGCTCCTCCTCAGACACTGACGGCGCTGCGAACGATTCCGGCGACTGCACAGGAGGGTCGCGGGACATGACAGGTGGGGAGAAATCCCCGCGATGTGGGAACAGGGATGACACGACGTCCCGAAGCAGCTGGGGCGATAAGGTCTCTGTAACGGGGGGGGCCCAGGAGCGGAGCTTGCTCAACACTAACTTGTATGGTCGCCCCCATGGATCCGCGTCCAGAGTACCCAAGAATTCACCCCAGGCAGCCTCTATCGCCCTCCCGATGGCCGTCTGTAGTTCCATCTTGAGGTCTCTATAGGAACCGTAGAGTAGAGATTCTCTATTGAGGTCCCTACGTCGTTTTCGCCTGCACCTCGTGTACTGGCGTCTGGCCACAACACAATCTTGACGCAATTTCGCGATATCGGCCGACCACCAGTACACCTGGGGCTTCGGAGGCCGATTCCTCGCCCGGAACATCGATGTGTCGCACACCTGCCTCATTGTGTCCCGGAACCAGTCTGCCTCACGTTCAACGTCCACTGGTCCTGGAGGCGCGGGTGACCACGATCTGACGATCACCGCTTCCCGAAGAATATCACGGTCGAGGCTCCGGAGTTTCCACCTGTGACTGCTGTTCGATAGGGTCCGCTCGAGACCAACCGGGTTCGCAGGGAGGGAGGAGACGCTAAATCGTATGTAACGGTGGTCTGAAAGCGTCTCCTCTACCTCCAACACTCCCCAATCCTGGACACGGCGTGCCACGGCAGGGCTTGCGAACGAGACGTCCACGATGGAGCCGCCCTGCATCCGCACGCACGTGTTGACCGAACCTCTGTTTAGAACAACAAGCCCGGTCTCAAGCATCCACCGCTCAACCATGGAGCCTCGCAGATCCGTCGCAGGGGATCCCCACGCCACAGACTTCGCGTTGAGGTCCCCTGCAACGACAACGGGATGAGGATGGCTCTGCCGCACGAGACCCGTGAGCCGAGCCAAGAAGTCCCCGAACTCACTTGCCGGACGATTAGGGGAGAAATACGCCGAAACGATGACCATGTCCCCAACCTGGGCCGCGACGTAACCTGGACCCTTCATTATATTGTGAAGTGGCAGGGAACCCGCAGCCGGCCTAGCAATTATACCTGCCACACCGTCATTATCTCCTGCCCATCCAGGAGACACCCGATAAGGCTCAGCCACAATGGCTACGCCAATCCTCCACTGCGCCAGACTCTGGAACATTAGGTCCTGAGCCCTGGCGCAGTGATTTAAATTTATCTGAAGGAATCGGAGAGGGGCCATTAATCTATAGCCATGCTCTCCGATATCCCTCCGATCACAGGAGCGGCTTTGGCCGCCTGATCTCTGGGCCCAGCTTTATTGCCGGCTGCCCTTTTCCCTTTGCGCCCGTTATTGTGGGCCTTGCAGGCCCATCCACCGATCTTGTGACCGGCGGGCCTATTAGCTGCGGCACACACCACACAATGCGGTGATCCGGTGCATTCCGCTGATTTGTGTCCAGCCTTTCCGCACCGGAAACACAGGGTGCTGCGATCGTCAGCTACAGTGCACTGCTCCTTTGCGTGCCCGGCCTCCAGACATCTGAAGCAGCGCACCGGCTTCTTGTCTAGCAGGCGGATGTGTGCAGACACCCACCCTACGAGCAAACGGCCGCCATCGACAACTTTTCTTGCAGCCGTGACAGGGCAGTTGACCACCACTGTCCCTATGCCCGATCGATTCCTCCGGATTGTGCCGACTCTAACCGCCTCGACCGGGCATTCGCCGATGCGGGCGATCGCTGCAGCAACCTCCTCCGCCGTCACCGAGTCATCCAGTTCTGAGACTCGCAAGCCAGCAGACTTGACGGGCCTGGACACTGCGACATTCTCAGGGTCGAGAATGGAGCGCAACTTTTCGGCAAGCGCATCCGCCTTGTCTCCACTTGTGGTGCCGGGTATTTTCAGTACCCGCGCACCAGACGCAGCGACCTTGAACTGCACGCCGTCGATTCCCAGCTCAGGCAAATTAAGCTGCTGCTTAGCCTGCGACAGGATATCTGCGTAGGAAAGGCCCTTCTCTTGGGCATTCGGCTGGAGGCGCAGCACCACCGCAGTAGATCGCGGCGCACTCAGGTTGGGCTTTCGGTCTTTGCCCCGAGGCTTCGACGTCTTTTTCTGTGTTTGGCCAGCGGAGGCCACCCGCCTCGCGCCTTGGCCTCTCTTACGACGACGGCGGCTCACAACCGTCCACTCCTCCCCATCGGCTGCAGGGACTGGAGGAGCACTCGGCTGTGAACGTGTTTGGGGCGATTGCGTACTCGCCTTCGGAGGAGGGGGAGGTGGCTTCTTCGTCTTAGCCCGGCTCTTACTCTTCCTCTTTGTTGGAGGCTTTTGAGGGACAGCTGTAGGTCCCTCTTGTGTTTCCTTAGCCTGTGGTCGCTGGCTCTGGGGTTCGGAGACGCCGACCACCTCCGCAAATGACGGCGACGCGAGAGGAACCTCAGATGACTCTGTGCGGGCCCGATCCGCGGCAAGTGGAGGACGCACGCGTTTCTCGGGCAGCAGCCTGTCCTTTATGCCCTCGAAACGAGCATTTATCATAAAACCGACCCGATCCATGATGGACCGGGCCAGTTCCTCCACCTCGAGGCCGGTGTGTCTTTCCGCCGGTGGGGGGACTCTGACCTGTGCCTGGGCACGCTGCAGGTCGGCTCGCAGCTCTGCGACCTCTCCGCGCAGCTCGGCCAACTCCGCCTTGAGTCTCGCGTTCTCAGACGCAACTTTTGTCGTTTCCGCGGAGACTGTGCTACGACGCAGAACTTCGACCGCCTGTTTGATTGCCCGCACTTCGGTGTTTAACACCTTGCGGGTGGTACCCTTAAGATTCGCTGACTTATGGGTCACCTCCGAGATGATCTCTGCCGTTTTCAGCAACCCGTCAAGAAGGACAGGCGCCGATGGCTCCCCTTCCAGCACGGTCTCCGCTGGGGCACTCAAGCCTTGTGCCTGACGAGTTAGGTGGATCTTCCGAACCTCCTCCGCAAGCTCACGTTCCGCCTGAAGCTGCATCTCCTGCCGCTCCAGGTCGAGAAGCTCCCGCTTTGCCTTCGCCAGGCCGACGTACTCCCCGGTGGTTGGGGGTCTTCCGCGCCCTCTAGAAACGTCTGACTTTCTCGACCCACCAGACGCTGGCTCGTCACTTCCGCTATGAGGGAGGGATCTGCAAACCTGGTCTGTGGGAAGCGGCGTGTCTACCCGCTTGAAGCGGCCACGCTCATCCCGCACTAATGGAGGTACAGCACCACCGGACCGTAAGCGTCCCCGACTGCAGCGGCCCGTCGACAACTTACGAGGAGTTGGTTGTTCTCCCTCTTCGTTCGACGTCGAATCCGACCCCGAACGTTTTCCTCCTCGGCGCTTTTCTGGTTTTTGGCGAGGCGTGCTCCAGAATTTGGAACGCCGCTTGCCAGCGCCGTCATCCGAGACACGGATATCGTGGAACTCAGGGCTACAGGCTCCTGAGGCACAACTCCGCATCTCTCCTTCATCCACGAGTGAGTCTCGAGAGGACGATGGACCCCTGCTCGAGTCACCCGACCGAAACAGGTCCTTTAGAATCACTTGCGGCGTTCGCCGCACCAACCGAGAAGCTACAGCTAAAGAATCAGCAGAGCGAGAGTCCGCTGACACTGCAACAACATCCGAATCGATTTGCATATCGGAGTCCTTAATCGCGCATTGGTCTTTGGGGACCGTAGTCCCCCCGGGTTTAACAAAATCCAAATCGTTAAGCTTATCCGAAGTCCGTGATGATTTGCCATGGTCGTGAGTAGGTATACTCAAGCGAATGCTGCCCCCCCCAGAATACGAGGGGCGGCCGGTAGCCTGACGCAACGCCGGGGTGCGCGAGACTACCGGGAGGGATTCTCCGGATTTACCGGTACCCTCCTGGGGTAATGATTTTTTACAATCCGCCATCATAAGTTTTGGGCTCATTTCCGGGTGAGCTCCCCCGCCTTCTCAGCGCTTACCGGTTAACCCTACGCCGCAGCACGCTAGACTACGGTTTCGGGGTGATTTTTTATAGAGGTTTCCTTCCTCGCAGCACATCACGTGTGATGTGCCCCCGGTCCCGGCCGTAGTGCAATGGCCGGGTTACGGTATGATTTGTGCCTCGCGGCTTTTCGACTGATTGCACCGGTTTTCCGGTGGGCGATGGTGTCGTCACGTACCTACGCCTGGAGTGGCTGCTCTTAGTCTGGCCCCTCACCCTAAACCTCCCGGTATGAGTGACTCTGCCGGTATAGCCTCAGGGATCATTGGGACACGCAAGCCCCCCCACCACGACAAGGTGGCAGCCTCGGGGGGGTACGCCTGGTAACCTAACCTTTTTTTTTTTTTTTTTTTTTTTTTTTTTACATGGCGAAAATCCTCATGGATACCACACACCGCGGGGGCAGCGTGTGGTTATGCCGGACTCCTACCGGCTAAAAACACCATGGTGCATTGCTCACGTCGCTCTGCGCCGAGAGCACGGGCACGCCATCGGCACTCTTCCGCGAACTCGGCAGCGACATGGCCTCATCAGGCCTCAGCTTAGGGGGACGTCCAACTGCGTCCCTCCGCACCGTACTGCTGCACTACAGCACGGCGCCTTCTCCCTTCAAGGACTTAGCTGGGAACAGGCTCCCCCAAGCCTGCCCCAGCGACTCTATCAGGGAGGGTGGTCTCCCAGATCTGCTCTTCGTCGGCGGCGCCCTGGTCGTCGGCGGCGCATCGCGAGATCGGTCGTCGCTTCCCGATCCCGCTCGTCTGCCTCTTTCCGGGCAACCACTGTCTCGCAGAATGCGAGGACGGCGCTCCACGACTCCTCACTGTCCACCATAGATTTGACCACGGCAGGCAGTGAGAGGTCGGAGCCAACGACTGCGCAGAGCTGAAGGCGCTCTGTCGCCCAGGCGGGACACACTTCCAGCATATGTTGGGCCGTTTCCTCGGGACATCCGTCGCAATGGAGGCACCTGGCGGTCGGCTCTCTTCCGGCTATGTGGTGCAGGTACCTCCCGAAGCAGCCATGCCCCGAGAGGACCTGCGACAACCTGTATGTTAGTGTGCCGTGACGTCTGCCTATCCATTTTTGGAGAACTGGACGGATGGCCTCGATGGTCCGTCGGCCGGCGCTAGGGTGCCCCAGCCTGGACTCCCACATTTCTTCAGCTTCTTCTCGCAGCCTCTTTCTTCTTTCCCCGATTTCCTGGGGTGGTGGTGCGTGCCCTTGGGACCGTGCCTCCTCGCGCCACGCATGAAGCTTGGCAAGGATACCGGCCTCTAGGTCCCAGGGCATGAAACCCGCCAAAACACACGCCGCTTCGTCGGAGATTGTGCGGTATCCCCGGATGGCCCTGACCGCCAATGCCCTCTGCGGTTTGCGCAAAAGCGCGACACTCCGGCGATTCAGGGCATCGGCCCAAATAGGAGCCCCGTAGAGAGCCATGGACCGCACAACTCCAGCGTGAAGGCGCCTACAAACGGCGCCTGGTCCACCGACATTTGGTAGCAACCGCCCGAGGGCGGCAGCTGTTCTAATCAGTCGTGGGGCCAACCTTTCGAAGTGGGCCTTGAAGTCCCACTTGCTATCTAGAGTGAGCCCCAGATATCTCATCTGGGACTCTACGACGATTTGGACTCCTCCAATGACTATGTGCAAGTTGGCAGGCGGCGCGTTTCGGGGCCCGTGAAAGCATAGCGCCTCCGACTTATTGAGCGCCACCTCCAGCCCCAGACGCCTTATTCTCGACACAACGTGGGCCGCTCCCGCCGTGGCGAGTATGGCGGCGTTGCGGAGAGTCTTGCTGCGCGCAGTTACCAGGGTATCATCGGCGTAACATGTCACCTCAACACCCTGGAGATTGGCACCGCGCAGCACCCAGTCATATCCGATATTCCACAAGAGTGGTCCTAGGACCGACCCCTGTGGAACACCGCATAGCACTTCTCGTGCATCTTGCGTCCCGTTTTGGCAGGGGAAGATCACCCTCCTGCCGGACAGATACGACCCTATGACGCGGCACAGGTAGGAAGGCACCCCATGGAACCGGAGTGCCTCCCTGATGCAAGCCCAGGGGAGTGTGTTGAAAGCGTTGGCGATGTCAAGAGACACCGCCAGAACGACCTCACCCCGGGAGACCGCATCCTGTGCCAGGGTCCGGACTCTGCCTACAGCGTCCACCGTGGATCTTCCCCTTCTGAAACCAAACTGGCAGTCCGCCAGGTTCGGCCCGACCTGCTCCAGATGCTCGATGATGCGCCCGGCCACCACTCTCTCGAAGAGCTTGGCCACATCGTCGAGTAGCACGATCGGGCGGTATCCGGAGGCTGAGTCAAGCGGCCGGCCCTCCTTACGTAAGAGGACCAGTTTACCCTCCTTCCATCTGTGGGGGACGACTCCTTGCTGTAAACAGGCGGAAAAGAGCGCCTGGAGTCGATCCCCCAGATCTTCCAGCGCCAGAGCTAGGGCGCGTCCCGGTACGCCGTCAGGGCCGGGAGCAGTGTTTTTAGCTCGCAGCTTTCGGACCGCCGCATTGAGCTCCTCCTCAGACACTGACGGCGCTGAGAACTATTCCGGCGACTGCACTGGAGGGTCGCGGGACATGACAGGTGGGGAGAATTCCCCGCGATGTGGGAACAAGGATGACACCACGTCCCGAAGCAGCTGGGGCGATAGGGTCTCTGTAACGGGTGGGGCCCAGGAGCGGAGCTTGCTCAACACTAGCTTGTATGGTCGCCCCCATGGATCCGCGTTCAGAGTTCCCAGGAATTCACCCCAGGCAGCCTCAATCGCTCTCCCGATGGCCGTCTGTAACTCAATCTTTCTGTCTCTATATGAGCCATAGAGCAGAGCTTCTCTATTGAGATCCCTTCGCCTTCTTCGCCTGCACCTCATGTACTGGCGTCTGGCCACCACACAGTCTCTGCGCAACTGCGCAATATCGGCCGTCCACCAGTACACCTGGGGCTTCGGAGGCCGAGATCTAGCCCGGGACATTGACGCATCGCAAATCTGCTTCATTGTCTCCCGGAACCAGTCTGCTTCACTTTCCACTTCAACAGGACTTGGCGGCGCGGGTGACCAAGATCTTACGATCACCGCTTCCCGAAGAATATCACGGTCGAGGCTCCGGAGTTGCCACCTGTGACTGCTGTTCGATAGGGTCCGCTCGGGACCAACCGGGTTCGCAGGGAGGGAGGAGACGCTGAATCGTATGTAACGGTGGTCTGAAAGCGTCTCCTCTACCTCCAACACTCCCCAATCCTGGACACGGCGTGCCACGGCAGGGCTTGCGAACGAGACGTCCACGATGGAGCCGCCCTGCATCCGCACGCACGTGTTGACCGAACCCCTATTCAAAACAACGAGCCCGGTCTCAAGCATCCAGCGCTCGACCATCGCGCCGCGCAGATCCGTCGCAGGGGATCCCCACGCCACAGACTTCGCGTTGAGGTCCCCTGCAACGACAACGGGATGAGGATGGCTCTGCCGCACGAGACCCGTGAGCCGAGCCAAGAAGTCCCCGAACTCACTTGCCGGACGATTAGGGGAGAAATACGCCGAAACGATGACCATATCCCCAACCTGGGCCGCGACGTAACCTGGACCCTTCATTATATTGTGAAGTGGCAGGGAACCCGCAGCCGGCCTAGCAATTATACCTGCCACACCGTCATTATCTCCTGCCCATCCAGGAGACACCCGATAAGGCTCAGCCACTATGGCTATGCCAATCCTCCACTGCGCCAGACTCTGGAACATTAGGTCCTGAGCCCTGGCGCAGTGATTTAAATTTATCTGAAGGAATCGGAGAGGGGCCATTAATCTATAGCCATGCTCTCCGATATCCCTCCGATCACAGGAGCGGCTTTGGCCGCCTGATCTCTGGGCCCAGCTTTATTGCCGGCTGCCCTTTTCCCTTTGCGCCCGTTATTGTGGGCCTTGCAGGCCCATCCACCGATCTTGTGACCGGCGGGCCTCTTAGCTGCGGCACACACCACACAATGCGGTGATCCGGTGCATTCCGCTGATTTGTGTCCAGCCTTTCCGCACCGGAAACACAGGGTGCTGCGATCGTCAGCTACAGTGCACTGCTCCTTTGCGTGCCCGGCCTCCAGACATCTGAAGCAGCGCACCGGCTTCTTGTCTAGCAGGCGGATGTGTGCAGACACCCACCCTACGAGCAAACGGCCGCCATCGACAACTTTTCTTGCAGCCGTGACAGGGCAGTTGACCACCACTGTCCCTATGCCCGATCGATTCCTCCGGATTGTGCCGACTCTAACCGCCTCGACCGGGCATTCGCCGATGCGGGCGATCGCTGCAGCAACCTCCTCCGCCGTCACCGAGTCATCCAGTTCTGAGACTCGCAAGCCAGCAGACTTGACGGGCCTGGACACTGCGACATTCTCGGGGGCGAGAATGGAGCGCAACTTTTCGGCGAGCGCATCCGCCTTGTCTCCACTTGTGGTGCCGGGTATTTTCAGTACCCGCGCACCAGACGCAGCGACCCTGAACTGCACGCCGTCGATTCCCAGCTCAGGCAAATTAAGCTGCTGCTTAGCCTGCGACAGGATATCTGCGTAGGAAAGGCCCTTCTCTTGGGCATTCGGCTGGAGGCGCAGCACCACCGCAGTAGATCGCGGCGCACTCAGGTTGGGCTTTCGGTCTTTGCCCCGAGGCTTCGACGTCTTTTTCTGTGTTTGGCCAGCGGAGGCCACCCGCCTCGCGCCTTGGCCTCTCTTACGACGACGGCGGCTCACAACCGTCCACTCTTCCCCATCGGCTGCAGGGACCGGAGAAGCACTCGGCTGTGATCCTGTTTGGGGCGATTGCGTATTCGCCTTCGGAGGAGGGGGAGGTGGCTTCTTCGTCTTAGCCCGGCTCTTACCCTTTGTCTTTGTTGGAGGCTTTTGAGGGACAGATGTTGGTCCCTCTGGGGTTTCCTTGGCCTGTCGTGGCTGTCTCTGCTGTTCGGAGACGCCGACCGCCTCCGCAAATGTTGGCGACTCGCGAGGACCCTCAGGTGGCTCTGCGCGCGCCCGATCCGCGGCAAGTGAAGGACGCACGCGTTTTTCGGGCAGCAGCCTGTCCTTTATGCCCTCGAAGCGGGCATTTATCATAAAACCGACCCGATCCATGATGGACCGGGCCAGTTCCTCCACCTCGAGGCCGGTGTGTCTTTCCGCCGGTGGGGGCACTCTGACCTGTGCCTGGGCACGCTGCAGGTCGGCTCGCAGCTCTGCGACCTCTCCGCGCAGCTCGGCCAACTCCGCCTTAAGTCGGGCGTTCTCAGACGCAACTTTTGTCGTTTCCGCGGAGACTGTGCTACGACGCAGAACCTCGACCGCCTGTTTGATTGCCCGCACTTCGGTGTTTAACACCTTGCGGGTGGTGCCCTTAAGGTTTGCGGACTTATGTGTCACCTCCGTGATAATTTCCGCCGTCTTCAACAACCCGTCGAGGAGGACAGGCGCCGATGGCTCCCCTTCGAGCACGATCTCCGCTGGGGCGTTAAGGCCTTGTGCCTGACGGGTCTGGTGGATCTTCCGGATCTCCTCCGCAAGCTCACGTTCCGCCTGAAGCTGCATCTCCTGCCGCTCCAGGTCGAGAAGCTCCCGCTTTGCCTTCGCCAGGCCGACGTACTCCCCGGTGGTTGGGGGTCTTCCGCGACCTCTAGAAACGTCTGACTTTCTCGACCCACCAGACGCTGGCTCGTCGCTCCCGCTATGAGGAAGGGATCTGCACTCCTGGTCAGTGGGAAGCGGCGTGTCTACCCGCTTGAAGCGGCCACGCTCATCCCGCACTAGTGGAGGTACAGCACCACCGGACCGTAAGCGTCCCCGACTGCAGCGGCCCGTCGACAACTTACGAGGGGTTGGTTGTTCTCCCTCTTCGTTCGACGTCGAATTCGACCCCGAACGTTTTCCTCCTCGGCGCTTTTCTGGTTTTTGGCGAGGCGTGCTCCAGAATTTGGAACGCCGCTTGCCAGCGCCGTCATCCGAGACACGGATATCGTGGAACTCAGGGCTACAGGCTCCTGAGGCACAACTCCGCATCTCTCCTTCATCCACGAGTGAGTCTCGAGAGGACGATGGACCCCTGCTCGAGTCACCCGACCGAAACAGGTCCTTTAAAACCACTTGCGGCGTTCGCCGCATCAACCGAGACCCTAAAGCTACAGAATCAGCAGAGCGAGAGTCCGCCGATACTGCAACAACATCCGAGTCGATGTGCATGTCGGAGTCCTTTATCGCGCAATGGTCTTTGGGGACCGTGGTCCCCCCAGGTTTAACAAAATCCATGTCGTTATGCTTATCCGAATTCCGTGAAGATTTGCCGTGGTCGTGAGTAGGAATACTCAGGCGAATGCTGCCCCCCCCAGAATACGAGGGGCGGCCGGTAGCCTGACGCAACGCCGGGGTGCGCGAGACTACCGGGAGGGATTCTCCGGATTTACCGGTACCCTCCTGGGGTAGTGATTTTTTACAGTCCGCCATCATAAGTTTTGGGCTCATTTCCGGGTGAGCTCCCCCGCCTTCTCAGCGCTTACCGGTTAACCCTACGCCGCAGCACGCTAGACTACGGTTTCGGGGTGATTTTTTATAGAGGTTTCCTTCCTCGCAGCACATCACGTGTGATGTGCCCCCGGTCCCGGCCGTAGTGCAATGGCCGGGTTACGGTATGATTTGTGCCTCGCGGCTTTTCGACTGATTGCACCGGTTTTCCAGTGGGCGATGGTGTCGTCACGTACCTACGCCTGGAGTGGCTGCTCTTAGTCTGGCCCCTCACCCTAAACCTCCCGGTATGAGTGACTCTGCCGGTATAGCCTCAGGGATCATTGGGACACGCAAGCCCCCCCACCACGACAAGGTGGCAGCCTCGGGGGGGAACCTAACCTAACCTCATGGATACCACACACCGTGGGGGCAGCGTGTGGTTATGCCGGACTCCTACCGGCTAAAAACACCATGGTGCATTGCTCACGTCGCTCTGCGCCGAGAGCACGGGTACGCCATCGGCACTCTTCCGCGAACTCGGCAGCGACATGGCCTCATCAGGCCTCAGCTTTGGGGACGCCCAACTGCGTCCCTCCGCACCGCACTGCTGCACTACAGCACGGCGCCTTCTCCCTTCAAGGACTTTGCTGGGAACAGGCTCCCCCGAGCCTGCCCCAGCGGCTCTATCAGGGAGGGTGGTCTCCCAGATCTGCTCTTCGGCGGCGGCGCCCTGGTCGTCGGCGGCGCATCGCGAGATCGGTCGTCGCCTCCCGATCCCGCTCGTCTGCCTCTTTCCGGGCAACCACTGTCTCGCAGAATGCGAGGACGGCGCTCCACGACTCCTCACTGTCCACCATAGATTTGACCACGGCAGGCAGTGAGAGGTCGGAGCCAACGACTGCGCAGAGCTGAAGGCGCTCTGTCGCCCAGGCGGGACACACTTCCAGCATGTGTTGGGCCGTTTCCTCGGGACATCCGTAGCAATGGAGGCACCTGGCGGTCGGCTCTCTTCCGGCTATGTGGTGCAGGTACCTCCCGAAGCAGCCATGCCCCGAGAGGACCTGCGACAACCTGTAAGTGAGTGTGCCGTGGCGTCTGCCTATCCATTTGTGGAGAACTGGACGGATGGCCTCGATGGTCCGTCGGCCGGCGCTAGGATGCCCCAGCCTGGACTCCCACACTTTTTCAGCTTCACGTCGTAACTGTGCTCTTGCCTCCCCGATCTCGTGGGGTGCTGGTGTGTGCCCTTGGGACCGTGCCTCCTCGCGACACGCATGAAGCTTGGCAAGGATACCGGCCTCTAGGTCCCAGGGCATGAAACCCGCCAAAACACACGCCGCTTCGTCGGAGATTGTGCGGTATCCCCGGATGGCCCTGACCGCCAATGCCCTCTGCGGTTTGCGCAAAAGCGCGATACTCCGGCGATTCAGGGCATCGGCCCAAACAGGAGCCCCGTAGAGAGCCATGGACCGCACAACTCCAGCATGAAGGCGCCTGCAAGTGGCGCCTGGTCCACCGACATTTGGCAGCAACCGCCCGAGGGCGGCAGCTGTTCTAATCAGTCGTGGGGCCAACCTTTCGAAGTGGGCCTTGAACTCCCACTTGCTATCTAGAGTGAGCCCCAGATACCTCATCTGGGACTCTACGATGATGCCTACTCCTCCAACCACGATGTGCATGTTGGCAGGCGGCGCGTTTCGGGGCCCGTGAAAGCATAGCGCCTCCGACTTATTGAGCGCCACCTCCAGCCCCAGACGCCTTATTCTCGACACAACGTGGGCCGCTCCCGCCGTGGCGAGTATGGCGGCGTTGCGGAGAGTTTTGCTGCGCGCAGTTACCAGGGTGTCATCGGCGTAGCATGTCACCTCAACACCCTGGAGATTGGCGCCGCGCAGCACCCAGTCATATCCGATATTCCACAAGAGTGGTCCTAGAACCGACCCCTGTGGAACACCGCATAGCACTTCTCGTGCATCTTGCGTCCCGTTTTGGCAGGGGAAGATCACACTCCTGCCGGACAAGTACGACCCTATGACGCGGCACAGGTAGGAAGGCAGCCCATGGAACCGGAGTGCCTCCCTGATGCAAGCCCAGGGGAGCGTGTTGAAAGCGTTGGCGATGTCAAGAGACACCGCCAAAACGACCTCACCCCGGGAGACCGCATCCTGTGCCAGGGTCCGCACCCTGCCTACAGCATCCACCGTCGATCTTCCTCTCCTGAATCCAAACTGACAGTCCGCCAGGTTCGGCCCGACCTGCTCCAGATGCTCGACGATACGCCCGGCCACCACTCTCTCGAAGAGCTTGGCCACATCGTCGAGTAGCACGATCGGGCGGTATCCGGAGGCTGAGTCAAGCGGCCGGCCCTTCTTCCGCAAGAGGACGAGTTTTCCCTCCTTCCATTGGTGGGGGATGACTCCTTGCTGTAAACAGGCGGAAAAGAGCGCCCGGAGTCGATCCCCCAGATCTTCCAGCGCCAGAGCTAGGGCGCGTCCCGGTACGCCGTCAGGGCCGGGAGCAGTGTTTTTAGCTCGCAGCTTTCTGACCGCCGCATTGAGCTCCTCCTCAGACACTGACCGCGCTGCGAACGATTCCGGCGACTGCACAGGAGGGTCGCGGGACATGACAGGTGGGGAGAAATCCCCGCGATGTGGGAACAGGGATGACACGACGTCCCGAAGCAGCTGGGGCGATAGGGTCTCTGTAACGGGGGGGGCCCAGGAGCGGAGCTTGCTCAACACTAACTTGTATGGTCGCCCCCAAGGATCCGCGTCCAGAGTACCCAAGAATTCACCCCAGGCAGCCTCTATCGCCCTCCCGATGGCCGTCTGCAATTCGGTTTTAATCTCTCTATAGGAATCATAGAGGAGCACTTCCCTATCGAGGTCCCTGCGTCGTCTTCGCTTACACCTGGTGTACTGGCGCCTAGCCACGACACAGTCTCTGCGCAACTGCGCGATATCGGCCGTCCACCAGTACACCTGGGGCTTCGGAGGCCGATTTTTAGCCCGGAACATTGATGCGTCGCACACCTGCCGCATTGTCTCCCGGAACCAGTCCGCCTCACGTTGCACTACCAAAGGGCCAGGAGGAGCGGGTGACCAAGATCTTACGATCACCGCTTCCCGTAGAATATCACGGTCGAGGCTCCGGAGTTGCCACCTGTGACTGCTGTTCGATAGGGTCCGCTCGGGACCAACCGGGCTCGCAGGGAGGGAGGAGACACTAAATCGTATGTAACGGTGGTCTGAAAGCGTCTCCTCTACCTCCAACACTCCCCAATCCTGGACACGGCGCGCCACGGCAGGGCTTGCGAACGAGACGTCCACGATGGAGCCGCCCTGCATCCGCACGCACGTGTTGACCGAACCCCTATTCAAAACAACGAGCCCGGTCTCAAGCATCCAGCGCTCGACCATCGCGCCGCGCAGATCCGTCGCAGGGGATCCCCACGCCACAGACTTCGCGTTCAGGTCCCCTGCAACGACAACCGGATGAGGATGGCTCTGCCGTACGAGACCCGTGAGCCGAGCCAGGAAATCCGCGAACTCACTTGCCGGACGATTTGGAGAGAAATACGCTGAGATGACGACGAGATCTCCCACCTGTGCTGCGACGCATCCCGGACCCTTCACTATGTTTTGAAGTGGTGGGGATCCCGCGGCTGGCCTTGAAACTATACAGGCCAACCCATCGTTATCTCCTGCACAACCAGGAGACACGCGATAAGGCTCCGCTATTATCGCTACGCCAATCCTCCACTGCGCCAGACTCTGGAACATTAGGTCCTGAGCCCGGGCGCAGTGATTTAAATTTACCTGTAGGAATCGGAGAGGGGCCATTAATCTGTGACCATACTCTCCGATATCCCTCCGGTCACAGGAGCGGCTTTGGCCGCCTGATCCCTGGGCCCAGCTTTGTTGCCGGCTGCCCTTTTTCCTTTGCGCCCACTCCCGTGGGCCTTGCAGGCCCATCCACCGATCTTATGACCGGCGGGCCTGTTAGCGGTGGCACACACCACACAATGCGGTGCTCCGGTGCATTCCGCCGATTTGTGGCCAGCCTTTCCGCACCGGAAACACAGGGTGCTGCGATCGTCAGCGACACTGCACTGCTCCTTTGCGTGCCCGGCCTCCAGGCATCTGAAGCAGCGCACCGGCTTCTTATCGAGCAGGCGGATGTGTGCAGATACCCACCCTACAAGTAAACGGCCGCCATCCACGACTTTTCGTGCAGCCGTGACGGGACAGTTGACAACCACTGTCCCTATGCCCGATCGATTTCTCCGGATTGTTCCGACTCTAACCGCCTCGACCGGGCATTCGCCGATGCGGGCGATCGCCGCAGCAACCTCCTCAGCCGTCACCGAGTCATCTAGCTCTGAGACCCGCAAGCCAGCAGACTTGACAGGCCTGGACACCGCGACATTCTCTGGGTCGAGAATCGAGCGCAGCTTCTCAGCGAGCGCATCCGCCTTGTCTCCACTTGTGGTGCCGGGTATTTTCAGTACCCGCGCACCAGACGCAGCGACCCTGAACTGCACGCCGTCGATTCCCAGCTCAGGCAGGTTAAGCTGCTGCTTAGCCTGCGAAAGGATGTCGGCGTACGAGACGCCTTTCTCCTGGGCATTTGGCTGGAGGCGCAACACCACCGCAGTCGATCGCGGCGCGCTCAGGTTGGGCTTTCGGTCTTTGCCCCGAGGCTTGGACGTCTTCTTTTGTGTTTGGCCAGCGGAAGCCACCCGCTTCGCACCTTGACCTCGCTTGCGACGACGGCGGCTCACAACCGTCCACTCTTCCACATCGACTGCAGGGACCGGAGGGGCACTCGACTGCGTACCGGTTTGGGCCACTTGCGTACTCCTTTTTGGAGGAGGGGGAGGTGCCTTCTTCGCCCTACCCCGACTCTTACTCTTCCTCGTTTTTGGCGGATTTGGAGGGACAGCTGTAGGTCCCTCTGGTGTTTCCTTAGCCTGTGGTCGCTGGCTCTGGGGTTCGGAGACGCCGACCGCCTCCGCAAATGTTGGCGACTCGCGAGAACCCTCAGGTGGCTCTGCGCGCGCCCGATCCGCGGCAAGTGAAGGACGCACGCGTTTTTCGGGCAGCAGCCTGTCCTTTATGCCCTCGAAGCGGGCATTTATCATAAAACCGACCCGATCCATGATGGACCGGGCCAGTTCCTCCACCTCGAGGCCGGTGTGTCTTTCCGCCGGTGGGGGCACTCTGACCTGTGCCTGGGCACGCTGCAGGTCGGCTCGCAGCTCTGCGACCTCTCCGCGCAGCTCGGCCAACTCCGCCTTGAGTCGGGCGTTCTCAGACGCAACTTTTGTCGTTTCCGCGGAGACTGTGCTACGACGCAGAACCTCGACCGCCTGTTTGATTGCCCGCACTTCGGTGTTTAACACCTTGCGGGTGGTGCCCTTAAGATTGGCTGACTTATGGGTCACCTCCGAGATGATCTCTGCCGTTTTCAGCAACCCGTCAAGAAGGACAGGCGCCGATGGCTCCCCTTCCAGGACGGTCTCCGCTGGGGCACTCAAGCCTTGTGCCTGACGAGTTAGGTGGATTTTGCGAACCTCCTCCGCTAGCTCTCGCTCAGCCTGAAGCTGCATCTCCTGCCGCTCCAGGTCGAGAAGCTCCCGCTTTGCCTTCGCAAGGCCGACGTACTCCCCGGTGGTTGGGGGTCTTCCGCGACCTCTAGAAGCGTCTGAATTCTTCGACCCACCAGACGCTGGCTCGTCACTTCCGCTATGAGGGCGGGATCTGCAAACCTGGTCAGTGGGAAGCGGCGTGTCTACCCGCTTGAAGCGGCCACGCTCATCCCGCACTAGTGGAGGTACAGCACCACTGGACCGTAAGCGTCCCCGACTGCAGCGGCCCGTCGACAACTTACGAGGAGTTGGTTGTTCTCCCTCTTCGTTCGACGTCGAATCCGACCCCGAACGTTTTCCTCCTCGGCGCTTTTCTGGTTTTTGGCGAGGCGTGCTCCAGAATTTCGAACGCCGCTTGCCAGCGCCGTCATCCGAGACACGGATATCTTGGAACTCAGGGCTACAGGCTCCTGAGGCACAACTCCGCATCTCTCCTTCATCCACGAGTGAGTCTCGAGAGGACGATGGAGCCCTGCTCGAGTCACCCGACCGAAACAGGTCCTTTAAAACCACTTGCGGCGTTCGCCGCATCAACCGAGACCCCAAAGCTACAGAATCAGCAGAGCGAGAGTCCGCCGACACTGCAACAACATCCGAATCAATATGCATATCGAAGTCCTTAATCGCGCATTGGTCTTTGGGGACCGTAGTCCCCCCGGGTTTAACAAAATCCAAATCGTTATGCTTATCCGAAGTCCGTGATGATTTGCCATGGTCGTGAGTAGGAATACTCAGGCGAATGCTGCCCCCCCCAGAATACGAGGGGCGGCCGGTAGCCTGACGCAACGCCGGGGTGCGCGAGACTACCGGGAGGGATTCTCCGGATTTACCGGTACCCTCCTGGGGTAATGATTCTTTACAATCCGCCATCATAAGTTTGGGCTCATTTCCGGGTGAGCTCCCCCGCCTTCTCAGCGCTTACCGGTTGACCCTACGCCGCAGCACGCTAGACTACGGTTTCGGGGTGATTTTTTATAGAGGTTTCCTTCCTCGCAGCACATCACGTGTGATGTGCCCCCGGTCCCGGCCGTAGTGCAATGGCCGGGTTACGGTATGATTTGTGCCTCGCGGCTTTTCGACTGATTGCACCGGTTTTCCAGTGGGCGATGGTGTCGTCACGTACCTACGCCTGGAGTGGCTGCTCTTAGTCTGGCCCCTCACCCTAAACCTCCCGGTATGAGTGACTCTGCCGGTATAGCCTCAGGGATCATTGGGACACGCAAGCCCCCCCACCACGACAAGGTGGCAGCCTCGGGGGGGAACCTTTTTTTTTTACATGGCGAAAATCCTCATGGATACCACACACCACGGGGGCAGCGTGTGGTTATGCCGGACTCCTACCGGCTAAAAACACCATGGTGCATTGCTCACGTCGCTCTGCGCCGAGAACACGGGTACGCCATCAGCACTCTTCCGCGAACTCGGCAGCGACATGGCCTCCTCAGGCCTCAGCTTAGGGGGACGTCCAACTGCGTCCCTCCGCACCGTACTGCTGCACTACAGCACGGCGCCTTCTCCCTTCAAGGACTTAGCTGGGAACAGGCTCCCCCGAGCCTGCCCCAGCGACTCTATCAGGGAGGGTGAACTCCCAGTTCGGCTCTTCGGCGGCGGCGCCCTGGTCGTCGGCGGCGCATCGCGAGATCGGTCGTCGCCTCCCGATCCCGCTCGTCTGCCTCCTTCCGAGCAAGCACTGACTCGCAATAGGCGAGGGTAGCGCTCCACGACTCCTCGCTGTCCACCATAGATTTGACCACGGCGGGCAACGAGAGGTCGGAGCCGACTACAGCGCAGAGCTGAAGGCGCTCTGTCGCCCAGGCGGGGCACACTTCTAACATATGTTGGGCCGTTTCCTCCGGACATCCGTCACAATGGAGGCACCTGGCGGTCGGCTCTCGCCCGGCAATGTGGTGCAGGTACCTCCCGAAGCAGCCATGCCCCGAGAGGACTTGCGACAACCTGTATGTTAGAGTGCCGTGACGTCTGCCTATCCATTTTTGGAGAACTGGACGGATGGCCTCGATAGTCCGTCGGCCGGCGCTAGGGTGTCCCAGCCTGGACTCCCACACTTCTTCAGCTTCTTCTCGCAGCCTCTTTCTTCTTTCCCCGATTTCCTGGGGTGATGGTGCGTGCCCTTGGGACCGTGCCTCCTCGCGCCACGCATGAAGCTTGGCAAGGATCCCGGCCTCTAGGTCCCAGGGCATGAAACCCGCCAAAACACAGGCCGCTTCCTCCGAGATTGTGCGGTATCCCCGGATGGCCCTGACCGCCAATGCCCTCTGCATTCAGGGCATCGGCCCAAACAGGAGCCCCGTAGAGAGCCATGGACCGCACAACTCCAGCATGAAGGCGCCTACAAGTGGCGCCTGGTCCACCGACATTTGGCAGCAACCGCCCCAGAGCAGCAGCTGTTCGAACGAGCCGTGGGGCCAATCTTTCGAAGTGGGCCTTGAACTCCCACTTACTGTCTAGAGTGAGTCCCAGATACCTCATCTGGGACTCTACGACAATTCGGACTCCTCCAACGACAATGTGCAAGTTGGCAGACGGCGCGTTTCGGGGCCCGTGAAAGCATAGCGCCTCCGACTTATTGAGCGCCACCACTAGCCCCAGACGCCTTATTCTCGACACAACGTGGGCCGCTCCCGCCGTGGCGAGTATGGCGGCGTTGCGGAGAGTCTTGCTGCGCGCAGTTACCAGGGTGTCATCGGCGTAACATGTCACCTCAACACCCTGGAGATTGGCGCCACGCAGCACCCAGTCATATCCGATGTTCCACAAGAGTGGTCCTAGGACCGACCCCTGTGGAACACCGCACAGCACTTCTCTATCATCTTGCGAACCGTTTTGGCAGGGGAAGATCACCCTCCTGCCGGACAGGTACGACGCTATGACGCGGCACAGGTAGGAAGGCACCCCATGGAACCGGAGTGCCTCCCTGATGCAAGCCCAGGGGAGTGTGTTGAAAGCGTTGGCGATGTCAAGAGACACCGCCAAAACGACCTCACCCCGGGAGACCGCATCCTGTGCGAGGGTCCGGACTCTGCCTACAGCATCCACCGTAGATCTTCCTTTCCTAAACCCAAACTGACAGTCCGCCAGGTTCGGCCCGACCTGCTCCAGATGTTCGACGATGCGCCCGGCCACCACTCTCTCAAAGAGCTTGGCCACATCGTCGAGTAGCACGATCGGGCGGTATCCGGAGGCTGAGTCAAGCGGCCGGCCCTCCTTCCGCAAGAGGACGAGTTTTCCCTCCTTCCATTGGTGGGGGATGACTCCTTGCTGTAAACAGGCGGAAAAGAGCGCCCGGAGTCGCTCCCCCAGATCTTCCAACGCCAGAGCAAGGGCGCGTCCCGGTACGCCGTCAGGGCCGGGAGCAGTGTTTTTAGCTCGCAGCT
The DNA here is from genome assembly GCA_959347395.1 of Mechanitis mazaeus. Lineage (NCBI taxonomy): Eukaryota > Metazoa > Arthropoda > Insecta > Lepidoptera > Nymphalidae > Mechanitis > Mechanitis mazaeus. Next base: position 16,663,220 of record OY365753.1, on the reverse strand, counting down.
TTCGGACCGCCGCATTGAGCTCCTCCTCAGACACTGACGGCGCTGCGAACGATTCCGGCGACTGCACAGGAGGGTCGCGGGACATGACAGGTGGGGAGAAATCCCCGCGATGTGGGAACAGGGATGACACGACGTCCCGAAGCAGCTGGGGCGATAGGGTCTCTGTAACGGGGGGGGCCCAGGAGCGGAGCTTGCTCAACACTAACTTGTATGGTCGCCCCCATGGATCCGCGTCCAGAGTACCCAAGAATTCACCCCAGGCAGCCTCTATCGCCCTACCGATGGCTGTCTGTAGTTGCAGCTTTAGGTCCCTATATGAGCCATAGAGCAGAGCTTCTCTATTGAGATCCCTTCGCCTTCTTCGCCTGCACCGTGTGTACTGGCGCCTGGCTACGACACAGTCTCTGCGCAACTGCGCGATATCCGCCGACCACCAGTACACCTGGGGCTTCGGAGGCCGATTCCTAGCCCGGAACATAGACGCGTTGCACACTTGCCTCATCGTCTCCCGGAACCAGTCAGCTTCATGTTCCACTTCCACCGGGCCTGGAGGCGCGGGTGACCACGATCTTACGATCACCGCTTCTCGTAGAACCTCACGATTGAGGCTTTTGAGTTGCCACCTATGGCTGTTGTTGGATAGGGTCCGCTCGGGACCACCCGGGTTGACAGGGAGGGAGGAGACGCTAAATCGTATGTACCGATGGTCAGAAAGCGTCTCCTCTACCTCCAACACTCCCCAATCTTGGACACGGCGCGCCACGGCAGGGCTTGCGAACGAGACGTCCACGATGGAGCCGCCCTGCATCCGCACGCACGTGTTGACGGAACCCGTATTCAAAACAACGAGCCCGGTCTCAAGCATCCAGCGCTCGACCATCGCGCCGCGCAGATCCGTCGCAGGGGATCCCCACGCCACAGACTTCGCGTTCAGGTCTCCTGCAACGACAACGGGATGAGGATGGCTCTGCCGCACGAGACCCGTGAGCCGAGCCAGGAAGTCCCCGAACTCACTCGCCGGACGATTAGGGGAGAAATACGCCGAAACGACGACGATTTCCCCCACCTTGGCCGCGACGTATCCCGGACCTTTCACTACATTCTGAAGTAGCGGGGAGCCCGCAGCCGGCCTAGCAAGTAAACATGCCAGACCGTCGTTGTCTCCTGCCCATCCAGGAGACACGCGATAAGGCTCAGCCACTATGGCTACGCCAATCCTCCACTGCGCCAGACTCTGGAACATTAGGTCCTGAGCCCTGGCGCAGTGATTTAAATTTATCTGAAGGAATCGGAGAGGGGCCATTAATCTATAGCCATGCTCTCCGATATCCCTCCGATCACAGGAGCGGCTTTGGCCGCCTGATCTCTGGGCCCAGCTTTATTGTCGGCGGCCCTTTTCCCTTTGCGCCCGTTATTGTGGGCCTTGCAGGCCCATCCACCGATCTTGTGACCGGCGGGCCTGTTAGCGGCGGCACACACCACACAATGCGGTGCTCCAGTGCATTCCGCTGACTTATGTCCAGCCATTCCGCACCGGAAACACAAAGTGCTGCGATCGTCCGCTGCTGTGCACTGCTCCTTTGCGTGCCCGGCCTCCAGGCATCTGAAACAGCGCACCGGCTTCCTATCAAGCAGGCGGATGTGTGCCGACACCCACCCTACTAGTAAGCGGCCGCCATCCACGACTTTTCGTGCTGCCGTGACGGGGCAGTTGGCCACCACTGTCCCTATGCCCGCCCGATTCCTCCGGATTGTGCCGACTCTGACCGCATCGACTTGGCATTCGCCGATGCGAGCGATCGCTACAGCAACCTCCTCAGCTGTTACAGAGTCATCAAGTTCTGAGACCCGCAAGCCAGCAGACTTGACGGGCCTGGACACAGCGACGTTCTCCGGGTCAAGGATCGAGCGCAGCTTTTCAGCCAGCGCATCCGCCTTGCCTCCACTTGTGGTGCCGGGTATTTTCAGTACCCGCGCACCAGACGCAGCGACCCTGAACTGCACGCCGTCGATTCCCAGCTCAGGCAAATTAAGCTGCTGCTTAGCCTGCGACAGGATATCTGCGTAGGAAAGGCCCTTCTCTTGCGCATTCGGCTGGAGGCGCAGCACCACCGCAGTCGATCGCGGCGCGCTGAGGTTGGGCTTTCGGTCTGAGCCCCGAGGCTTCGTCGCCTTCTTACTTTTTTGACCAGCGGAGGCCACCCGCCTCGCGCCTTGGCCTCTCTTACGACGACGGCGGCTCACAACCGTCCACTCTTCCCCATCGGCTGCAGGGACCGGAGGAGCACTCGGCTGTGATCTTGTTTGGGGCAATTGCTTACCCCTCTTGGGAGGAGGAGGCGGTGGCTTCTTAGCCTTGGCCCGACTCTTACTCGTCTTCTTTTTTGATGGAGGATTTTGAGGGACAGCTGTAGGTCCCTCTGGTGTTTCCTTAGCCTGTGGTCGCTGGCTCTGGGGTTCGGAGACGCCGACCACCTCCGCAAATGACGGCGACGCGAGAGGAACCTCAGATGACTCTGTGCGGGCCCGATCCGCGGCAAGTGGAGGACGCACGCGTTTCTCGGGCAGCAGCCTGTCCTTTATGCCCTCGAAACGAGCATTTATCATAAAACCGACCCGATCCATGATGGACCGGGCCAGTTCCTCAACCTCAAGGCCGGTGCGTCCTTCCGCCGGTGGGGGCACTCTGACCTGTGCCTGGGCACGCTGCAGGTCGGCTCGCAGCTCTGCGACCTCTCCGCGCAGCTCGGCCAATTCCGCCTTGAGTCTCGCGTTCTCAGACGCAACTTTTGTCGTTTCCGCGGAGACTGTGCTACGACGCAGAACCTCGACCGCCTGTTTGATTGCCCGCACTTCGGTGTTTAACACCTTGCGGGTGGTACCCTTAAGATTCGCTGACTTATGGGTCACCTCCGAGATGATCTCTGCCGTTTTCAGCAACCCGTCTAGAAGGACAGGCGCCGATGGCTCCCCTTCCAACACGGTCTCCGCTGGGGCACTCAAGCCTTGTGCCTGACGAGTTAGGTGGATCTTCCGAACCTCCTCCGCAAGCTCACGTTCCGCCTGAAGCTGCATCTCCTGCCGCTCCAGGTCGAGAAGCTCCCGCTTTGCCTTCGCAAGGCCGACGTACTCCCCGGTGGTTGGGGGTCTTCCGCGACCTCTAGAAGCGTCTGAATTCTTCGACCCACCAGACGCTGGCTCGTCACTTCCGCTATGAGGGCGGGATCTGCAAACCTGGTCAGTGGGAAGCGGCGTGTCTACCCGCTTGAAGCGGCCACGCTCATCCCGCACTAGTGGAGGTACAGCACCACTGGACCGTAAGCGTCCCCGACTGCAGCGGCCCGTCGACAACTTACGAGGAGTTGGTTGTTCTTCCTCTTCGTTCGACGTCGAATCCGACCCCGAACGTTTTCCTCCTCGGCGCTTTTCTGGTTTTTGGCGAGGCGTGCTCCAGAATTTGGAACGCCGCTTGCCAGCGCCGTCATCCGAGACACGGATATCGTGGAACTCAGGGCTACAGGCTCCTGAGGCACAACTCCGCATCTCTCCTTCATCCACGAGTGAGTCTCGAGAGGACGATGGAGCCCTGCTCGAGTCACCCGACCGAAACAGGTCCTTTAAAACCACTTGCGGCGTTCGCCGCATCAACCGAGACCCTAAAACTACAGAATCAGCAGAGCGAGAGTCCGCCGACGCTGCAACAACATCCGAATCAATCTGCATATCGGTGTCCTTTTTCGCGCAATGGTCTTTGGGGACCGTAGTCCCCCCGGGTTTAACAAAATCCAAATCGTTAAGCTTATCCGAAGTCCGTGATGATTTGCCATGGTCGTGAGTAGGTATACTCAAGCGAATGCTGCCCCCCCCAGAATACGAGGGGCGGCCGGTAGCCTGACGCAACGCCGGGGTGCGCGAGACTACCGGGAGGGATTCTCCGGATTTACCGGTACCCTCCTGGGGTAGTGATTTTTTACAATCCGCCATCATAAGTTTTTGGCTCATTTCCGGGTGAGCTCCCCCGCCTTCTCAGCGCTTACCGGTTAACCCTACGCCGCAGCACGCTAGACTACGGTTTCGGGGTGATTTTTTATAGAGGTTTCCTTCCTCGCAGCACATCACGTGTGATGTGCCCCCGGTCCCGGCCGTAGTGCAATGGCCGGGTTACGGTATGATTTGTGCCTCGCGGCTTTTCGACTGATTGCACCGGTTTTCCAGTGGGCGATGGTGTCGTCACGTACCTACGCCTGAGCCTCGGGGGGGAACCTAACCTTTTTTTTTTTTTTTTTTTTTTTACATGGCGAAAATCCTCATGGATACCACACACCGCGGGGGCAGCGTGTGGTTATGCCGGACTCCTACCGGCTAAAAACACCATGGTGCATTGCTCACGTCGCTCTGCGCCGAGAGCACGGGTACGCCTTCGGCACTCTTCCGCGAACTCGGCAGCGACATGGCCTCATCAGGCCTCAGCTTTGGGGACGCCCAACTGCGTCCCTCCGCACCGCACTGCTGCACTACAGCACGGCGCCTTCTCCCTTCAAGGACTTAGCTGGGAACAGGCTCCCCCGAGCCTGCCCCAGCGACTCTATCAGGGAGGGTGGTCTCCCAGACCTGCTCTTCGGCGGCGGCGCCCTGGTCGTCGGCGGCGCATCGCGAGATCGGTCGTCGCCTCCCGATCCCGTTCGTCTGCCTCTTTCCGGGCAACCACTGTCTCACAGTACGCGAGGGCAGCGCTCCACGACTCCTCACTTTCCACCATAGATTTGACCACGGCAGGCAGTGAGAGGTCGGAGCCAACAACTGCGCAGAGCTGAAGGCGCTCTGTCGCCCAGGCGGGGCACACTTCCAGCATATGTTGGGCCGTTTCCTCCGGACACCCGTCACAATGGAGGCACCTGGCGGTCGGCTCCCTCCCGGCAATGTAGTGCAGGTACCTCCCGAAACAACCATGCCCCGAGAGGACCTGCGACAGCCTGTATGTAAGTGTGCCGTGACGTCTGCCTATCCATTTGTGGAGAACTGGACGGATGGCCTCGATGGTCCATCGGCCGGCGCTAGGGTGCTCCAGCCTGGACTCCCACATTTCTTCAGCTCTTCGTCGTAGCTGTTTTCTTGCCTCCCCGATCTCCTGGGGTGCCGGTGCGTGTCCTTGGGACCGTACCTCCTCGCGCCACGCGTGAAGCTGGGCAAGGATCCCGGCCTCTAGGTCCCAGGGCATGAAACCCGCCAAAACACACGCCGCTTCGTCGGAGATTGTGCGGTATCCCCGGATGGCCCTGACCGCCAATGCCCTCTGCGGTTTGCGCAAAAGCGCCACACTCCGGCGATTCAGGGCATCGGCCCAAACAGGAGCCCCGTAGAGAGCCATGGACCGCACTACTCCTGCGTGTAGGCGCCTACAAGTGGCGCCTGGTCCACCAACATTTGGCAGCAACCGCCCCAGAGCAGCAGCTGTTCGAATGAGCCGTGGGGCCAATCTTTCGAAGTGGGCCTTGAACTCCCACTTGCTATCCAGAGTGAGCCCCAGATATCTCATCTGGGACTCTACGACGATTTGGACTCCTCCAACGACGATGTGCAAGTTGGCAGGCGGCGCATTTCGGGGCCCGTGAAAGCATAGCGCCTCCGACTTATTGAGCGCCACCTCTAGCCCCAGACGCCTTATTCTCGACACAACGTGGGCCGCTCCCGCCGTGGCGAGTATGGCGGCGTTGCGGAGAGTCTTGCTGCGCGCAGTTACCAGGGTGTCATCGGCGTAACATATCACCTCAACACCCTGGAGATTGGCGCCGCGCAGCACCCAGTCATATCCGATATTCCACAAGAGTGGTCCTAGAACCGACCCCTGTGGAACACCGCATAGCACTTCTCGTGCATCTTGCGTCCCGTTTTGGCAGGGAAAGACCACACTCCTGCCGGACAAGTACGACCCTATGACGCGGCACAGGTAGGAAGGCAGCCCATGGAACCGGAGTGCCTCCCTGATGCAAGCCCAGGGGAGTGTGTTGAAAGCGTTGGCGATGTCAAGAGACACCGCCAGAACGACCTCACCCCGGGAGACCGCATCCTGTGCCAGGGTCCGGACTCTGCCTACAGCGTCCACCGTGGATCTTCCCCTTCTGAAACCAAACTGGCAGTCCGCCAGGTTCGGCCCGACCTGCTCCAGATGCTCGATGATGCGCCCGGCCACCACTCTCTCGAAGAGCTTGGCCACATCGTCGAGTAGCACGATCGGGCGGTATCCGGAGGCTGAGTCAGTCGGGCGGCCCTCCTTCCGCAAGAGGACGAGCTTTCCCTCCTTCCATTGGTGGGGGATGACTCCTTGCTGTAAACAGGCGGAAAAGAGCGCCCGGAGTCGATCCCCCAGTTCTTCCAGCGCCAGAGCTAGGGCGCGTCCCGGTACGCCGTCAGGGCCGGGAGCAGTGTTCTTAGCTCGAAGCTTTTTGACCGCCGCATTGAGCTCCTCCTCAGACACTGACGGCGCTGCGCACGATTCCGGCGACTGCACAGGAGGGTCGCGGGACATGACAGGTGGGGAGAAATCCCCGCGATGTGGGAACAGGGATGACACGACGTCCCAAAGCAGCTGGGGCGATAGGGTCTCTGTAACGGGGGGGGCCCAGGAGCGGAGCTTGCTCAACACTAACTTGTATGGTCGCCCCCATGGATCCGCGTCCAGAGTACCCAAGAATTCACCCCAGGCAGCCTCTATCGCCCTACCGATGGCTGTCTGTAGTTGCAGCTTTAGGTCCCTATATGAGCCATAGAGCAGAGCTTCTCTATTGAGATCCCTTCGCCTTCTTCGCCTGCACCGTGTGTACTGGCGCCTGGCTACGACACAGTCTCTGCGCAACTGCGTGATATCCGCCGACCACCAGTACACCTGGGGCTTCGGAGGCCGATTTTTAGCCCGGAACATTGACGCGTCGCAAACCTGCCTCATCGTCTCCCGGAACCAGTCTGCCTCATTTTCGACCTCTACCGGGCCTGGAGGAGCGGGTGACCAAGATCTTACGATCACCGCTTCTCGAAGAACCTCACGGTCGAGGCTCCGGAGTTGCCACCTGTGACTGTTGTTCAACAGGGTCCGCTCGGAACCAACCGGGAACGCAGGGAGGGAAGAGACGCTAAATCGTATGTAACGGTGGTCTGAAAGCGTCTCCTCTACCTCCAACACTCGGGGGGGGGGGAACCTAACCTAACCTAACCTAACCTTTTTTTTTTTTTTTTTTTTTTTTTTTTTTTTTTTAAGTGGGGAAATCCTCATGGATACCCGCTGCTCTGGGGCGGCGAACGGGTTATGTCGGACTCTTACCGACTAAAACCCCACTGTGTTTTCGTCCCATCGCATTGGTGACTGGGTAACGGGGACGCGTTAGCATTACATCCGCTACCCGCCTGCGATTGTTCGTTGGAACCCATCTAGATATTTCAATCGTGACAGCTCAGCAGCGTCGCGTGGAAAAAACACGGCACGCGATGCTCATCTCGGGACCGTTTTGATGCTAGGTGATTGGTGGCCCCATTTCAATCACCCAGCGGTCCACCTAGGGCGGAAGGCGGCGATCATATGCAGCGCGCCTACGCCCGGGCCTTCGGCGGCGGTTTGGGTATGCTAGGGGATCCTCCTCCCTTATCCGTTCCGCCGCTTCCTTCTGTGAGATTACTTCCTCGCAGAAGAATTGCACCGCCTTCCAAGACCTCTCGTTTTGGACCATGGCCTTTACAATGGCCGGTAACGACGGGTCGACCCCAATTATAGCAACAAGCCGTTGACGCGGCTCGTTCCATGCTGAGCATACGGTCAGTGTGTGAGCTGCGGTATCTTCGTCCGCTCCACAATGGTGACAACGTGTGGTTGTCTCTCTTCCTGCGATGTTACACAGGTACCTCCCGAAGCAACCATGACCCGAGAGGACCTGTGTAAGATGAAAAGTTAGAGAGCCAAACTTCCTCTTCACCCATCTTCCTAGGACAGGCCTAATGGCCTCTATTGTGAGGCGTCCAGCGCTTGGATCTTCCAGTCTCTCGATCCACCTCTGGAAGGCGCCGTGACTCGCTAACGTATGCCAATGTGATATCTCACTTGGTGTTGGATCTCTGCCCTTCGACCGAGCGTCTGTTACTCTCCAGTAGACAGCAGCGAGTACTTGCGCGTCTAGATCCCACGGCGTGGCACCAGCCAATACGCACGCCGCCTCAGTAGAGATAGTACGATAGCCCCTCACTGCTCGGATCGCCATGGCCCTCTGCGGACGACGTAAGAGAACTCTATTGTCGGCATTCAGAGAGTCAGCCCATATCGGAGCCCCGTAGAGGGCCATGGATCGTACTACTCCAGTGAACAGTCGACGGCACCTAACATTGGGTCCGCCGACGTTCGGTAATAATCTGCTAAGAGCGCATGCGGACGCGTTCAATTTAGGCACTAGGGACTCAAAGTGAGGCTTGAAGCTCCAGCGACTGTCCAGGGTGATGCCTAGATAATTCATTCTTGACCCGATTGCGATGGAGACACCGCTGACCACTAACACTGAACCAGCCGGTGGCGCACGCCGACGGCCATGGAAGCAAATGGCCTCGGATTTGTGAAGCGCCACCTCAAGTCCCAATCGTCGAATACGATTCACCGCTTGAGCAACGCCAGCAGTGGCGAGAATGGAGGCCTCCCGAAATGAAGAGCCCCGGACGGTTACAAGCGTGTCGTCAGCGTAACAAGTGAGAGCTACCCCATCCAAATAGGTTCCATTCAATACCCAGTTATATGTGATGTTCCACAGCAGGGGCCCTAGGACCGACCCCTGTGGGACACCGCACGACATCCGCCACTCACGCCACTGCTCTTTTGATGGGAAAGAGATTATTCGACCTGCCATATAATCTCCTAGGACCCGACGCAGGTACCTAGGAACATTATGATACCCCAGTGCATCTTGAATACGTTCCCAGGGCAGTGTGTTAAACGCATTGGCGATGTCGAGAGACACCGCCAAAACCACTTCGCCCTGTGCGGTCGCCTGTTCTGCCAAAGCCCTCACACGTAGTATTGCGTCGATCGTGGACCTACCCCGTCGGAAACCGTATTGGCACTGGTGTAGGTCTGGTCCTATATCTTCCAGATGTTTCACGAGACGGGCAGCGATGACGCGCTCCAAGAGTTTGCTCGCCTCGTCCAGTAGCACAATCGGTCGATAAGCCGAAGGTGATTCTGCTGGTCTGCCCGCCTTGTGTAGAAGGACCAGTTTTCCTTTCTTCCATAGCTCAGGAAATCGACCCTGGGCCAAACAAGCCGAGAACAATGTACGGAGTCTTGGTTCTAGGGCTCCTTTGACTTTTAAAGCCAACACCCAGGCACGTCCAGGTATACCGTCGGGACCGGGGGCAGTAAACTTTTTGCTATGAAGACGTAACACTGCCGCCTCTAGTTCGTCTTCCCCAATCTCGGGCGCGGTTTCGTCAGTCTCCTGATCAAGCAATGGTGGAGGTTGAAGTTCAACATCTGTTACCAGCGGTAATAGAGTACCGTTTCTCTGTGGAAACAGGGATGAGACGATACAACTTAGGAACTCGTGCTGTAATGTTTGTGTCAGCGGGGGTGCCCAGGGCCTTAGCTTTCCCCTAACCATTTTGTATGGGCGACCCCATGGATCGGCATTGAGGCTTTCTAATAGTTCCTGGTACGTCGCTTCTTTGGCCTGGACGATGGCCAGTTGAAGGTCTATCTTAGCCTCTCTGTAGGTGGCGTAGAGCTCCCGCTCTTTTACCTCGTTCCGAATCCGAAGCCTACGGCTCCTAGTATACTGGCGCCGAGCCTTAATACACATCTTACGCAGCTGGCCGATCTCGTTGGACCACCAGTACACCATTAGTCGCGGTGGTCGGACTCCGATACGAGGCATAGCAGCATCACAAACGTCCAACATCACGTCCTGGATAAGATGAGCTTCATCATTGATGTTAAGGGTGAACCTGGAGTCCAAAATCCAAGCCCCCACTATAACAGCCTCCTCTAGCGCGTCGGGATTTAACCGTTTTAGAGACCACCTAGGACCACTTTTAACTGGGGACTGGTTAGACCCACTCGGGCTTACTGGAAGCGCAGAGATATCGAATCGGATATAGAGATGATCTGACAGTGTCTCTGCGTTCTCCAGTACCTTCCAATTATGAATACGGCGAGCGAGGCTTGCATTTGCGAATGTTATGTCCACAATTGAACCGCCACGCTGCCGCACGCACGTATAAACTGAACCCCGGTTTAGCACGGTTAATCCTGACGCCACAACCCACTCCTCCAAAACATTTCCACGGGCATTTGTCACCGAGGAACCCCAAGCAGCGGATTTTGCATTGAGGTCCCCAGCAACTAGCACAGGTGCAGGGCGGCTTCGCCCAATCGCTGCTCCAACTACGGCAAGGAATTGCTCAAAATCAATCAATGGCCGGTTGGGTGAAAAGTAAACAGCTACTAGGTCAATTCCTCCCGATTGTGCAACGACAAAGCCATTTCCCCTGACCACGAGCTGAAGAGGAGTTCGTGATATTATGGCGACGAGGCCGTCGCAATCCCCAGCCCAGCAATCCCGGGAAGGGATGTGATACGGCTCTGACACGATGGCTATGTCAATCGAGAGCTCCGCCATGCTCTGCAGTAACAAATCCTGAGCTCTAGCGGAGTGATTGGTGTTCGCCTGTAATAACTTAGTAGACATCCTATGTGATGACCATTGGTGCCGCCTCAGTCCCTTGAGTTATTATTGGACGGGATGGCTGCGAGGGGACCCGGGGGCCATCGCGCCTTTTCTTTTTACTGCCCTTGATTTGAGCGGAAGCACATGACTTCGTGCCCATTTTATGTGCGGTGTCTCTTCCCGCTACTTCACATACAGGACAGTGTGGAGTGTCCCTGCACGCAGATGCTTTATGGCCATCCTTGCCACATCTATAGCAGCGGCGGCTAAGGTCCTCTTTTGCGGTGCATGTTGCAATTACATGTCCCACTTGGAGGCACCGATAGCACCTCTGGAGTCTCGGCTCTAGCATAGAAATCTGGGCCGAGACCCATCCGATTAGCAGCTGACCTTTTTCTACTGCCTTTTTAGCAACTTCTGATGGGCATCTTAACCATAGAGTACCCATGCCATCACGGCCACGACGGATTTCTCCAGACTTAATGGCGTCCACTGGACACCCACCAAGCTCAGCGATTGCTTCTGCCACATCCTCTTTAACTACTGAGTCATCCAGACCTAAAACCCGCACCTCCGCAGTTTTTACAGGTCTGGATACTCTTACTGTTGTGTTGCCGAAGACTTGTTTGAGTTCTTCGGCGAGACGATCTGCCTTTGTAGCGTGTTCAGGGCCAGAGATCTCCATGATACGGGCTCCCGTCGCGGCTGTCCGGATCCGCATGCCCTCAGATATTCCGAGACCAGACAAGTTAATTTTTTGTCTGGCCTCACGAAGAACACTCGCATAAGACATCCCCGTCTCCATTGTATCGGGTTGCAGCGTGAGTACTACAGCTGCGGAGCGAGGAGCGCGGGGAACTCGCACCTTCTTCTTTTTTGGAGGCGAAGCTGGTTTCGGTTTCGCAGCGGACTTCTTTTTACCCCTCCTCACCACAACATTCCACCCCTCCTCCGTTAATGGCGATGACTGTGAGATAGGAGGAGCATTACTCGGTGCCGGGATCGTGGTCACTTTCTTGTTCTTTGTAGTTTTACCCTTTGAGGGTTTCGATGTAGTCGCGTTGGTGGTGTCACTACTTGTTGAGGTACTGATTCCCGCTACGACAGTTGAAGACCCCTCGTTTACATTCATCTTAGTGACAGCAGCCGTAGTTTTTGCCCGCCGTGCTTCTGCTGCCAGAGGAGGGCGTACCCTCGGTTCCGGCAGGAGTCTATCCTTCAAAGCCTCTAACCGCGCATTCATCATAGTACCTACGTGTACCATGATAGAACGCAGTGTCTCGTCACTAATTTTATTGTCTGTGGAAGTGGGGCGTGACCCACGCAACTCGTTTCTAAGGGCGACTATTTCATCTCTGAGCTCCTCGACTTGTGCCTGCAGCCTGGAGTTTTTCTCTTGCTCGCGAGCCTTCTCAGCCTCGAGCCGCTGGACTTCTTCGGAAGAGGATCGCGATCCCAGAACCTCCAGGACAGTTTTAATATTCGTCGCTGCATCCTTGAGGAACTTCTGGTAAGTGCCCTTGAGGTTGCCAGATTTTTCAGCCACTTTCTTTATGGCGTCCGCCTCTTTAGCCAAAAGGATCCTCAGTGACGACGCAGACTGTTCGTCCGGAGTTTGTCCTTGACGTGGGAGCACTCGACTTAGGACACTCTTTCTTTCAGCTGTCCAGCGGTCCAATGACTCCTGGAGTGCAACGTCGGGTTTCGACGCCTGCTCACCTTTTAAAAACTGGGCGACTGCCTTCTTGGGTTGGTGTTTTCCCAAAAGCTCTCCTGTTATTGGCAGCTTCCCTCTTCCTCTTTTAGCTATTACGTTCACGAGTGACGAGGGCTCCCCATCAGAGCATACCCTTTTACGGGAGTTACACCTAGTTCTAGTTCCGGAAGACACCGACATGTATGAGTCGGTGTCCGACTCCGCTGCTGAGCCATTGGATGACCCTGCCGTGTCCTCCTCCGCGTTGATACGCCACAAGCGCGATGGGTAAGAACGTACTCCTCGTTCTTTACGCTGCCTCTGCGGCGATGAAAACAACCCAGTATTAGACACTGGTCCCTTCTCTAATTGAGATATAGGCGATGATTCATTTCCCTCATTTTCCTGCCCTGGTTTCGGGCTGTCAGAGTCCTTCGACAGACGTGTAAGAATAACACGTGGGTCCATTTTAGCGCCAATGTTGTTAGCAGGGACACACACCATCGGGGTGCGGGCCCTTGCCTCTGATTCATCACTAGTCAGTCCATGAGCTAATCTGTTGTCCATTGTTCGTTCGCTTATGTCGTGTTTACGAAGACCGGCGGTTTGCCGATCTACGGAGCAATTTGTGCCCCCCCCAGAGTACGTGGGGCTGCCGACGCACGGAGGCGTCGAGAGGGATTCTCCGGTTTGGCCGGTACCCTCCTGGGTAGTCTTTTTCAAAGTGCTACAATCCATTTTCGTTTAGGGCTCATTTCCGGGTGAGCTCCCCCGCCTTCTCAGCGCTTACCGGTTAACCCTACGCCGCAGCACGCTAGACTACGGTTTCGGGGTGATTTTTTATAGAGGTTTCCTTCCTCGCAGCACATCACGTGTAATGTGCCCCCGGTCCCGGCCTTAGTGCAATGGCCGGGTTGCGGTATGATATGTGCCTCGCGGCTTTTCGACTGATTGCACCGGTTTTCCGGTGGGCGATGGTGTCGTCACGTACCTACGCCTGGAGTGGCTGCTCTTAGTCTGGCCCCTCACCCTAAACCTCCCGGTATGAGTGACTCTGCCGGTATAGCCTCAGGGATCATTGGGACACGCAAGCCCCCCCACCACGACAAGGTGGCAGCCTCGGGGGGGAACCTAACCTAACCTAACCTAACCTAACCTAACCTTTTTTTTTTTTTTTTTTTTTTTTTTTTTTTTTTAAGTGTGTGGAATGCGTTTATGCATACCCGACCGACGAAACGGTCTTTCGGGTTATGTGGGACTCTGGCCACCAGACTCCGAACAAGCCAGAGTCTGGAAACACGCCCGGTCATACTCCCCCCATACGGGGCTCATCGTTAGACCGGACTAATACCCACTAAACCACACACTGTGTCCCTCTGTGCGCAGAGTGCTGGGGTCACGGTACGAAGCCCGCCAGCTTACCCCCCAGCAGCGCTGACCCTTGAGCGAGGGTCCCATCTTCAGATGTGCGTTTCGCACTTCTACATTTTAAGAGGCCCGCGGACATACACCGCGCGCGCACTCTCGAGGCCTGAGTGTGACGGCAAACCCTTAGTTCGGGTGCCGTCACGGCTTCAATTATGGAGGAAGAAGGGCATCGGCGTACGCCCGTCTTCTTCGACCTACTCTGCGGCGCCGCAGCGGGCAGTCAGTCACCGCCTCGCGCTCACGTTCCGCCGCTTCCTTCTGGAGGAGAACCTTTTCGCAAAAGGTGGCCACCGCTGTCCAGGCCTTCTCATTTTGGACCATAGAATAAACTACAGCCCGCAAAGAAAAATCAGAGCCGACGACGGCAGCCATGGCCGATCTCTCTTCCGACCACGCTGGGCACTCTTCTAGCGTGTGTTGTGCCGTGTCATTTGTGTCTCCACAGTGGTGACACTCCGGTGTTGGCTCTCTCAGAGCAAGGCGGCACAGGTACTCACCAAAACAGCCGTGTCCCGACAAGACCTGCACCAACCTGAACCCGAGCACTCCATGGCTTCTACCGAGCCAGCGGTCGAGGACACCTACGATGGCCCCGACTGTTCTAACGCCAAAAGTCGGTTGCTCTAGCCGTTCCCTCCACATTTCAACGGCATTGGCGTGGGCTAGGTCACGCCGTTGCTGTATCTCGCGAGGGGTTGGGTTTTGACCCCGTATCCGAAGGCCCATGCGCCAATGATAAACCGACGCGAGGGCCTTGGCTTCCAATTCCCAGGGAACAGAGCTTGCAAGTAGACAAGCCGCCTCGCTCGATATGGTCCGGTATCCCCTAATTACCCCTATCGCGATGGCACGCTGAGGTGCCCGTAGCAAAGGTACGAGCTTCACCGAAAGAGCGTCAGCCCAGACGGGAGCTCCGTATAGGGCCATGGACCGCACGACTCCGAGATAGAGACGGCGGCAGGCATTTCCGGGACCATCCAATTTGGGCATTATTCGCCGTAGGGCTGCAGAGGCCTTCAGAAGCCTCGGCGCCAACTTCTTAAGATGAGGAAGAAAGGACCACCTGCTATCCAACAGCAAACCAAGATAATTGAGGGTGGATCGAATTTCGATGCGCACCCCCGATACTACGAGATGAGCCCCACTGGGGGGAGCTCTACGAGGCCCATGAAATAGTATGGCCTCCGTCTTGTGTAGACCAACCTCCAATCCGAGGGCGCGTATTCGCGACACTATGTGGGCGACTCCGGCAGTTGCCAGTATGCATGCATCCCTGTAGGTCTTGCCTACGGCAGAGACTAGGGTGTCATCGGCGTAGCACACTACGTCGACACCGTGTAATGTCGCGCCTCTCAGCACCCAATCATATCCAATGTTCCACAGGAGCGGCCCTAAGACCGACCCCTGCGGAACGCCGCAGGACATTGGGTGGCGCCGCATGTCACATCCAGTTGGGCATATTACCGTCCTAGAAGAAAGGTATTGCCCAATAACCCGGCAGAGGTACAGGGGCACTCGGTGAAAACGGAGCGCTTCCATGATGCACTCCCAGGGCAAGGTGTTGAAGGCGTTGGCAATGTCTAAGGACACTGCCAGTGCTACCTCGCCCCGGTTTACAGCGCCCTCTGCCAGATTCTTCACCTTGAGGATGGCCTCCAAGGTGGATCGTCCTCGCCGAAAGCCGTACTGGTTGTCGGCTAAGTCAGGTCCGGTATGGTGGAGGTGGCTCGTTAGACGAGCAGCGATGATGCGCTCGAATAGCTTTGCCACCTCGTCTATAAGAACAATAGGGCGGAACGATGATGGAGACTCCACCGGTCTCCCCTCTTTCTTAATTAGTACGAGCCGCCCAGTTTTCCACTGCAAAGGAAACTGGCCACGTTCCAGGCACGCAGAGTATAGACCCCTGAGACGAGACTCGAAATCATCGCACTCTAAGGCCATCACCCATGCGCGGCCCGGAATCCCGTCCAGCCCTGGCGCCGTCTTTTTCGACCGAAGTCTGATGACAGCGACCTCCATTTCCTCATGTGTGACTTCCGAAACATCGGAGATATCGTCTGGCCTCGCGTCAGGCGGTGCCATCGCCGGTGGCGTGTGTGGAGCTCTGTTCGGAAACAGGCCCGAAAGCACACCTTCCAGGACCTGTGGCTGGAGGGTCTCGGTGAGAGGCGGCGCCCACTGGCGCATCTTGTTCCTGACCATTCGGTACGGTCGGCCCCAGGGGTCATTGTCTAAGGTCTGCAGCATCTCCGTGTTGTGTTGTGCTTTGGACTTCTCGATCGCCCGCTCGAGAGCTGTCCTTGCCTCTCGGTATTCATTGGAGAGTTCGGCTTCTCGGCGCTCGTCATTCGGACGGCGGTGATGGCGTAGTCGGCGTCGAAAACGTTGGTACTGCCGGCCGGCCTCTATACCAGCCGAGCGAAGGGCAGCAATCTCTTGTGACCACCAATATACGCTACGGCGGGGACGTCTTGAAGTAACACGGGGCATTGACGCGTCGCAGATTGACGTCATCGTCGCCCCGAACCAAGCGGCTTCCGTCTCGACGCATTCGGGTCTTTCCGGGGCTGGTTCCCATGTGGCCACCGTCACCGCTTCTTCTAGTTTGTCTCGGTTGAGACGCCCAAGTGCCCAACGCGGCCCATCTCGTAACCGGCAGGCCGGCTGATCAGGTCTTGACGTTTGGGCCGAAACGTTAAACCGAATGTACCGGTGATCAGACAGCGTTTCGGCCTCCTCAAGAACTCTCCAGTCTCGAACACGGCGTACCAGAGCAGGACAAGCAAACGTGATGTCCACGATAGACCCACCCCCCTGCCTCACGCACGTGTAGACCGACCCCTGGTTTAGAATCACCAAACCCATCGATGCAGACCAATCCATTAGCACGTCGCCGCGGGCATCAGTCGTTGGAGAACCCCAAGCCGCGGATTTTGCGTTAAAGTCCCCTAGGACGAGCACTTGGCGGGACGGCCTTAATCCCTGAATCATCACCGAGAGGTTTTCTAGAAACTCCTCGAAATCTGCCAAAGGTCGGTTCGGCGAGAAGTAGACCCCTACTACAACCAAGTTACCCAGGGTAACTGCCACGCATCCCCTGCCCTTTGCTATGTGACTAAAGGGGGGAGAGCCAACAGCGGGCCGGGTAATAATAGCCACTAGGCCATCGCGGTCAGACGCCCAATGTTCCACTTCGGGAATGAAATATGGCTCTGCGACCACAGCTACGCCTATCAACCACTCCGCCAAGCTCTGCATCAGGAGATCCTGAGCTCTTGCGGCGTGGTTGATGTTGCACTGCAAAAAACGGGTAGTCGTTAGATCCATTACCCGTTTTTAGAAGAACACTGTTCCATAGCCTCTGAGCAGGCCGTGGAGGGGGGTACTGAAGGAGCTTTGGAGGTCCTTCTTCCGCGCTTTCTCTTGGGGGCGGCGGCGACGCACGCCTTCCCACCCACCCTATGTGATGCCGACAGGCCAGCGTCCGCGCACAAGCTGCAGTGAGGGTCTGCACTGCAGTCTGCCGATTTATGCCCGGTCTTGCTACAGCGGTAACACAATGTGCTCCGATCAATGTCAGAGTCACATTTTCCGCAGGAGTGTCCCTGTTCCAGGCAGCGGAAGCACGTCAAGGGGCGACGGCCCAGCAAGCGAAAACGTGCCGCAACCCATCCGACTTTAACAACCGCCTTCTTGGCCAAAGTCTTTGCCGCCGTGACAGGGCAGCGTAGCCATGCAGAGTACCCTCTCTTGCCGCGAGCATTACGGCGGATTTCACCGATCCGGATTGACTCTTTGGGGCATCCCGTTTCGGCTAAAATAGCGGCGGCAATCTCTTCGTGCGTCACGGATTCCTCGAGACCGACGATGCGCATTTCCGCGCATTTCATGGGCCGAGTCACCCACACGTCTTCCTCTGAGAGGACCTCACGAACTTTGGCAGCCAGCTGGTCTGCCAGTGAACCGCTGTCCGTCCCGGGGACCTCAATCAATTTGGCGCCAGTCTGTGCGTCACTTATTCTTACCCCACCAGTGATACCTACATTGGAGAGGTTGATGCTGTTCTTTAATTTGACCAACATTTCTTTATACGTAAGGCCCTTGGCCACAGCTTCTGGCCGAAGTGTCAAAATTATGGCCGCCGATGTGGGGGCTCGTAACTTTGGTTGTTTGGCCTTGGACGCAGTCGCGGTATTGGGTTTGGACCGGGCATGCTGTTCTGGCCGAGGAGGTTTCGGGTTTCCCCTGCTCTCTCGACCGACCACTTGACTCCATGTCCCCTGTGAAGGGGGGGGCAGTGCCTGACGTGGTCCTCCCGCACTGACTGGCGGTAGAGGGCAAGGTGGTGGTAGGGGCTTTTGACTAGCCTTAGACTTCTCCCCCTTTCCCTTTCCAACATCCTTCTTTTTACTTCTTTTCTTTCCCTTCTTGTTGGTACCTGTGTCTGATGAGGTACTGGGGCCACCCTTTTCATCCACTACCACTGGTATCGACTCCCTAGCCTTGTCAGCTGCAAGTGGCGGACGTAAACGTTTAGCCGGGAGCAGGCGATCTTCAAT
The DNA here is from genome assembly GCA_959347395.1 of Mechanitis mazaeus. Classification (NCBI taxonomy): domain Eukaryota; kingdom Metazoa; phylum Arthropoda; class Insecta; order Lepidoptera; family Nymphalidae; genus Mechanitis; species Mechanitis mazaeus. The sequence goes on along the minus strand of OY365753.1, from coordinate 16,644,843 downwards.
ACCGGCCAACTTCGCGTCCATCGCACGTAGAATTATGCGCAACAGGTCCTCATTTGAGGAAGACAGATTCGTTTGTTGTTGTGCTGGTCGTGGGTGGTCTACGACTTGCGCCTGGCTGAGGCGAGATTGTTCAGCCCAGATTTGGGCCATCTCTTTGCGGAGACAGTCCATATCGGACCGGAGCCGCGCGTTCTCCGCCTTTAGTCGCGCCACCTCGTCCGTCGCCGTCCTTTGCGCCAGGAAGTCCGCGTTATTCCGGTAGGACTTCGCAACCTGCTTCAGCGCCCTCACATACCCACCTTTGAGGTGGCCAGAGGTGTTCGCCACCTTTAAAATAGTGGCAATGTCCTCTTGGACTCGCTTATCGACGTCAGGTGCATTCTCTGCTTCCGTGTCTATTTCCGAGCCGGACATGGAGAGGCTCCCGGCTCGGCGAGAGTGGACGTTTCGGGTCCACTCTTCAATGTCGTTGTCGGCCTTAACTTGCTTCTTAGCACGCTGGGAGGCACGTTCCTCCGCCTCAGCAGCGCCTTTCAGTTTTGCAAGCTCCTTTCGAGCCTTGCCGATCCCCACATATTTTCCCGTTGTCGGGTGTCTAGCGGATCCCCGGCCTCTGGAAGCTGATGAAATCTTGGGCAGCGCGCGAGCGCCGCCTTCGGTATCCGTAGACTCAGTGGACTCGTTTGTGTCCCTTCGTCTTTTGCGACCTGTCTCACTGTCGCTGAGATGTCCTAAAGACATGGGTGTTGGCAAGCGTTCCAGCACCACTCTCAGACTCTTTTCGGAACCCGAGTACATCACCAGGGTGCGTCCGTCACTCGAATCCTTCTCCTTTCCTCGACTATCACTGCCGCTTCCATGTCCTATTTCCTTTTCGCCACCTTGCTTTTCCCTTCCCTTTTCCCTGATTTTACCTTCTCGGCATTCAACGTCACTCTTTTCACTTCCACTCCTACTTCTACTCCTACTTCTATTTCTCTCCCCTCCTTCATGTTCAAAACGGTAGTTGCCACCCACGTATACATGTGGCAGAGTGGTCCCATTGGGACCACTGTGGGATTCCCTGCCTGAGGCAGGACCCACCCGTGGAGTCTTTTCACTAGTCGTTCTTTGCATGGTTTGTTTATCTCCTCGATACGTCGTGTGTGTGGTGAGTGGTGTTGTGTGTGAGTGTGTGTGTGTGTGTGTGTGTATGAGCGCATGAAATGTTTTCCTTGTCCCCCCCGCATTCACATTTTCCCCACTTTTCCCCCAGCTTTCACATTTCCCATCGCTTTCCTTTTCCCGCCCTTCCCCACTGATCCACAGTTTTGTGTGTACAGATGAGTTTTTGTTTGTGTGTTTCTGAGTGTGTGAGTTATCATGTCCGTATACTGTGGTGTGTAATGTTGTATAAAATGTGGTGTGTATAAGTGTATGTAGAGTGTGCGGTGGCCTCGGTCGCCTCTTACGACCCCCGGGCCCGAGGGGGGGCGCAATTCTACTCTGCCGGCGCCCCACGGCGGAACCTAACCTAACCTAACCTAACCTTTTTTTTTTTTTTTTTTTTTTTTTTTACATGGCGAAAATCCTCATGGATACCACACACCACGGGGGCAGCGTGTGGTTATGCCGGACTCCTACCGGCTAAAAAAAAAAAAAAAAAAAAAAAAAAAAAAAAAAAAAAAAAACACCATGGTGCATTACTCACGTCGCTCTGAGCCGAGAGCACGGGTACGCCATCGGCACTCTTCCGCGAACTCGGCAGCGACATGGCCTCATCAGGCCTCAGCTTTGGGGACGCCCAACTGCGTCCCTCCGCACCGTACTGCTGCACTACAGCACGGCGCCTTCTCCCTTCAAGGACTTAGCTGGGAACAGGCTCCCCCGAGCCTGTCCCAGCGACTCTATCAGGGAGGGTGAACTCCCAGTTCGGCTCTGCGGCGGCGGCGCCCTGGTCGTCGGCAGCGCATTGCAAGATCAGTCGTCGCCTCCCGATCCCGCTCGTCTGCCTCCTTCCGGGCAAGCACTGACTCGCAAAAGGCGAGGGTAGCGCTCCACGACTCCTCGCTGTCCACCATAGATTTGACCACGGCGGGCAACGAGAGGTCGGAGCCAACTACAGCGCAGAGCTGAAGGCGCTCTGTCGCCCAGGCGGGGCACACTTCCAGCATGTGTTGGGCCGTTTCCTCCGGACATCCGTCACAATGGAGGCACCTGGCGGTCGGCTCCCTCCCGGCAATGTAGTGCAGGTACCTCCCAAAACAACCATGCCCCGAGAGGACCTGCGACAGCCTGTATGTAAGTGTGCCGTGACGTCTGCCTATCCATTTGTGGAGAACTGGACGGATGGCCTCGATGGTCCGTCGGCCGGCGCTAGGGTGCTCCAGCCTGGACTCCCACATTTCTTCAGCTCTTCGTCGTAGCTGTTTTCTTACCTCCCCGATTTCCTGGGGTGGTGGTGCGTGCCCTTGGGACCGTGCCTCCTCGCGCCACGCATAAAGCTTGGCAAGGATACCGGCCTCTAGGTCCCAGGGCATGAAACCCGCCAAAACACACGCCGCTTCGTCGGAGATTGTGCGGTATCCCCGGATGGCCCTGACCGCCAATGCCCTCTGCGGTTTGCGCAAAAGCGCGACACTCCGGCGATTCAGGGCATCGGCCCAAACAGGAGCCCCGTAGAGAGCCATGGACCGCACAACTCCAGCATGAAGGCGCCTACAAGTGGCGCCTGGTCCACCAACATTTGGCAGCAACCGCCCCAGAGCAGCAGCTGTTCGAATGAGCCGCGGGGCTAATCTTTCGAAGTGGGCCTTGAACTCCCACTTACTGTCTAGAGTGAGCCCCAGATACCTCATCTGGGACTCTACGACGATGCGGACTCCTCCAACTACAATGTGCGCATTGGCGGGCGGCGCGTTTTGGGGCCCATGGAAACATAACGCCTCCGTCTTATTGAGCGCCACCTCCAGGCCCAGACGCCTTATCCTGGACACAACGTGGGCCGCTCCCGCCGTAGCAAGTATGGCGGCATTACGATGAGACTTACTGCGCGCAGTTACCAGGGTGTCATCGGCGTAACATGTCACCTCAACACCCTGGAGATTGGCGCCACGCAGCACCCAGTCGTATCCGATGTTCCACAAGAGTGGTCCAAGGACCGACCCCTGTGGAACACCGCACAGCACTTCTCTACCATCTTGCGACCGGTTTTGGCAGGGGAAGATCACCCTCCTGCCGGACAGGTACGACGCTATGACGCGGCACAGGTAGGAAGGCACCCCATGGAACCGGAGTGCCTCCCTGATGCAAGCCCAGGGGAGTGTGTTGAAAGCGTTGGCGATGTCAAGAGACACCGCCAGAACGACCTCACCCCGGGAGACCGCATCCTGTGCGAGGGTCCGGACTCTGCCTACAGCATCCACCGTCGATCTTCCTCTCCTGAACCCAAACTGACAGTCCGCCAGGTTCGGCCCGACCTGCTCCAGATGCTCGACGATGCGCCCGGCCACCACTCTCTCGAAGAGCTTAGCCACATCATCGAGCAGCACGATGGGACGGTATCCAGAAGCTGAGTCAAGCGGCCGGCCCTCCTTACGTAAGAGGACCAGTTTACCCTCCTTCCATCTCTGGGGGATGACTCCTTGTTGCAAACAGGCGGAAAAGAGCGCCCGGAGTCGCTCCCCCAGATCTTCAAGCGCCAGATCAAGGGCGCGTCCCGGTACGCCGTCAGGGCCGGGAGCAGTGTTTTTAGCTCGCAGCTTTCGGACCGCCGCATTGAGCTCCTCCTCAGACACTGACGGCGCTGCGAAAGATTCCGGCGATTGCACTGGAGGGTCGCGGGACATGACAGGTGGGGAGAATTCCCCGCGATGTGGGAACAAGGATGACACCACGTCCCGAAGCAGCTGGGGCGATAGGGTCTCTGTGACGGGGGGGGCCCAGGAGCGGAGCTTGCTCAATACTAGCTTGTATGGTCGTCCCCATGGATCCGCGTCCAGAGTTCCCAGGAATTCACCCCAGGCAGCCTCAATCGCTCTCCCGATTGCCGTCTGCAGTTCCGTCTTTATATCTCTATAGGAGTCATAGAGGAGCGCTTCCCTATCGAGGTCTCTGCGTCGTCTTCGCTTGCACCTGGTGTACTGGCGCCTAGCCACGACACAGTCTCTGCGCAACTGCGCGATATCCTCCGACCACCAGTACACCTGGGGCTTCGGAGGCCGATTCCTAGCCCGGAACATAGACGCGTTGCACACTTGCCTCATCGTCTCCCGGAACCAGTCAGCTTCATGTTCCACTTCCACCGGGCCTGGAGGCGCGGGTGACCACGATCTTACGATCACCGCTTCTCGTAGAACCTCACGATTGAGGCTTTTGAGTTGCCACCTATGGCTGTTGGTGAATAGGGTCCGCTCGGGACCACCCGGGTTGACAGGGAGGGAGGAGACGCTAAATCGTATGTAACGATGGTCAGAAAGCGTCTCCTCTACCTCCAACACTCCCCAATCCTGGACACGGCGCGCCACGGCAGGGCTTGCGAACGTGACGTCGACTATGGAACCGCCCTGCATCCGCACACACGTGTCTACCGAACCCCTATTCAGAACAACGAGCCCGGTCTCAAGCATCCAGCGCTCAACCATGGAGCCTCGCAGATCCGTCGCAGGGGATCCCCACGCCACAGACTTCGCGTTGAGGTCCCCCGCAACGATAACGGGATGAGGATGGCTCTGCCGTACTAGACCCGTGAGCCGAGCCAGGAAATCTCCGAACTCGCTCGCCGGACGATTTGGAGAAAAATACGCTGAGATGGCGACGAGATCCCCCACCTGTGCAGCGACGCATCCCGGACCCTTAACTATGTTTTGAAGTGGAGGGGAGCCCGCTGCCGGCCTCGACATTATGCACGCCAGACCGTCATTGTCTCCTGCCCATCCAGGAGACACCCGATAAGGCTCAGCCACAATGGCTACGCCAATCCTCCACTGCGCCAGACTCTGGAACATTAGGTCCTGAGCCCTGGCGCAGTGATTTAAATTTATCTGAAGGAATCGGAGAGGGGCCATTAATCTATAGCCATGCTCTCCGATATCCCTCCGGTCACAGGAGCGGCTTTGGCCGCCTGATCCCTGGGTCCAGCTTTGTTGCCGGTTACCCTTTTACCTTTGCGCCCGTTCTTGTTGGCCTTGCAGGCCCATCCACCGATCTTGTGACCGGCGGGCCTGTTAGCAGCGGCACACACCACACAATGCGGTGCTCCGGTGCATTCCGCTGATTTGTGGCCAGCCTTTCCGCACCGGAAACACAGGGTGCTGCGATCGTCAGCGACAGTGCACTGCTCCTTTGCGTGCCCGGCCTCCAGGCATCTGAAGCAGCGCACCGGCTTCTTATCGAGCAGGCGGATGTGTGCAGACACCCACCCTACAAGCAAACGGCCGCCATCCACGACTTTTCGTGCAGCCGTGACAGGACAGTTGACAACCACTGTCCCTATGCCCGATCGATTTCTCCGGATTGTGCCGACTCTAACCGCCTCGACCGGGCATTCGCCGATGCGGGCGATCGCCGCAGCAACCTCCTCCGCCGTCACCGAATCATCCAGCTCTGAGACCCGCAAGCCAGCAGACTTGACGGGCCTGGACACAGCGACGTTCTCCGGGTCAAGGATCGAGCGCAGCTTTTCAGCCAGCGCATCCGCTTTGTCTCCACTTGTGGTGCCGGGTATTTTAAGTACCCGCGCACCAGACGCAGCGACCCTGAACTGCACGCCGTCAATCCCCAGCTCAGGCAGATTTAGCTGCTGCTTAGCCTGCGACAGGATGTCGGCGTACGAAAGGCCCTTTTCTTGGGCATTCGGCTGAAGACGCAGCACCACCGCAGTCGATCGCGGCGCGCTGAGGTTGGGCTTTCGGTCTGAGCCCCGAGGCTTCGACGTCTTCTTCTCCTTAAGACCGGCGGAGGCCACCCGCCTCGCGCCTTGACCTCGCTTGCGACGACGGCGGCTCACAACCGTCCACTCTTCTCCATCGGCTGCAGGGACCGGAGGAGCACTCGGCTGTGATCCTGTTTGGGGCGATTGCGTACTCGCATTCGGAGGAGGGGGAGGTGGCTTCTTCGTCTTAGCCCGGCTCTTACTCTTCCTCTTTGTTGGAGGCTTTTGAGGGACAGATGTTGGTCCCTCTAGGGTTTCCTTGGCCTGTCGTGGCTGTCTCTGCTGTTCGGAGACGCCGACCGCCTCCGCAAATGTTGGCGACTCGCGAGGACCCTCAGGTGGCTCTGCGCGCGCCCGATCCGCGGCAAGTGAAGGACGCACGCGTTTTTCGGGCAGCAGCCTGTCCTTTATGCCCTCGAAGCGGGCATTTACCATAAAACCGACCCGATCCATGATGGACCGGGCCAGTTCCTCCACCTCGAGGCCGGTGTGTCTTTCCGCCGGTGGGGGCACTCTGACCTGTGCCTGGGCACGCTGCAGGTCGGCTCGCAGCTCTGCGACCTCTCCGCGCAGCTCGGCCAACTCCGCCTTGAGTCGGGCGTTCTCAGACGCAACTTTTGTCGTTTCCGCGGAGACTGTGCTACGACGCAGAACCTCGACCGCCTGTTTGATTGCCCGCACTTCGGTGTTTAACACCTTGCGGGTGGTGCCCTTAAGATTGGCTGACTTATGGGTCACCTCCGAGATGATCTCTGCCGTTTTCAGCAACCCGTCAAGAAGGACAGGCGCCGATGGCTCCCCTTCCAACACGGTCTCCGCTGGGGCACTCAAGCCTTGTGCCTGACGAGTTAGGTGAATCTTCCGAACCTCCTCCGCAAGCTCACGTTCCGCCTGAAGCTGCATCTCCTGCCGCTCCAGGTCGAGAAGCTCCCGCTTTGCCTTCGCAAGGCCGACGTACTCCCCGGTGGTTGGGGGTCTTCCGCGACCTCTAGAAGCGTCTGAATTCTTCGATCCACCAGACGCTGGCTCGTCACTTCCGCTATGAGGGCGGGATCTGCAAACCTGGTCAGTGGAAAGCGGCGTGTCTACCCGCTTGAAGCGGCCACGCTCATCCCGCACTAGTGGAGGTACAGCACCACCGGACCGTAAGCGTCCCCGACTGCAGCGGCCCGTCGACAACTTACGAGGAGTTGGTTGTTCTCCCTCTTCGTTCGACGTCGAATCCGACCCCGAACGTTTTCCTCCTCGGCGCTTTTCCGGTTTTTGGCGAGGCGTGCTCCAGAATTTGGAACGCCGCTTGCCAGCGCCGTCATCCGAGACACGGATATCGTGGAACTCAGGGCTACAGGCTCCTGAGGCACAACTCCGCATCTCTCCTTCATCCATGAGTGAGTCTCGAGAGGACGATGGACCCCTACTCGAGTCACCCGACCGAAACAGGTCCTTTAGAACCACATGCGGCGTTCGCCGCATCAACCGAGACCCTAAAGCTACAGAATCAGCAGAGCGAGAGTCCGCTGACACTGCAACAACATCCGAATCGATGTGCATATCGGAGTCCTTTATCGCGCAATGGTCTTTGGGGACCGTGGTCCCCCCGGGTTTAACAAAATCCAAGTCGTTATGCTTATCAGAAATCCGTGATGATTTGCCATGGTCGTGAGTAGGAATACTCAGGCGAATGCTGCCCCCCCCAGAATACGAGGGGCGGCCGGTAGCCTGACGCAACGCCGGGGTGCGCGAGACTACCGGGAGGGATTCTCCGGATTTACCGGTACCCTCCTGGGGTAGTGATTCTTTACAATCCGCCATCATAAGTTTTTGGGCTCATTTCCGGGTGAGCTCCCCCGCCTTCTCAGCGCTTACCGGTTAACCCTACGCCGCAGCACGCTAGACTACGGTTTCGGGGTGATTTTTTATAGAGGTTTCCTTCCTCGCAGCACATCACGTATGATGTGCCCCCGGTCCCGGCCGTAGTGCAATGGCCGGGTTACGGTATGATTTGTGCCTCGCGGCTTTTCGACTGATTGCACCGGTTTTCCAGTGGGCGATGGTGTCGTCACGTACCTACGCCTGGAGTGGCTGCTCTTAGTCTGGCTCCTCACCCTAAACCTCCCGGTATGAGTGACTCTGCCGGTATAGCCTCAGGGATCATTGGGACACGCAAGCCCCCCCACCACGACAAGGTGGCAGCCTCGGGGGGGACCTACGCCTGGAACCTAACCTAACCTAACCTTTTTTTTTTTTTTTTTTTTTTTTTACATGGCGAAAATCCTCATGGATACCACACACCACGGGGGCAGCGTGTGGTTATGCCGGACTCCTACCGGCTAAAAACACCATGGTGCATTGCTCACGTCGCTCTGCGCCGAGAACACGGGTACGCCGTCGGCACTCTTCCGCGAACTCGGCAGCGACATGGCCTCATCAGGCCTCAGCTTAGGGGACGCCCATCTGCGTCCCTCCGCACCGCACTGCTGCACTACAGCACGGCGCCTTCTCCCTTACAAGGACTTAACTGGGAACAGGCTCCCCCGAGCCTGCCCCAGCGACTCTATCAGGGAGGATGATCTCCAAGATCGGCTCTTCGGCGGCGGCGCCCTGGTCGTCGGCGGCGCATCGCGAGATCGGTCGTCGCCTCCCGATCCCGCTCGTCTGCCTCTTTCCGGGCAACCACTGTCTCGCAGAATGCGAGGACGGCGCTCCACGACTCCTCACTGTCCACCATAGATTTGACCACGGCGGGCAGTGAGAGGTCGGAGCCAACGACTGCGCAGAGCTGAAGGCGCTCTGTCGCCCAGGCGGGACACACTTCCAGCATATGTTGTGCCGTTTCCTCGGGACATCCGTCGCAATGGAGGCACCTGGCGGTCGGCTCTCTTCCGGCTATGTGATGCAGGTACCTCCCGAAGCAGCCATGCCCCGAGAGGACCTGCGACAACCTGTAAGTGAGTGTGCCGTGGCGTCTGCCTATCCATTTGTGGAGAACTGGACGGATGGCCTCGATGGTCCGTCGGCCGGCGCTAGGATGCCCCAGCCTGGACTCCCACATTTCTTCAGCTTCTTCTCGCAGCCTCTTTCTTCTTTCCCCGATTTCCTGGGGTGGTGTTGCGTGCCCTTGGGACCGTGCCTCCTCGCGCCACGCATGAAGCTTGGCAAGGATACCGGCCTCTAGGTCCCAGGGCATGAAACCCGCCAAAACACACGCCGCTTCGTCGGAGATTGTGCGGTATCCCCGGATGGCCCTGACCGCCAATGCCCTCTGCGGTTTGCGCAAAAGCGCGACACTCCGGCGATTCAGGGCATCGGCCCAAACAGGAGCCCCGTAGAGAGCCATGGACCGCACAACTCCAGCATGAAGGCGCCTACAAGCGGCGCCTGGACCACCGACATTTGGCAGCAACCGCCCGAGGGCGGCAGCTGTTCGAACCAGTCGTGGAGCCAACCTTTCGAAGTGGGCCCTGAATTCCCACTTGCTGTCCAAAGTGAGCCCCAGATACCTCATCTGGGACTCTACGACTATGCGTACTCCTCCAACGACGATGTGCGCATTGGTAGGCGGCGCGTTTCGGGGCCCGTGGAAACATAACGCCTCCGTCTTGTTGAGCGCCACCTCCAGGCCCAGACGCCTTATCCTGGATACAACGTGGGCCGCTCCCGCCGTGGCGAGTATGGCGGCGTTACGGTGAGTTTTACTGCGCGCAGTTACCAGGGTGTCATCGGCGTAGCAAGTCACCTCAACACCCTGGAGATTGGCGCCACGCAGCACCCAGTCATATCCGATGTTCCACAAGAGTGGTCCTAGGACCGACCCCTGTGGAACACCGCACAGCACTTCTCGTGCATCTTGCGTCCCGTTTTGGCAGGGAAAGATCACGCTCCTGCCGGACAAGTACGACCCTATGACGCGGCACAGGTAGGAAGGCACCCCATGGAACCGGAGTGCCTCCCTGATGCAAGCCCAGGGGAGTGTGTTGAAAGCGTTGGCGATGTCAAGAGACACCGCCAAAACGACCTCACCCCGGGAGACCGCATCCTGTGCGAGGGTCCGGACTCTGCCTACAGCATCCACCGTCGATCTTCCTCTCCTGAACCCAAACTGACAGTCCGCCAGGTTCGGCCCGACCTGCTCCAGATGCTCGACGATGCGCCCGGCCACCACTCTCTCGAAGAGCTTGGCCACATCGTCGAGTAGCACGATCGGGCGGTATCCGGAGGATGAGTCTGTCGGCCGGCCCTCCTTCCGCAAGAGGACGAGTTTTCCCTCCTTCCATCTGTGGGGGATGACTCCTTGCTGCAAACAGGCGGAAAAGAGCGCCCGGAGTCGATCCCCCAGATCTTCCAGCGCCAGAGCTAAGGCGCGTCCCGGTACGCCGTCAGGGCCGGGAGCAGTGTTCTTAGCTCGCAGCTTTCGAACCGCTGCATTGAGCTCCTCCTCAGACACTGACGGCGCTGCGAACGATTCCGGCGACTGCACAGGAGGGTCGCGGGACATGACAGGTGGGGAGAAATCCCCGCGATGTGGGAACAGGGATGACACCACGTCCCGAAGCAGCTGGGGCGATAGGGTCTCTGTTACGGGGGGGGCCCAAGAGCGGAGCTTGCTCAACACTAACTTGTATGGTCGCCCCCATGGATCCGCGTCCAGAGTTCCCAGGAATTCACCCCAGGCAGCCTCTATCGCTCTCCCAATGGCCGTCTGCAGTTCCGTTTTTATATCTCTATAAGAATCATAGAGGAGCGCTTCCCTATCGAGGTCTCTGCGTCGTCTTCGCTTGCACCTGGTGTACTGGCGCCTGGCCACGACACAATCTCTGCGCAACTGCGCGATATCCGCCGACCACCAGTACACCTGGGGTTTCGGAGGCCGCTTCCTAGCCCGGAGCATTGACGCATCACACACCTGCTTCATTGTTTCCCGAAACCAGTCTGCCTCGTTTTCGACCTCCACCGGGCCTGGCGGCGCGGGTGACCAAGATCTTACGATCACCGCTTCCCGAAGAACTTCACGGTCGAGGCTCCTGAGTTGCCACCTGTGACTGTTGTTGGACAGGATCCGCTCGGGACCAACCGGGTTCGCAGGGAGGGAGGAGACGCTAAATCGTATGTAACGGTGGTCTGAAAGCGTCTCCTCTACCTCCAACACTCCCCAATCCTGGACACGGCGTGCCACGGCAGGGCTTGCGAACGAGACGTCCACGATGGAGCCGCCCTGCATCCGCACGCACGTGTTGACCGAACCCCTATTCAAAACAACGAGCCCGGTCTCAAGCATCCAGCGCTCGACCATCGCGCCGCGCAGATCCGTCGCAGGGGATCCCCACGCCACAGACTTCGCGTTCAGGTCCCCTGCAACGACAACCGGATGGGGATGGCTCTGCCGCACGAGACCCGTGAGCCGAGCCAGGAAATTCCCGAACTCACTTGCAGGACGATTTGGAGAGAAATACGCTGAGATGACGACGAGATCTCCCACCTGTGCTGCGACGCATCCCGGACCCTTAACTATGTTTTGAAGTGGCGGGGAGCCCGCGGCCGGCCTCGACATTATGCACGCCAGACCGTCGTTGTCTCCTGCCCATCCAGGAGACACGCGATAGGGCTCAGCCACTATGGCTACGCCAATCCTCCACTGCGCCAGACTCTGGAACATTAGGTCCTGAGCCCTGGCGCAGTGATTTAAATTTACCTGTAGGAATCGGAGAGGGGCCATTAATCTGTGACCATACTCTCCGATATCCCTCCGGTCACAGGAGCGGCTTTGGCCGCCTGATCCCTGGGCCCAGCTTTGTTGCCGGCTGCCCTTTTCCCTTTGCGCCCACTCCTGTGGGCCTTGCAGGCCCAACCACCGATCTTATGACCGGCGGGCCTGTCAGCGGCGGCACAAACCACACAATGCGGTGCTCCGGTGCATTCCGCCGCTTTGTGGCCAGCCTTTCCGCACCGGAAACACAGGGTGCTGCGATCGTCAGCAACAGTGCACTGCTCCTTAGCGTGCCCGGCCTCCAGGCATCTGAAGCAGCGCACCGGCTTCTTATCGAGCAGGCGGATGTGTGCAGACACCCACCCTACAAGCAAACGGCCACCATCCACGACTTTTCGTGCAGCCGTGACGGGACAGTTGACAACCACTGTCCCTATGAACCTAACCTAACCTTTTTTTTTTTTTTTTTTTTTTTTTTTTTTTACATGGCGAAAATCCTCATGGATACCACACACCACGGGGGCAGCGTGTGGTTATGCCGGACTCCTACCGGCTAAAAACACCATGGTGCATTGCTCACGTCGCTCTGCGCCGAGAACACGGGTACGCCGTCGGCACTCTTCCGCGAACTCGGCAGCGACATGGCCTCATCAGGCCTCAGCTTAGGGGACGCCCATCTGCGTCCCTCCGCACCGCACTGCTGCACTACAGCACGGCGCCTTCTCCCTTACAAGGACTTAGCTGGGAACAGGCTCCCCCGAGCCTGCCCCAGCGACTCTATCAGGGAGGGTGAACTCCCAGTTCGGCTCTTTGTCGGCGGCGCCCTGGTCGTCGGCGGCGCATCGCGAGATCGGTCGTCGCCTCCCGATCCCGCTCGTCTGCCTCTTTCCGGGCAACCACTGTCTCGCAGAATGCGAGGACGGCGCTCCACGACTCCTCACTGTCCACCATAGATTTGACCACGGCAGGCAGTGAGAGGTCGGAGCCAACGACTGCGCAGAGCTGAAGGCGCTCTGTCGCCCAGGCGGGACACACTTCCAGCATATGTTGGGCCGTTTCCTCGGGACATCCGTCGCAATGGAGGCACCTGGCGGTCGGCTCTCTTCCGGCTATGTGGTGCAGGTACCTCCCGAAGCAGCCATGCCCCGAGAGGACCTGCGACAACCTGTAAGTGAGTGTGCCGTGGCGTCTGCCTAACCATTTGTGGAGAACTGGACGGATGGCCTCGATGGTCCGTCGGCCGGCGCTAGGATGCCCCAGCCTGGACTCCCACATTTCTTCAGCTGCTTCTTGTAGCCGTCTCCTTCTTTCCCCGATGTCCTGGGGTGCCGATGCGTGCCCTTGGTACCGTACCTCCTTGCGCCACGCATAAAGCTGGGCAAGGATCCCAGCCTCTAGGTCCCAGGGCATGAAACCCGCCAAAACACAGGCCGCTTCCTCCGAGATTGTGCGGTATCCCCGGATGGCCCTGACCGCCAATGCCCTCTGCGGTTTGCGCAAAAGCGCGACACTCCGGCGATTCAGGGCATCGGCCCAAACAGGAGCCCCGTAGAGAGCCATGGACCGCACAACTCCAGCATGAAGGCGCCTACAAGCGGCGCCTGGACCACCGACATTTGGCAGCAACCGCCCGAGGGCGGCAGCTGTTCTTATAAGCCGTGGGGCCAATCTTTCGAAGTGGGCCCTGAACTCCCACTTGCTATCCAGAGTGAGCCCCAGATATCTCATCTGGGACTCTACGACGATTTGGACTCCTCCAACGACTATGTGCAAGTTGGCAGGCGGCGCGTTTCGGGGCCCGTGAAAGCATATCGCCTCCGACTTATTGAGCGCCACCTCCAGCCCCAGACGCCTTATTCTCGACACAACGTGGGCCGCTCCCGCCGTGGCGAGTATGGCGGCGTTGCGGAGAGTCTTGCTGCGCGCAGTTACCAGGGTGTCATCGGCGTAACATGTCACCTCAACACCCTGGAGATTGGCGCCGCGCAGCACCCAGTCATATCCGATATTCCACAAGAGTGGTCCTAGGACCGACCCCTGTGGAACACCGCACAGCACTTCTCTAGCATCTTGCGACCCGTTTTGGCAGGGGAAGATCACCCTCCTGCCGGACAGGTACGACCCTATGACGCGGCACAGGTAGGAAGGCACCCCATGAAACCGAAGTGCCTCCCTGATGCAAGCCCAGGGGAGTGTGTTGAAAGCGTTGGCGATGTCAAGAGACACCGCCAGAACGACCTCACCCCGGGAGACCGCATCCTGTGCCAGGGTCCGGACTCTGCCTACAGCATCCACCGTCGATCTTCCTCTCCTGAACCCAAACTGACAATCCGCCAGGTTCGGCCCGACCTGCTCCAGATGCTCGACGATGCGCCCGGCCACCACTCTCTCGAAGAGCTTGGCCACATCGTCGAGTAGTACGATCGGGCGGTATCCGGAGGCTGAGTCAAGCGGCCGGCCCTCCTTACGTAAGAGGACCAGTTTACCCTCCTTCCATCTGTGGGGGACGACTCCTTGCTGTAAACAGGCTGAAAAGAGCGCCCGGAGTCGATCCCCCAGATCTTCCAGCGCCAGAGCTAGGGCGCGTCCCGGTACGCCGTCAGGGCCGGGAGCAGTGTTTTTAGCTCGCAGCTTTCTGACCGCCGCATTGAGCTCCTCCTCAGACACTGACGGCGCTGCGAACGATTCCGGCGACTGCACAGGAGGGTCGCGGGACATGACAGGTGGGGAGAAGTCCCCGCGATGTGGGAACAGGGATGACACGACGTCCCGAAGCAGCTGGGGCGATAAGGTCTCTGTAACGGGGGGGGCCCAGGAGCGGAGCTTGCTCAACACTAACTTGTATGGTCGCCCCCATGGATCCGCGTCCAGAGTACCCAAGAATTCACCCCAGGCAGCCTCTATCGCCCTCCCGATGGCCGTCTGCAATTCGGTTTTAATCTCTCTATAGGAATCATAGAGGAGCACTTCCCTATCGAGGTCTCTGCGTCGTCTTCGCTTACATCTGGTGTACTGGCGCCTGGCCACGACACAGTCTCTGCGCAACTGCGCGATATCCGCCGACCACCAGTACACCTGGGGTTTCGGAGGCCGATTCCTCGCCCGGAACATCGATGTGTCGCACACCTGCCTCATTGTGTCCCGGAACCAGTCTGCCTCACGTTCAACGTCCACTGGTACTGGAGGCGCGGGTGACCACGATCTTACGATCACCGCTTCACGAAGAACCTCACGATTGAGGCTTTTGAGTTGCCACCTATGGTTGTTGTTGGATAGGGTCCGCTCGGGACCACCCGGGTTCGCAGGGAGGGAGGAGACGCTAAATCGTATGTAACGGTGGTCTGAAAGCGTCTCCTCTACCTCCAACACTCCCCAATCCTGGACACGGCGTGCCACGGCAGGGCTTGCGAACGAGACGTCCACGATGGAGCCGCCCTGCATCCGCACGCACGTGTTGACCGAACCCCTATTCAAAACAACGAGCCCGGTCTCAAGCATCCAGCGCTCGACCATCGCGCCGCGCAGATCCGTCGCAGGGGATCCCCACGCCACAGACTTCGCGTTCAGGTCCCCTGCAACGACAACGGGATGAGGATGGCTCTGCCGTACGAGACCCGTGAGCCGAGCCAGGAAATCCCCGAACTCACTCGCCGGACGATTAGGGGAGAAATATGCCGAAACGACGACGATGTCCCCCACTTGGGCCGCGACGTAGCCCGAACCTTTAACTACATTGTGAAGTGGCGTGGAGCCCGCTGCCGGCCTCGAAATTATACAGGCCACACCCTCGTTGTCTCCTGCCCAACCAGGAGACACGCGATAAGGCTCAGCCACTATGGCTACGCCAATCCTCCACTGCGCTAGACTCTGGAACATTAGGTCCTGAGCCCTGGCGCAGTGATTCAAATTTACCTGTAGGAATCGGAGAGGGGCCATTAATCTGTGACCATACTCTCCGATATCCCTCCGGTCACAGGAGCGGCTTTGGCCGCCTGATCCCTGGGCCCAGCTTTGTTGCCGGCTGCCCTTTTCCCTTTGCGCCCACTCCCGTGGGCCTTGCAGGCCCATCCACCAATCTTATGACCGGCGGGCCTGTTAGCGGCGGCACAAACCACACAATGCGGTGCTCCGGTGCATTCCGCCGATTTATGGCCAGCCTTTCCGCACCGGAAACACAGGGTGCTGCGATCGTCAGCGACAGTGCACTGCTCCTTTGCGTGCCCGGCCTCCAGGCATCTGAAGCAGCGCACCGGCTTCTTATCGAGCAGGCGGATGTGTGCAGACACCCACCCTACAAGCAAACGGCCGCCATCCACGACTTTTCGTGCAGCCGTGACGGGACAGTTGACAACCACTGTCCCTATGCCCGATCGATTTCTCCGGATTGTGCCGACTCTAACCGCCTCGACCGGGCATTCGCCTATGCGGGCGATCGCCGTAGCAACCTCCTCAGCCGTCACAGAGTCATCAAGTTCTGAAACCCGCAAGCCAGCAGACTTGACGGGCCTGGACACAGCGACGTTCTCCGGGTCAAGGATCGAGCGCAGCTTTTCAGCCAGCGCGTCCGCCTTGTCTCCACTTGTGGTGCCGGGTATTTTAAGTACCCGCGCACCAGACGCAGCGACCCTGAATTGCACGCCGTCAATCCCCAGCTCAGGCAAATTTAGCTGCTGCTTAGCCTGCGACAGGATGTCGGCGTACGAAAGGCCCTTCTCTTGGGCATTCGGCTGAAGGCGCAGCACCACCGCATTCGATCGCGGCGCGCTGAGGTTGGGCTTTCGGTCTGCGCCCCGAGGCTTCGTCGCCTTCTTACTTTTTTGACCAGCGGAGGCCACCCGCTTCGCGCCTTGACCTCGCTTGCGACGACGGCGGCTTACAACCGTCCACTCCTCCCCATCGGCTGCAGGGACCGGAGGAGCACTCGGCTGTGATCCGGTTTGGGGCAATTGCTTACCCCTCTTGGGAGGAGGAGGCGGTGGCTTCTTAGCCTTGCTCCGACTCTTACTCGTCTTCTTTTTTAATGGAGGATTTTGAGGGACAGCTGTAGGTCCCTCTGGTGTTTCCTTAGCCTGTGGTCGCTGGCTCTGGGGTTCGGAGACGCCGACAACCTCCGCAAATGACGGCGACGCGAGAGGAACCTCAGATGACTCTGTGCGGGCCCGATCCGCGGCAAGTGGAGGACGCACGCGTTTCTCGGGCAGCAGCCTGTCCTTTATGCCCTCGAATCGGGCATTTATCATAAAACCGACCCGATCCATGATGGACCGGGCCAGTTCCTCCACCTCGAGGCCGGTGTGTCTTTCCACCGGTGGGGGCACTCTGACCTGTGCCTGGGCACGCTGCAGGTCGGCTCGCAGCTCAGCGACCTCTCCGCGCAGCTCGGCCAACTCCGCCTTGAGCCTTGCGTTTTCTGCGGCTACTTTGGTCGTTTCCGCGGAGACTGTGCTACGACGCAGAATTTCGACCGCCTGTTTTATGGTCCGTACTTCGGTGTTTAACACCTTACGGGTGGTGCCCTTGAGATTCGCCGACTTATGGGTCACCTCGGTGATCACTTCGGCCGTCTTCAGCAACCCGTCAAGGAGGACAGGCGCCGATGGCTCCCCTTCCAGTACGGTCTCCTCTGGGGCACTCAACCCATGTGCCTGCCGAGTCTGGTGGATCTTGCGGATCTCCTCCGCAAGCTCACGTTCCGCCTGAAGCTGCATCTCCTGCCGCTCCAGGTCGAGAAGCTCCCGCTTTGCCTTCGCCAGGCCGACGTACTCCCCGGTGGTTGGGGGTCTTCCGCGACCTCTAGAAACGTCTGACTTTCTCGACCCACCAGACGCTGGCTCGTCGCTCCCGCTATGAGGAAGGGATCTGCAAACCTGGTCAGTGGGAAGCGGCGTGTCTACTCGCTTGAAGCGGCCACGCTCATCCCGCACTAGTGGAGGTACAGCACCACCGGACCGTAAGCGTCCCCGACTGCAGCGGCCCGTCGACAACTTACGAGGAGTTGGTTGTTCTCCCTCTTCGTTCGACGTCGAATCCGACCCCGAACGTTTTCCTCCTCGGCGCTTTTCCGGTTTTTGGCGAGGCGTGCTCCAGAATTTGGAACGCCGCTTGCCAGCGCCGTCATCCGAGACACGGATATCGTGGAACTCAGGGCTACAGGCTCCTGAGGCACAACTCCGCATCTCTCCTTCATCCATGAGTGAGTCTCGAGAGGACGATGGACCCCTACTCGAGTCACCCGACCGAAACAGGTCCTTTAGAACCACTTGCGGCGTTCGCCGCATCAACCGAGACCCTAAAGCTACAGAATCAGCAGAGCGAGAGTCCGCCGACACTGCAACAACATCCGAATCGATGTGCATATCGGAGTCCTTTATCGCGCAATGGTCTTTGGGGACCGTGGTCCCCCCGGGTTTAACAAAATCCAAGTCGTTATGCTTATCAGAAATCCGTGATGATTTGCCATGGTCGTGAGTAGGAATACTCAGGCGAATGCTGCCCCCCCCAGAATACGAGGGGCGGCCGGTAGCCTGACGCAACGCCGGGGTGCGCGAGACTACCGGGAGGGATTCTCCGGATTTACCGGTACCCTCCTGGGGTAATGATTTTTTACAATCCGCCATCATAAGTTTTGGGCTCATTTCCGGGTGAGCTCCCCCGCCTTCTCAGCGCTTACCGGTTAACCCTACGCCGCAGCACGCTAGACTACGGTTTCGGGGTGATTTTTTATAGAGGTTTCCTTCCTCGCAGCACATCACGTGTGATGTGCCCCCGGTCCCGGCCGTAGTGCAATGGCCGGGTTACGGTATGATTTGTGCCTCGCGGCTTTTCGACTGATTGCACCGGTTTTCCGGTGGGCGATGGTGTCGTCACGTACCTACGCCTGGAGTGGCTGCTCTTAGTCTGGCCCCTCACCCTAAACCTCCCGGTATGAGTGACTCTGCCGGTATAGCCTCAGGGATCATTGGGACACGCAAGCCCCCCCACCACGACAAGGTGGCAGCCTCGGGGGGGAACCTAACCTAACCTTTTTTTTTTTTTTTTTTTTTTTTTACATGGCGAAAATCCTCATGGATACCACACACCGCGGGGGCAGCGTGTGGTTATGCCGGACTCCTACCGGCTAAAAACACCATGGTGCATTGCTCACGTCGCTCTGCGCCGAGAGCACGGGTACGCCGTCGGCACTCTTCCGCGAACTCGGCAGCGACATGGCCTCATCAGGCCTCAGCTTAGGGGACGTCCAACTGCATCCCTCCGCACCGCACTGCTGCACTACAGCACGACGCCTTCTCCCTTACAAGGACTAGCTGGGAACAGGCTCCCCCGAGCCTGCCCCAGCGACTCTATCAGGGAGGGTGATCACCAAGATCGGCTCTTCGGCGGCGGCGCCCTGGTCGTCGGCGGCGCATCGCGAGATCGGTCGTCGCCTCCCGATCCCGCTCGTCTGCCTCTTTCCGGGCAACCACTGTCTCGCAGAATGCGAGGACGGCGCTCCACGACTCCTCACTGTCCACCATAGATTTGACCACGGCAGGCAGTGAGAGGTCGGAGCCAACGACTGCGCAGAGCTGAAGGCGCTCTGTCGCCCAGGCGGGACACACTTCCAGCATGTGTTGGGCCGTTTCCTCGGGACATCCGTCGCAATGGAGGCACCTGGCGGTCGGCTCTCTCCCGGCTATGTGGTGCAGGTACCTCCCGAAGCAGCCATGCCCCGAGAGGACCTGCGACAACCTGTATGTTAGTGTGCCGTGACGTCTGCCTATCCATTTTTGGAGAACTGGACGGATGGCCTCGATGGTCCGTCGGCCGGCGCTAGAATGCCCCAGCCTGGACTTCCACTCTTCTTCAGCTGCTTCTTGTAGCCGTCTTCTGCTTTCCCCGATCTCCTGGGGTGCCGGTGCGTGCCCTTGGGACCGTACCTCCTTGCGCCACGCATGAAGCTGGGCAAGGATCCCGGCCTCTAGGTCCCAGGGCATGAAACCCGCCAAAACACAGGCCGCTTCCTCCGAGATTGTGCGGTATCCCCGGATGGCCCTGACCGCCAATGCCCTCTGCGGTTTGCGCAAAAGCGCGACACTCCGGCGATTCAGGGCATCGGCCCAAACAGGGGCCCCGTAGAGAGCCATGGACCGCACAACTCCAGCATGAAGGCGCTTACAAGCGGCGCCTGGACCACCGACATTTGGCAGCAACCGCCCGAGGGCGGCAGCTGTTCGAACCAGTCGTGGAGCCAACCTTTCGAAGTGGGCCTTGAAGTCCCACTTGCTATCTAGAGTGAGCCCCAGATACCTCATCTGGGACTCTACGATGATGCATACTCCTCCAACCACGATGTGCATGTTGGCAGGCGGCGCGTTTCGGGGCCCGTGAAAGCATAGCGCCTCCGACTTATTGAGCGCCACCTCCAGCCCCAGACGCCTTATTCTCGACACAACGTGGGCCGCTCCCGCCGTGGCGAGTATGGCGGCGTTGCGGAGAGTCTTGCTGCGCGCAGTTACCAGGGTGTCATCGGCGTAACATGTCACCTCAACACCCTGGAGATTGGCGCCTCGCAGCACCCAGTCATATCCGATATTCCACAAGAGTGGTCCTAGGACCGACCCCTGTGGAACACCGCATAGCACTTCTCGTGCATCTTGCGTCCCGTTTTGGCAGGGGAAGATCACCCTCCTGCCGGACAGATACGACCCTATGACGCGGCACAGGTAGGAAGGCACCCCATGGAACCGGAGTGCCTCCCTGATGCAAGCCCAGGGGCGTGTGTTGAAAGCGTTGGCGATGTCAAGAGACACCGCCAAAACGACCTCACCCCGGGAGACCGCATCCTGTGCCAGGGTCCGGACTCTGCCTACAGCATCCACCGTCGATCTTCCTCTCCTGAACCCAAACTGACAATCTGCCAGGTTCGGCCCAACCTGCTCCAGATGCTCGACGATGCGCCCGGCCACCACTCTCTCGAAGAGCTTGGCCACATCGTCGAGTAGCACGATCGGGCGGTATCCGGAGGATGAGTCAGTCGGGCGGCCCTCCTTCCGCAAGAGGACGAGCTTTCCCTCCTTCCATGGGTGGGGGATGACTCCTTGCTGTAAACAGGCGGAAAAGAGCGCCCGGAGTCGATCCCCCAGATCTTCCAGCGCCAGAGCTAGGGCGCGTCCCGGTACGCCGTCAGGGCCGGGAGCAGTGTTCTTAGCTCGCAGCTTTTTGACCGCCGCATTGAGCTCCTCCTCAGACACTGACGGCGCTGCGAATGATTCCGGCGATTGCACTGGAGGGTCGCGGGACATGACAGGTGGGGAGAATTCCCCGCGATGTGGGAACAAGGATGACACCACGTCCCGAAGCAGCTGGGGCGATAGGGTCTCTGTGACGGGGGGGGCCCAGGAGCGGAGCTTGCTCAACACTAGCTTGTATGGTCGCCCCCATGGATCCGCGTCCAGAGTTCCCAGGAATTCACCCCAGGCAGCCTCAATCGCTCTCCCGATGGCCGTCTGTAAGTCAATCTTTCTGTCTCTATATGAGCCATAGAGCAGAGCTTCTCTATTGAGATCCCTTCGCCTTCTTCGCCTGCACCTCATGTACTGGCGTCTGGCCACCACACAGTCTCTGCGCAACTGCGCGATATCGGCCGTCCACCAGTACACCTGGGGCTTCGGAGGCCGATTTTTAGCCCGGAACATTGATGCGTCGCACACCTGCCGCATTGTCTCCCGGAACCAGTCCGCCTCACGTTGCACTACCAAAGGGCCAGGAGGAGCGGGTGACCAAGATCTTACGATCACCGCTTCCCGAAGAATATCACGGTCGAGGCTCCGGAGTTGCCACCTGTGACTGCTGTTCGATAGGGTCCGCTCGGGACCAACCGGGTTCGCAGGGAGGGAGGAGACGCTGAATCGTATGTAAAGGTGGTCTGAAAGCGTCTCCTCTACCTCCAACACTCCCCAATCCTGGACACGGCGTGCCACGGCAGGGCTTGCGAACGAGACGTCCACGATGGAGCCGCCCTGCATCCGCACGCACGTGTTGACCGAACCCCTATTCAAAACAACGAGCCCGGTCTCAAGCATCCAGCGCTCGACCATCGCGCCGCGCAGATCCGTCGCAGGGGATCCCCACGCCACAGACTTCGCGTTCAGGTCCCCTGCAACGATAACCGGATGAGGATGGCTCTGCCGTACGAGACCCGTGAGCCGAGCCAGGAAATCCGCGAACTCACTTGCCGGACGATTAGGGGAGAAATATGCCGAAACGACGACGATGTCCCCCACCTGGGCCGCGACGCATCCCGGACCCTTCACTATGTTTTGAAGTGGCGGGGATCCCGCGGCTGGCCTTGAAACTATACAGGCCAACCCATCGTTATCTCCTGCACAACCAGGAGACACGCGATAAGGCTCCGCTATTATCGCTACGCCAATCCTCCACTGCGCCAGACTCTGGAACATTAGGTCCTGAGCCCTGGCGCAGTGATTTAAATTTACCTGTAGGAATCGGAGAGGGGCCATTAATCTGTGACCATACTCTCCGATATCCCTCCGGTCACAGGAGCGGCTTTGGCCGCCTGATCCCTGGGCCCAGCTTTGTTGCCGGCTGCCCTTTTTCCTTTGCGCCCACTCCCGTGGGCCTTGCAGGCCCATCCACCGATCTTATGAAAGGCGGGCCTGTTAGCGGCGGCACACACCACACAATGCGGTGCTCCGGTGCATTCCGCCGATTTGTGGCCAGCCTTTCCGCACCGGAAACACAGGGTGCTGCGATCGTCAGCGACAGTGCACTGCTCCTTTGCGTGCCCGCCCTCCAGGCATCTGAAGCAGCGCACCGGCTTCTTATCGAGCAGGCGGATGTGTGCAGATACCCACCCTACAAGTAAACGGCCGCCATCCACTACTTTTCGTGCAGCCGTGACGGGACAGTTGACAACCACTGTCCCTATGCCCGATCGATTTCTCCGGATTGTTCCGACTCTAACCGCCTCGACCGGGCATTCGCCGATGCGGCCGATCGCCGCAGCAACCTCCTCAACCGTCACCGAGTCATCTAGCTCTGAGACCCGCAAGCCAGCAGACTTGACAGGCCTGGACACCGCGACATTCTCTGGGTCGAGAATCGAGCGCAGCTTCTCAGCGAGCGCATCCGCCTTGTCTCCACTTGTGGTGCCGGGTATTTTCAGTACCCGCGCACCAGACGCAGCGACTCTGAACTGCACGCCGTCGATTCCCAGCTCAGGCAGATTAAGCTGCTGCTTAGCCTGCGACAGGATATCTGCGTAGGAAAGGCCCTTCTCTTGGGCATTCGGCTGGAGGCGCAGCACCACCGCAGTAGATCGCGGCGCACTCAGGTTGGGCTTTCGGTCTTTGCCCCGAGGCTTCGACGTCTTCTTCTGTGTTTGGCCAGCGGAGGCCACCCGCCTCGTGCCTTGGCCTCTCTTTCGACGACGGCGGCTCACAACCGTCCACTCCTCCCCATCGGCTGCAGGGACCGAAGGAGCACTCGGCTGTGATCGTATTTGAGGCGATTGCGTACTCGCCTTCGGAGGAGGGGGAGGTGGCTTCTTCGTCTTAGCCCGGCTCTTACTCTTCCTCTTTGTTGGAGGATTTTGAGGGACAGCTGTTGGTCCCTCTGGGATTTCCTTGGCCTGTGGTGGTTGTCTCTGCTGTTCGGAGACGCCGACCACCTCCGCAAATGTTGGCGACTCGACAGGACCCTCAGGTGGCTCTGCGCGCGCCCGATCCGCGGCAAGAGGAGGACGCACACGTTTTTCGGGCAACAGCCTGTCCTTAATGCCCTCAAAGCGGGCATTTATCATAAAACCGACCCGATCCATGATAGTCCGGGCCAGTTCCTCAACCTCCAGGCCGGTGCGTCCTTCCGCGGGTGGGGGCACTCTGACCTGTGCCTGGGCACGCTGCAGGTCGGCTCGCAGCTCTGCGACCTCTCCGCGCAGCTCGGCCAACTCCGCCTTGAGTCTCGCGTTCTCAGACGCAACTTTTGTCGTTTCCGCGGAGACTGTGCTACGACGCAGAACCTCGACCGCCTGTTTGATTGCCCGCACTTCGGTGTTTAACACCTTGCGGGTGGTGCCCTTGAGATTTGCTGACTTATGGGTCACCTCCGAGATGATCTCTGCCGTTTTCAGCAACCCGTCAAGAAGGACAGGCGCCGATGGCTCCCCTTCCAACACGGTCTCCGCTGGGGCACTCAAGCCTTGTGCCTGACGAGTTAGGTGGATCTTGCGAACCTCCTCCGCTAGCTCTCGCTCAGCCTGAAGCTGCATCTCCTGCCGCTCCAGGTCGAGAAGCTCCCGCTTTGCCTTCGCCAGGCCGACGTACTCCCCGGTGGTTGGGGGTCTTCCGCGCCCTCTAGAAGCGTCTGACTTTTTCGACCCACCAGACGCTGGCTCGTCGCTCCCGCTATGAGGAAGGGATCTGCAATCCTGGTCAGTGGGAAGCGGCGTGTCTACCCGCTTGAAGCGGCCACGCTCATCCCGCACTAGTGGAGGCACAGCACCACTCGACCGTAAGCGCCCCCGACTGCAGCGACCCGTCGACAACTTACGAGGAGTTGGCTGTTCCCCGTCTTCGTTCGACGTCGAATCCGACCCCGAACGTTTTCCTCCTCGGCGCTTTTCTGGTTTTTGGCGAGGCGTGCTCCAGAATTTGGAACGCCGCTTGCCAGCGCCGTCATCCGAGACACGGATATCGTGGAACTCAGGGCTACAGGCTCCTGAGGCACAACTCCGCATCTCTCCTTCGTCCATGAGTGAGTCTCGAGAGGACGATGGACCCCTGCTCGAGTCACCTGACCGAAACAGGTCCTTTAGAATCACTTGCGGCGTTCGCCGCACCAACCGAGAAGCTACAGCTAAAGAATCAGCAGAACGAGAGTCCGCTGACACTGCAACAACATCCGAATCTATTTGCATATCGAAGTCCTTAATCGCGCATTGGTCTTTGGGGACCGTAGTCCCCCCGGGTTTAACAAAATCCAAGTCATTATGCTTATCCGAAGTCCGTGATGATTTGCCATGGTCGAGAGTAGGAATACTCAGGCGAATGCTGCCCCCCCCAGAATACGAGGGGCGGCCGGTAGCCTGACGCAACGCCGGGGTGCGCGAGACTACCGGGAGGGATTCTCCGGATTTACCGGTACCCTCCTGGGGTAGTAATTTTTTACAGTCCGCCATCATAAGTTTTGGGCTCATTTCCGGGTGAGCTCCCCCGCCTTCTCAGCGCTTACCGGTTAACCCTACGCCGCAGCACGCTAGACTACGGTTTCGGGGTGATTTTTTATAGAGGTTTCCATCCTCGCAGCACATCACGTGTGATGTGCCCCCGGTCCCGGCCGTAGTGCAATGGCCGGGTTACGGTATGATTTGTGCCTCGCGGCTTTTCGACTGATTGCACCGGTTTTCCAGTGGGCGATGGTGTCGTCACGTACCTACGCCTAAAACCTTTTTTTTTTTTTTTTTTTTTTTTTTTTTACATGGCGAAAATCCTCATGGATACCACACACCGCGGGGGCAGCGTGTGGTTATGCCGGACTCCTACCGGCTAAAAACACCATGGTGCATTGCTCACGTCGCTCTGCGCCGAGAACACGGGTACGCCGTCGGCACTCTTCCGCGAACTCGGCAGCGACATGGCCTCATCAGGCCTCAGCTTTGGGGACGCCCAACTGCGTCCCTCCGCACCGCACTGCTGCACTACAGTACGGCGCCTTCTCCCTTTAAGGACTTAGCTGGGAACAGGCTCCCCCGAGCCTGCCCCAGCGACTCTATCAGGAAGGGTGGTCTCCCAGACCTGCTCTTCGGCGGCGGCGCCCTGGTCGTCGGCGGCGGATCGCGAGATCGGTCGTCGCCTCCCGATCCCGCTCGTCTGCCTCCTTCCGGGCAAGCACTGACTCGCAAAAGGCGAGGGTAGCGCTCCACGACTCCTCGCTGTCCACCATAGATTTGACCACAGCGGGCAACGAGAGGTCGGAGCCAACTACAGCGCAGAGCTGAAGGCGCTCTGTCGCCCAGGCGGGGCACACTTCCAACATATGTTGGGCCGTTTCCTCCGGACACCCGTCACAATGGAGGCACCTGGCTGTCGGCTCTCTCCCGGCAATGTGGTGCAGGTACCTCCCGAAGCAGCCATGCCCCGTGAGGACCTGCGACAACCTGTATGTGAGTGTGCCGTGGCGTCTGCTTATCCATTTGTGGAAAACTGGACGGATGGCCTCGATGGTCCTTCGGCCAGCGTTAGGGTGCCCCAACCTGGACTCCCACAATTCTTCAGCTTCTCGTCGCAAACTTGCTCTTGCCTCCCCGATCTCCTGGGGAGCTGGTGCGTGCCCTTGGGACCGTACCCCCTTGCGCCACGCATGAAGCTTGGCAAGGATCCCGGCCTCTAGGTCCCAGGGCATGAAACCCGCCAAAACACAGGCCGCTTCCTCCGAGATTGTGCGGTATCCCCGGATGGCCCTGACCGCCAATGCCCTCTGCGGTTTGCGCAAAAGCGCGACACTCCGGAGATTCAGGGCATCGGCCCAAACAGGAGCCCCGTAGAGAGCCATGGACCGCACAACTCCAGCATGAAGGCGCCTACAAGTGGCGCCTGGTCCACCGACATTTGGCAGCAACCGCCCGAGGGCGGCAGCTGTTCTAATCAATCGTGGGGCCAACCTTTCGAAGTGGGCCTTGAAGTCCCACTTGCTATCTAGAGTGAGCCCCAGATACCTCATCTGGGACTCTACGATGATGCGTACTCCTCCAACCACGATGTGCATGTTGGCAGGCGGCGCGTTTCGGGGCCCGTGAAAGCATAGCGCCTCCGACTTATTGAGCGCCACCTCCAGCCCCAGACGCCTTATTCTCGACACAACGTGGGCCGCTCCCGCCGTGGCGAGTATGGCGGCGTTGCGGAGAGTCTTGCTGCGCGCAGTTACCAGGGTGTCATCGGCGTAACATGTCACCTCAACACCCTGGAGATTGGCGCCACGCAGCACCCAGTCGTATCCGATGTTCCACAAGAGTGGTCCTAAGACCGACCCCTGTGGAACACCGCACAGCACTTCTCTAACATCTTGCGACCCGTTTTGGCAGGGGAAGACCACCCTCCTGCCGGACAGGTACGACCCTATGACGCGGCACAGGTAGGAAGGCACCCCATGAAACCGAAGTGCCTCCCTGATGCAAGCCCAGGGGAGTGTGTTGAAAGCGTTGGCGATGTCAAGAGACACCGCCAGAACGACCTCACCCCGGGAGACCGCATCCTGTGCCAGGGTCCGGACTCTGCCTACAGCATCCACCGTCGATCTTCCTCTCCTGAACCCAAATTGACAATCTGCCAGGTTCGGCCCGACCTGCTCCAGATGCTCGACGATGCGCCCGGCCACCACTCTCTCGAAGAGCTTGGCCACATCGTCGAGTAGCACGATCGGGCGGTATCCGGAGGATGAGTCAGTCGGGCGGCCCTCCTTCCGCAAGAGGACGAGCTTTCCCTCCTTCCATGGGTGGGGGGTGACTCCTTGCTGTAAACAGGCGGAAAAGAGCGCCCGGAGTCGATCCCCCAGATCTTCCAGCGCCAGAGCTAGGGCGCGTCCCGGTACGCCGTCAGGGCCGGGAGCAGTGTTCTTAGCTCGCAGCTTTCTGACCGCCGCATTGAGCTCCTCCTCAGACACTGACGGCGCTGCGAACGATTCCGGCGACTGCACAGGAGGGTCGCGGGACATGACAGGTGGGGAGAAATCCCCGCGATGTGGGAACAGGGATGACACGACGTCCCGAAGCAGCTGGGGCGATAAGGTCTCTGTAACGGGGGGGGCCCAGGAGCGGAGCTTGCTCAACACTAACTTGTATGGTCGCCCCCATGGATCCGCGTCCAGAGTACCCAAGAATTCACCCCAGGCAGCCTCTATCGCCCTCCCGATGGCCGTCTGTAGTTCCATCTTGAGGTCTCTATAGGAACCGTAGAGTAGAGATTCTCTATTGAGGTCCCTACGTCGTTTTCGCCTGCACCTCGTGTACTGGCGTCTGGCCACAACACAATCTTGACGCAATTTCGCGATATCGGCCGACCACCAGTACACCTGGGGCTTCGGAGGCCGATTCCTCGCCCGGAACATCGATGTGTCGCACACCTGCCTCATTATGTCCCGGAACCAGTCTGCCTCACGTTCAACGTCCACTGGTCCTGGAGGCGCGGGTGACCACGATCTGACGATCACCGCTTCCCGAAGAATATCACGGTCGAGGCTCCGGAGTTTCCACCTGTGACTGCTGTTCGATAGGGTCCGCTCGAGACCAACCGGGTTCGCAGGGAGGGAGGAGACGCTAAATCGTATGTAACGGTGGTCTGAAAGCGTCTCCTCTACCTCCAACACTCCCCAATCCTGGACACGGCGTGCCACGGCAGGGCTTGCGAACGAGACGTCCACGATGGAGCCGCCCTGCATCCGCACGCACGTGTTGACCGAACCTCTGTTTAGAACAACAAGCCCGGTCTCAAGCATCCAGCGCTCAACCATGGAGCCTCGCAGATCCGTCGCAGGGGATCCCCACGCCACAGACTTCGCGTTGAGGTCCCCTGCAACGACAACGGGATGAGGATGGCTCTGCCGCACGAGACCCGTGAGCCGAGCCAAGAAGTCCCCGAACTCACTTGCCGGACGATTAGGGGAGAAATACGCCGAAACGATGACCATGTCCCCAACCTGGGCCGCGACGTAACCTGGACCCTTCATTATATTGTGAAGTGGCAGGGAACCCGCAGCCGGCCTAGCAATTATACCTGCCACACCGTCATTATCTCCTGCCCATCCAGGAGACACCCGATAAGGCTCAGCCACAATGGCTACGCCAATCCTCCACTGCGCCAGACTCTGGAACATTAGGTCCTGAGCCCTGGCGCAGTGATTTAAATTTATCTGAAGGAATCGGAGAGGGGCCATTAATCTATAGCCATGCTCTCCGATATCCCTCCGATCACAGGAGCGGCTTTGGCCGCCTGATCTCTGGGCCCAGCTTTATTGCCGGCTGCCCTTTTCCCTTTGCGCCCGTTATTGTGGGCCTTGCAGGCCCATCCACCGATCTTGTGACCGGCGGGCCTATTAGCTGCGGCACACACCACACAATGCGGTGATCCGGTGCATTCCGCTGATTTGTGTCCAGCCTTTCCGCACCGGAAACACAGGGTGCTGCGATCGTCAGCTACAGTGCACTGCTCCTTTGCGTGCCCGGCCTCCAGACATCTGAAGCAGCGCACCGGCTTCTTGTCTAGCAGGCGGATGTGTGCAGACACCCACCCTACGAGCAAACGGCCGCCATCGACAACTTTTCTTGCAGCCGTGACAGGGCAGTTGACCACCACTGTCCCTATGCCCGATCGATTCCTCCGGATTGTGCCGACTCTAACCGCCTCGACCGGGCATTCGCCGATGCGGGCGATCGCTGCAGCAACCTCCTCCGCCGTCACCGAGTCATCCAGTTCTGAGACTCGCAAGCCAGCAGACTTGACGGGCCTGGACACTGCGACATTCTCAGGGTCGAGAATGGAGCGCAACTTTTCGGCAAGCGCATCCGCCTTGTCTCCACTTGTGGTGCCGGGTATTTTCAGTACCCGCGCACCAGACGCAGCGACCTTGAACTGCACGCCGTCGATTCCCAGCTCAGGCAAATTAAGCTGCTGCTTAGCCTGCGACAGGATATCTGCGTAGGAAAGGCCCTTCTCTTGGGCATTCGGCTGGAGGCGCAGCACCACCGCAGTAGATCGCGGCGCACTCAGGTTGGGCTTTCGGTCTTTGCCCCGAGGCTTCGACGTCTTTTTCTGTGTTTGGCCAGCGGAGGCCACCCGCCTCGCGCCTTGGCCTCTCTTACGACGACGGCGGCTCACAACCGTCCACTCCTCCCCATCGGCTGCAGGGACTGGAGGAGCACTCGGCTGTGAACGTGTTTGGGGCGATTGCGTACTCGCCTTCGGAGGAGGGGGAGGTGGCTTCTTCGTCTTAGCCCGGCTCTTACTCTTCCTCTTTGTTGGAGGCTTTTGAGGGACAGCTGTAGGTCCCTCTTGTGTTTCCTTAGCCTGTGGTCGCTGGCTCTGGGGTTCGGAGACGCCGACCACCTCCGCAAATGACGGCGACGCGAGAGGAACCTCAGATGACTCTGTGCGGGCCCGATCCGCGGCAAGTGGAGGACGCACGCGTTTCTCGGGCAGCAGCCTGTCCTTTATGCCCTCGAAACGAGCATTTATCATAAAACCGACCCGATCCATGATGGACCGGGCCAGTTCCTCCACCTCGAGGCCGGTGTGTCTTTCCGCCGGTGGGGGGACTCTGACCTGTGCCTGGGCACGCTGCAGGTCGGCTCGCAGCTCTGCGACCTCTCCGCGCAGCTCGGCCAACTCCGCCTTGAGTCTCGCGTTCTCAGACGCAACTTTTGTCGTTTCCGCGGAGACTGTGCTACGACGCAGAACTTCGACCGCCTGTTTGATTGCCCGCACTTCGGTGTTTAACACCTTGCGGGTGGTACCCTTAAGATTCGCTGACTTATGGGTCACCTCCGAGATGATCTCTGCCGTTTTCAGCAACCCGTCAAGAAGGACAGGCGCCGATGGCTCCCCTTCCAGCACGGTCTCCGCTGGGGCACTCAAGCCTTGTGCCTGACGAGTTAGGTGGATCTTCCGAACCTCCTCCGCAAGCTCACGTTCCGCCTGAAGCTGCATCTCCTGCCGCTCCAGGTCGAGAAGCTCCCGCTTTGCCTTCGCCAGGCCGACGTACTCCCCGGTGGTTGGGGGTCTTCCGGGCCCTCTAGAAACGTCTGACTTTCTCGACCCACCAGACGCTGGCTCGTCACTTCCGCTATGAGGGAGGGATCTGCAAACCTGGTCTGTGGGAAGCGGCGTGTCTACCCGCTTGAAGCGGCCACGCTCATCCCGCACTAATGGAGGTACAGCACCACCGGACCGTAAGCGTCCCCGACTGCAGCGGCCCGTCGACAACTTACGAGGAGTTGGTTGTTCTCCCTCTTCGTTCGACGTCGAATCCGACCCCGAACGTTTTCCTCCTCGGCGCTTTTCTGGTTTTTGGCGAGGCGTGCTCCAGAATTTGGAACGCCGCTTGCCAGCGCCGTCATCCGAGACACGGATATCGTGGAACTCAGGGCTACAGGCTCCTGAGGCACAACTCCGCATCTCTCCTTCATCCACGAGTGAGTCTCGAGAGGACGATGGACCCCTGCTCGAGTCACCCGACCGAAACAGGTCCTTTAGAATCACTTGCGGCGTTCGCCGCACCAACCGAGAAGCTACAGCTAAAGAATCAGCAGAGCGAGAGTCCGCTGACACTGCAACAACATCCGAATCGATTTGCATATCGGAGTCCTTAATCGCGCATTGGTCTTTGGGGACCGTAGTCCCCCCGGGTTTAACAAAATCCAAATCGTTAAGCTTATCCGAAGTCCGTGATGATTTGCCATGGTCGTGAGTAGGTATACTCAAGCGAATGCTGCCCCCCCCAGAATACGAGGGGCGGCCGGTAGCCTGACGCAACGCCGGGGTGCGCGAGACTACCGGGAGGGATTCTCCGGATTTACCGGTACCCTCCTGGGGTAATGATTTTTTACAATCCGCCATCATAAGTTTTGGGCTCATTTCCGGGTGAGCTCCCCCGCCTTCTCAGCGCTTACCGGTTAACCCTACGCCGCAGCACGCTAGACTACGGTTTCGGGGTGATTTTTTATAGAGGTTTCCTTCCTCGCAGCACATCACGTGTGATGTGCCCCCGGTCCCGGCCGTAGTGCAATGGCCGGGTTACGGTATGATTTGTGCCTCGCGGCTTTTCGACTGATTGCACCGGTTTTCCGGTGGGCGATGGTGTCGTCACGTACCTACGCCTGGAGTGGCTGCTCTTAGTCTGGCCCCTCACCCTAAACCTCCCGGTATGAGTGACTCTGCCGGTATAGCCTCAGGGATCATTGGGACACGCAAGCCCCCCCACCACGACAAGGTGGCAGCCTCGGGGGGGACCTACGCCTAAAACCTAACCTAACCTTTTTTTTTTTTTTTTTTTACATGGCGAAAATCCTCATGGATACCACACACCACGGGGGCAGCGTGTGGTTATGCCGGACTCCTACCGGCTAAAAACACCATGGTGCATTGCTCAAGTCGCTCTGCGCCGAGAGCACGGGTACGCCTTCGGCACTCTTCCGCGAACTCGGCAGCGACATGGCCTCATCAGGCCTCAGCTTTGGGGACGCCCAACTGCGTCCCTCCGCACCGCACTGCTGCACTACAGCACGGCGCCTTCTCCCTTCAAGGACTTAGCTGGGAACAGGCTCCCCCGAGCCTGCCCCAGCGACTCTATCAGGGAGGGTGGTCTCCCAGATCTACTCTCCGGCGGCGGCGGCGCCCTGGTCGTCGGCGGCGCATCGCGAGATCGGTCGTCGCCTCCCGATCCCGCTCGTCTGCCTCTTTCCGGGCAACCACTGTCTCGCAGAATGCGAGGACGGCGCTCCACGACTCCTCGCTGTCCACCATAGATTTGACCACAGCGGGCAACGAGAGGTCGGAGCCAACTACAGCGCAGAGCTGAAGGCGCTCTGTCGCCCAGGCGGGGCACACTTCCAACATATGTTGGGCCGTTTCCTCCGGACACCCGTCACAATGGAGGCACCTGGCTGTCGGCTCTCTCCCGGCAATGTGGTGCAGGTACCTCCCGAAGCAGCCATGCCCCGAGAGGACCTGCGACAACCTGTATGTTAGTGTGCCGTGACGTCTGCCTATCCATTTTTGGAG
This sequence comes from Mechanitis mazaeus, assembly GCA_959347395.1. Lineage (NCBI taxonomy): Eukaryota > Metazoa > Arthropoda > Insecta > Lepidoptera > Nymphalidae > Mechanitis > Mechanitis mazaeus. The sequence goes on along the minus strand of OY365753.1, from coordinate 16,612,460 downwards.
AACTGGACGGATGGCCTCGATGGTCCGTCGGCCGGCGCTAGGGTGCCCCAGCCTGGACTCCCACACTTCTTCAGCTTCTTCTCGCAGCCTCTTTCTTCTTTCCCCGATCTCCTGGGGAGCTGATGCGTGCCCTTGGGACCGTACCCCCTTGCGCCACGCATGAAGCTTGGCAAGGATCCCGGCCTCTAGGTCCCAGGGCATGAAACCCGCCAAAACACAGGCCGCTTCCTCCGAGATTGTGCGGTATCCCCGGATGGCCCTGACCGCCAATGCCCTCTGCGGTTTGCGCAAAAGCGCGACACTCCGGCGATTCAGGGCATCGGCCCAAACAGGAGCCCCGTAGAGAGCCATGGACCGCACAACTCCAGCGTGAAGGCGCCTACAAACGGCACCTGGTCCACCAACATTTGGCAGCAACCGCCCCAGAGCAGCAGCTGTTCGAATGAGCCGTGGGGCCAGTCTTTCGAAGTGGGCCTTGAATTCCCACTTACTGTCTAGAGTGAGTCCCAGATACCTCATCTGGGACTCTACGACAATTCGGACTCCTCCAACGACGATGTGCAAGTTGGCAGGCGGCGCATTTCGGGGCCCGTGAAAGCATAGCGCCTCCGACTTATTGAGCGCCACCTCTAGCCCCAGACGCCTTATTCTCGACACAACGTGGGCCGCTCCCGCCGTGGCGAGTATGGCGGCGTTGCGGAGAGTCTTGCTGCGCGCAGTTACCAGGGTGTCATCGGCGTAACATGTCACCTCAACACCCTGGAGATTGGCGCCGCGCAGCACCCAGTCATATCCGATGTTCCACAAGAGTGGTCCTAGGACCGACCCCTGTGGAACACCGCATAGCACTTCTCGTGCATCTTGCGTCCCGTTTTGGCAGGGAAAGACCACACTCCTGCCGGACAAGTACGACCCTATGACGCGGCACAGGTAGGAAGGCACCCGATGGAACCGGAGTGCCTCCCTGATGCAAGCCCAGGGGAGTGTGTTGAAAGCGTTGGCGATGTCAAGCGACACCGCCAAAACGACCTCACCCCGGGAGACCGCATCCTGTGCAAGGGTCCGAACTTTACCCACAGCGTCCACCGTGGATCTTCCCCTCCTGAAGCCAAACTGGCAGTCCGCCAGGTTCGGCCCGACGTGCTCCAGATGCTCGACAATGCGCCCGGCCACCACTCTCTCGAAGAGCTTGGCCACATCATCAAGTAGCACGATCGGGCGGTATCCAGTAGCTGTGTCAACGGGGCGGCCTTCCTTCCGCAAGAGGACGAGTTTTCCCTCCTTCCATCTGTGGGGGATGACTCCTTGCTGCAAACAGGCGGAAAAAAACCTAACCTAACCTAACCTAACCTAACCTTTTTTTTTTTTTTTTTTTTTTTTTTACATGGCGAAAATCCTCATGGATACCACACACCACGGGGGCAGCGTGTGGTTATGCCGGACTCCTACCGGCTAAAAACACCATGGTGCATTGCTCACGTCGCTCTGCGCCGAGAGCACGGGCACGCCATCGGCACTCTTCCGCGAACTCGGCAGCGACATGGCCTCATCAGGCCTCAGCTTTGGGGACGCCCAACTGCGTCCCTCCGCACCGCACTGCTGCACTACAGCACGGCGCCTTCTCCCTTCAAGGACTTAGCTGGGAACAGGCTCCCCCGAGCCTGCCCCAGCGACTCTATCAGGGAGGGTGAACTCCCAGTTCGGCTCTTCGGCGGCGGCGGCGCCCTGGTCGTCGGCGGCGCATCGCGAGATCGGTCGTCGCCTCCCGATCCCGCTCGTCTGCCTCTTTCCGGGCAACCACTGTCTCGCAGAATGCGAGGACGGCGCTCCACGACTCCCCACTGTCCACCATAGATTTGACCACGGCAGGCAGTGAGAGGTCGGAGCCAACGACTGCGCAGAGCTGAAGTCGCTCTGTCGCCCAGGCGGGACACACTTCCAGCATATGTTGGGCCGTTTCCTCGGGACATCCGTCGCAATGGAGGCACCTGGCGGTCGGCTCTCTCCCGGCTATGTGGTGCAGGTACCTCCCGAAGCAGCCATGCCCCGAGAGGACCTGCGACAACCTGTAAGTGAGTGTGCCGTGGTTTCTGCCTATCCATTTGTGGAGAACTGGACGGATGGCCTCGATGGTCCGTCGGCCGGCGCTAGGATGCTCCAGCCTGGACTCCCACATTTCTTCAGCTTCTTCTCGCAGCCTCTTTCTTCTTTCCCCGATTTCCTGGGGTGGTGGTGCGTGCCCTTGGGACCGTGCCTCCTCGCGCCACGCATGAAGCTTGGCAAGGATACCGGCCTCTAGGTCCCAGGGCATGAAACCCGCCAAAACACACGCCGCTTCGTCGGAGATTGTGCGGTATCCCCGGATGGCCCTGACCGCCAATGCCCTCTGCGGTTTGCGCAAAAGCGCGATACTCCGGCGATTCAGGGCATCGGCCCAAACAGGAGCCCCGTAGAGAGCCATGGACCGCACAACTCCAGCATGAAGGCGCCTACAAGTGGCGCCTGGTCCACCGACATTTGGCAGCAACCGCCCGAGGGCGGCAGCTGTTCTAATCAGTCGTGGGGCCAACCTTTCGAAGTGGGCCTTGAACTCCCACTTGCTATCTAGAGTGAGCCCCAGATACCTCATCTGGGACTCTACGATGATGCCTACTCCTCCAACCACGATGTGCATGTTGGCAGGCGGCGCGTTTCGGGGCCCGTGAAAGCATAGCGCCTCCGACTTATTGAGCGCCACCTCCAGCCCCAGACGCCTTATTCTCGACACAACGTGGGCCGCTCCCGCCGTGGCGAGTATGGCGGCGTTGCGGAGAGTTTTGCTGCGCGCAGTTACCAGGGTGTCATCGGCGTAGCATGTCACCTCAACACCCTGGAGATTGGCGCCGCGCAGCACCCAGTCATATCCGATATTCCACAAGAGTGGTCCTAGAACCGACCCCTGTGGAACACCGCACAGCACTTCTCGTGCATCTTGCGTCCCGTTTTGGCAGGGGAAGATCACACTCCTGCCAGACAAGTACGACCCTATGACGCGGCACAGGTAGGAAGGCAGCCCATGGAACCGGAGTGCCTCCCTGATGCAAGCCCAGGGGAGCGTGTTGAAAGCGTTGGCGATGTCAAGAGACACCGCCAAAACGACCTCACCCCGGGAGACCGCATCCTGTGCCAGGGTCCGCACCCTGCCTACAGCATCCACCGTCGATCTTCCTCTCCTGAATCCAAACTGACAGTCCGCCAGGTTCGGCCCGACCTGCTCCAGATGCTCGACGATACGCCCGGCCACCACTCTCTCGAAGAGCTTGGCCACATCGTCGAGTAGCACGATCGGGCGGTATCCGGAGGCTGAGTCAAGCGGCCGGCCCTCCTTCCGCAAGAGGACGAGTTTTCCCTCCTTCCATTGGTGGGGGATGACTCCTTGCTGTAAACAGGCGGAAAAGAGCGCCCGGAGTCGATCCCCCACATCTTCCAGCGCCAGAGCTAGGGCGCGTCCCGGTACGCCGTCAGGGCCGGGAGCAGTGTTCTTAGCTCGCAGCTTTCTGACCGCCGCATTGAGCTCCTCCTCAGACACTGACGGCGTTGCGAACGATTCCGGCGACTGCACAGGAGGGTCGCGGGACATGACAGGTGGGGAGAAATCCCCGCGATGTGGGAACAGGGATGACACGACGTCCCGAAGCAGCTGGGGCGATAGGGTCTCTGTAACGGGGGGGGCCCAGGAGCGGAGCTTGCTCAACACTAACTTGTATGGTCGCCCCCATGGATCCGCGTCCAGAGTACCCAAGAATTCACCCCAGGCAGCCTCTATCGCCCTACCGATGGCCGTCTGCAATTCGGTTTTAATCTCTCTATAGGAATCATAGAGGAGCAATTCCCTATCGAGGTCCCTGCGTCGTCTTCGCTTACACCTGGTGTACTGGCGCCTGGCCACGACACAGTCTCTGCGCAACTGCGCGATATCCGCCGACCACCAGTACACCTGGGGCTTCGGAGGCCGAGATCTAGCCCGGGACATTGACGCGTCGCAAACCTGCTTCATCGTCTCCCGGAACCAGTCTGCCTCATTTTCGACCTCCACCGGGCCTGGAGGAGCGGGTGACCAAGATCTTACGATCACCGCTTCTCGAAGAACCTCACGATTGAGGCTTTTGAGTTGCCACCTATGGCTGTTGTTGGATAGGGTCCGCTCGGGACCACCCGGGTTTACAGGGAGGGAGGAGACGCTAAATCGTATGTAACGATGGTCTGAAAGCGTTTCCTCTACCTCCAACACTCCCCAATCCTGGACACGGCGCGCCACGGCAGGGCTTGCGAACGTGACGTCGACGATGGAACCGCCCTGCATCCGCACGCACGTGTTGACCGAACCCCTATTCAAAACAACGAGCCCGGTCTCAAGCATCCAGCGCTCAACCATGGAGCCGCGAAGATCCGTCGCAGGGGATCCCCACGCCACAGACTTCGCGTTGAGGTCCCCTGCAACGACAACGGGATGAGGATGGCTCTGGCGTATAAGTCCCGTGAGCCGAGCCAAGAAGTCCCCGAAATCACTCGCCGCTCGATTTGGGGAGAAATACACCGAAACGACGACGATGTCCCCCACCTGTGCCGAGACGTAACCTGGCCCCTTAACTATATTCTGAAGTGGCGGGGAGCCCGCGGCCGGCCTCGAAATTATGCAGGCCACACCCTCGTTGTCTCCTGCCCATCCAGGAGACACGCGATAAGGCTCAGCCACTATGGCTACGCCTATCCTCCACTGCGCCAGACTCTGGAACATTAGATCCTGAGCCCTGGCACAGTGATTTAAATTTACCTGTAAGAATCGGAGAGGGGCCATTAATCTGTGACCATACTCTCCGATATCCCTCCGGTCACAGGAGCGGCTTTGGCCGCCTGATCCCTGAGTCCAGCTTTGTTGCCGGCTGCCCTTTTTCCTTTGCGCCCACTCCCGTGGGCCTTGCAGGCCCATCCACCGATCTTATGACCGGCAGGCCTGTTAGCGGCGGCACACACCACACAATGCGGTGCTCCGGTGCATTCCGCCGATTTGTGGCCAGCCTTTCCGCACCGGAAACACAGGGTGCTGCGATCGTCAGCGACAGTGCACTGCTCCTTTGCATGCCCGGCCTCCAGGCATCTGAAGCAGCGCACCGGCTTCTTATCGAGCAGGCGGATGTGTGCAGACACCCACCCTACCAGCAAACGGCCGCCATCCACGACCTTTCGTGCAGCCGTGACGGGACAGTTGACAACCACTGTCCCTATGCCCGATCGATTCCTCCGGATTGTGCCAACTCTAACCGCCTCGATCGGGCATTCGCCGATGCGGGCGATCGCCGCAGCAACCTCCTCAGCCGTCACCGAGTCATCTAGTTCTGAGACCCGCAAGCCAGCAGACTTGACAGGCCTGGACACAGCGACATTCTCAGGGTCGAGAATGGAGCGCAGCTTCTGAGCTAGCGCATCCGCCTTGTCTCCACTTGTGGTGCCGGGTATTTTCAGTACCCGCGCACCAGACGCAGCGACCCTGAACTGCACGCCGTCGATTCCAAGCTCAGGCAGATTAAGCTGCTGTTTAGCCTGTGACAGGATGTCTGCGTAGGAAAGACCTTTCTCTTGGGCATTAGGCTGGAGGCGCAGTACGACCGCAGTAGATCGCGGCGCGCTGAGGTTGGGCTTTCGTTCTGAGCCCCGAGGCTTCGTCGCCTTCTTTCTTTTTTGACCAGCGGAGGCCACCCGCTTCGCGCCTTGACCTCGCTTTCGTCGACGACGGCTCACAACCGTCCACTCCTCCCCATCGGCTGCAGGGACCGGAGGAGCACTCGGCTGTGATCGTGTTTGGGGCGATTGAGTACTCGCCTTCGGAGGAGGGGGAGGTGACTTCTTCGTCTTAGCCCGGCTCTTACTATTCCTCTTTTTTGATGGAGGATTTTGAGGGACAGATGTTGGTCCCTCTGGAATGTCCTTGGCGTGTGGTCTCTTGCTCTGTTGTTCTGAGACGCAGACCACCTCCGCAAATGTCGGCGACTCGCGAGGACCCTCAGGTGGCTCTGCGCGCGCCCGATCCGCGGCAAGTGGAGGACGCAAGCGTTTCTCGGGCAACAGCCTGTCCTTAATGCCCTCGAAACGAGCATTTATCATAAAACCGACCCGATCCATGATGGACCGGGCCAGTTCCTCCACCTCGAGGCCGGTGTGTCTTTCCGCCGGTGGGGGCACTCTGACCTGTGCCTGGGCACGCTGCAGGTCGGCTCGCAGCTCTGCCACCTCACCACGCAGCTCAGCCAGCTCCGTCTTTAGTCTCGCGTTCTCTGAAGCGACTTTGGTCGTTTCCGCGGAGACTGTGCTACGACGCAGAATTTCGACCGCCTGTTTGATTGCCCGCACTTCGGTGTTTAACACCTTGCGGGTGGTGCCCTTCAGGTTTGCGGACTTATGTGTCACCTCCGTGATAATTTCCGCCGTCTTCAACAACCCGTCGAGGAGGACAGGCGCCGATGGCTCCCCTTCGAGCACGATCTCCGCTGGGGCGTTAAGGCCTTGTGCCTGACGGGTCTGGTGGATCTTGCGAACCTCCTCCGCTAGTTCACGCTCAGCCTGAAGCTGCATCTCCTGCCGCTCCAGGTCGAGAAGCTCCCGCTTTGCCTTCGCAAGGCCGACGTACTCCCCGGTGGTTGGGGGTCTTCCGCGACCTCTAGAAGCGTCTGAATTCTTCGACCCACCAGACGCTGGCTCGTCACTTCCGCTATGAGGGAGGGATCTGCACACCTGGTCAGTGGGAAGCGGCGTGTCTACCCGCTTGAAGCGGCCACGCTCATCCCGCACTAGTGGAGGTACAGCACCACCGGACCGTAAGCGTCCCCGACTGCAGCGGCCCGTCGACAACTTACGAGGAGTAGGTTGTTCTCCCTCTTCGTTCGACGTCGAATCCGACCCCGAACGTTTTCCTCCTCGGCGCTTTTCTGGTTTTTGGCGAGGCGTGCTCCAGAATTTGGAACGCCGCTTGCCAGCGCCGTCATCCGAGACACGGATATCGTGGAACTCAGGGCTACAGGCTCCTGAGGCACAACTCCGCATCTCTCCTTCGTCCACGAATGAGTCTCGAGAGGACGATGGACCCCTGCTCGAGTCACCCGACCGAAACAGGTCCTTCAAAACCACTTGCGGCGTTCGCCGCATCAACCGAGACCCCAAAGCTACAGAATCAGCAGAGCGAGAGTCCGCCGATACTGCAACAACATCCGAATCAATATGCATATCGGAGTCCTTAATCGCGCATTGGTCTTTGGGGACCGTAGTCCCCCCGGGTTTAACAAAATCCAAGTCATTATGCTTATTCGAAGTCCGTGAAGATTTGCTGTGGTCAAGAGTAGGAATACTCAGGCGAATGCTGCCCCCCCCAGAATACGAGGGGCGGCCGGTAGCCTGACGCAACGCCGGGGTGCGCGAGACTACCGGGAGGGATTCTCCGGATTTACCGGTACCCTCCTGGGGTAATGATTCTTTACAATCCGCCATCATAAGTTTTTAGGCTCATTTCCGGGTGAGCTCCCCCGCCTTCTCAGCGCTTACCGGTTAACCCTACGCCGCAGCACGCTAGACTACGGTTTCGGGGTGATTTTTTATAGAGGTTTCCTTCCTCGCAGCACATCACGTGTGATGTGCCCCCGGTCCCGGCCGTAGTGCAATGGCCGGGTTACGGTATGATTTGTGCCTCGCGGCTTTTCGACTGATTGCACCGGTTTTCCGGTGGGCGATGGTGTCGTCACGTACCTACGCCTGGAGTGGCTGCTCTTAGTCTGGCCCCTCACCCTAAACCTCCCGGTATGAGTAACTCTGCCGGTATAGCCTCAGGGATCATTGGGACACGCAAGCCCCCCCACCACGACAAGGTGGCAGCCTCGGGGGGGAACCTTTTTTTTTTTTTTTTTTTTACATGGCGAAAATCCTCATGGATACCACACACCGCGGGGGCAGCGTGTGGTTATGCCGGACTCCTACCGGCTAAAAACACCATGGTGCATTGCTCACGTCGCTCTGCGCCGAGAACACGGGTACGCCGTCGGCACTCTTCCGCGAACTCGGCAGCGACATGGCCTCATCAGGCCTCAGCTTTGGGGACGCCCAACTGCGTCCCTCCGCACCGCACTGCTGCACTACAGCACGGCGCCTTCTCCCTTCAAGGACTTAGCTGGGAACAGGCTCCCCCGAGCCTGCCCCAGCGACACTATCAGGGAGGGTGGTCTCCCAGATCTGCTCTTCGGCGGCGGCGGCGCCCTGGTCGTCGGCGGCGCATCACGAGATCGGTCGTCGCCTCCCGATCCCGCTCGTCTGCCTCTTTCCGGGCAACCACTGTCTCGCAGAATGCGAGGACGGCGCTCCACGACTCCTCACTGTCCACCATAGATTTGACCACGGCAGGCAGTGAGAGGTCGGAGCCAACGACTGCGCAGAGCTGAAGTCGCTCTGTCGCCCAGGCGGGACACACTTCCAGCATATGTTGGGCCGTTTCCTCGGGACATCCGTCGCAATGGAGGCACCTGGCGGTCGGCTCTCTCCCGGCTATGTGGTGCAGGTACCTCCCGAAGCAGCCATGCCCCGAGAGGAAGCCTCGGGGGGGAACCTTTTTTTTTTTTTTTTTTTTTTTTACATGGCGAAAATCCTCATGGATACCACACACCGCGGGGGCAGCGTGTGGTTATGCCGGACTCCTACCGGCTAAAAACACCATGGTGCATTGCTCACGTCGCTCTGCGCCGAGAACACGGGTACGCCGTCGGCACTCTTCCGCGAACTCGGCAGCGACATGGCCTCATCAGGCCTCAGCTTAGGGGACGCCCATCTGCGTCCCTCCGCACCGCACTGCTGCACTACAGCGCGGCGCCTTCTCCCTTCGAGGACTTAGCTGGGAACAGGCTCCCCCGAGCCTGCCCCAGCGACTCTATCAGGGAGGGTGATCTCCAAGATCGGCTCTTCGGCGTCGGCGCCCTGGTCGTCGGCGGCGCATCGCGAGATCGGTCGTCGCTTCCCGATCCCGCTCGTCTGCCTCCTTCCGGGCAAGCACTAATTCGCAATAGGCGAGGGTAGCGCTCCACGACTCCTCGCTGTCCACCATAGATTTGACCACGGCGGGCAACGAGAGGTCGGAGCCGACTACAGCGCATAGCTGAGTGCGCTCTGTCGCCCAGGCGGGGCACACTTCCAGCATGTGTTGGGCCGTTTCCTCCGGACACCCGTCACAATGGAGGCACCTGGCGGTCGGCTCCCTCCCGGCAATGTAGTGCAGGTACCTCCCGAAACAACCATGTCCCGAGAGGACCTGCGACAGCCTGTATGTAAGTGTGCCGTGACGTCTGCCTATCCATTTTTGGAGAACTGGACGGATGGCCTCGATGGTCCGTCGGCCGGCGCTAGGGTGCTCCAGCCTGGACTCCCACATTTCTTCAGCTCTTCGTCGTAGCTGTTCTCTTGCCTCCCCGATCTCCTGGGGTGCCGGTGCGTGTCCTTGGGACCGTACCTCCTTGCGCCACGCGTGAAGCTGGGCAAGGATCCCGGCCTCTAGGTCCCAGGGCATGAAACCCGCCAAAACACAGGCCGCTTCCTCCGAGATTGTGCGGTATCCCCGGATGGCCCTGACCGCCAATGCCCTCTGCGGTTTGCGCAAAAGCGCGACACTCCGGCGATTCAGGGCATCGGCCCAAACAGGAGCCCCGTAGAGAGCCATGGACCGCACAACTCCAGCATGAAGGCGCCTACAAGTGGCGCCTGGTCCACCGACATTTGGCAGCAACCGCCCCAGAGCAGCAGCTGTTCGAATGAGCCGTGGGGCCAACCTTTCAAAGTGGGCCCTAAAATCCCACTTGCTGTCTAGAGTGAGCCCCAGATACCTCATCTGGGACTCTACGACGATGCGTACTCCTCCAACCACGATGTGCAGGTTGGCAGGCGGCGCGTTTCGGGGCCCGTGAAAGCATAATGCCTCCGACTTATTAAGCGCAACCTCCAGTCCCAGACGCCTTATTCTCGACACAACGTGGGCCGCTCCCGCCGTGGCGAGTATGGCGGCGTTGCGGAGAGTCTTGCTGCGCGCAGTTACCAGGGTGTCATCGGCGTAACATGTCACCTCAACACCCTGGAGATTGGCACCGCGCAGCACCCAGTCATATCCGATATTCCACAAGAGTGGTCCTAGGACCGACCCCTGTGGAACACCGCATAGCACTTCTCGTGCATCTTGCGTCCCGTTTTGGCAGGGGAAGATCACCCTCCTGCCGGACAGATACGACCCTATGACGCGGCACAGGTAGGAAGGCACCCCATGGAACCGGAGTGCCTCCCTGATGCAAGCCCAGGGGAGTGTGTTGAAAGCGTTGGCGATGTCAAGAGACACCGCCAGCACGACCTCACCCCGGGAGACCGCATCCTGTGCGAGGGTCCGAACTCTACCCACAGCGTCCACCGTGGATCTTCCCCTTCTGAAACCAAACTGGCAGTCCGCCAGGTTCGGCCCGACCTGCTCCAGATGCTCGATGATGCGCCCGGCCACCACTCTCTCGAAGAGCTTAGCCACATCGTCGAGTAGCACGATCGGGCGGTATCCGGAGGATGAGTCAGTCGGACGGCCCTCCTTCCGCAAGAGGACGAGCTTTCCCTCCTTCCATCTGTGGGGGATGACTCCTTGCTGTAAACAGGCGGAAAAGAGCGCCCGGAGTCGATCCCCCAGATCTTCCAGCGCCAGAGCTAGGGCGCGTCCCGGTACGCCGTCAGGGCCGGGAGCAGTGTTTTTAGCTCGCAGCTTTCTGACCGCCGCATTGAGTTCCTCCTCAGACACTGACGGCGCTGCGAACGATTCCGGCGACTGCACTGGAGGGTCGCGGGACATAACTGGTGGGGAAAATTCCCCGCGATGTGGAAACAGGTCTGCAACCACGTCCCGAAGCAGCTGGGGCGATAGGGTCTCTGTTACGGGGGGGGCCCAGGAGCGGAGCTTGCTCAACACTAGCTTGTATGGTCGCCCCCATGGATCCGCGTCCAGAGTACCCAAGAATTCACCCCAGGCAGCCTCTATCGCCCTCCCGATGGCCGACTGTAGTTCCATCTTTAGATCTCTATAGGAACCGTAGAGTAGAGATTCTCTATTGAGGTCCCTGCGTCGTCTTCGCTTGCACCTGGTGTACTGGCGTCTGGCCACAACACAATCTCGACGCAATTTCGCGATATCGGCCGACCACCAGTACACCTGGGGCTTCGGAGGCCGAGATCTAGCCCGGGACATTGACGCATCGCAAATCTGCTTCATTGTCTCCCGGAACCAGTCTGCTTCACTTTCCACTTCAACTGGACCTGGCGGCGCGGGTGACCAAGATCTTACGATCACCGCTTCCCGAAGAACTTCACGGTCGAGGCTCCGGAGTTGCCACCTGTGGCTGTTGTTGGACTGGGTCCGTTCGGGACCACCCGGGTTCGCAGGGAGGGAGGAGACGCTAAATCGTATGTAACGGTGGTCTGACAGCGTTTCCTCTACCTCCAGCACTCCCCAGTCCTGAACACGGCGTGCCACGGCAGGGCTTGCGAACGAGACGTCCACGATGGAGCCGCCCTGCATCCGCACGCACGTGTTTACCGAACCTCTATTTAGAACAACGAGCCCGGTCTCAAGCATCCACCGCTCGACCATGGAGCCGCGCAGATCCGTCGCGGGGGATCCCCACGCCACAGACTTCGCGTTGAGGTCCCCTGCAACGACAACCGGATGGGGATGACTCTGTCGCACTAGGCCTGTGAGACGAGCCAGAAAGTCCCCGAAGTCACTCGCCGGACGATTAGGGGAGAAATACGTCGAAATGACGACGATTTCCCCCACCTTAGCCGCGACGTATCCCGCACCCTTTACTACGTTGTGAAGTGGCGAGGAGCCCGCAGACGGCCTCGATATTATACAGGCCAGACCGTCGTTGTCTCCTGCCCATCCAGGAGACACCCGATAGGGCTCAGCCACTATGGCTACGCCAATCCTCCACTGTGCCAGGCTCTGGAACATTAAGTCTTGAGCCCTGGCGCAGTGATTTAGGTTTATTTGTAGGAATCGGAGAGGGGCCATTAATCGATCGCCATACTCTCCGCTATACCTGCGGTCACAGGAGCGGCTTTGGCCGCCTGATCTCTGGGCCCAGCTTTATTGCCAGCTGCCCTTTTCCCTTTGCGCCCACTCCCGTGGGCCTTGCAGGCCCATCCACCGATCTTATGACCGGCAGGCCTGTTAGCGGCGGCGCACACCACACAATGCGGTGCTCCGGTGCATTCCGCTGATTTGTGGCCAGCCTTTCCGCACCGGAAACACAGGGTGCTGCGATCGTCAGCTACAGTGCACTGCTCCTTTGCGTGCCCGGCCTCCAGGCATCTGAAGCAGCGCACCGGCTTCCTATCGAGCAGGCGGATGTGTGCCGACACCCACCCTACCAGCAAACGGCCGCCATCCACGACCTTTCGTGCAGCCGTGACGGGACAGTTGACAACCACTGTCCCTATGCCCGATCGATTTCTCCTGATTGTGCCGGCTCTAACCGCCTCGACCGGGCATTCGCCGATGCGAGCGATCGCCGCAGCAACCTCCTCAGTCGTCACAGAGTCATCTAGCTCTGACACCCGCAAGCCAGCAGACTTGACGGGCCTGGACACAGCGACGTTCTCAGGGTCAAGGATCGAGCGCAGCTTTTCAGCCAGCGCATCCGCCTTGTCTCCACTTGTGGTGCCGGGTATTTTAAGTACCCGCGCACCAGACGCAGCGACCCTGAATTGAACGCCGTCAATCCCCAGCTCAGGCAGATTTAACTGCTGCTTAGCCTGCGACAGGATGTCGGCGTAGGAAAGGCCCTTCTCTTGGGCATTCGGCTGGAGGCGCAGCACCACCGCAGTCGATCGCGGCGCTCTCAGGTTGGGCTTTCGGTCTGAGCCCCGAGGCTTCGACGTCTTCTTCTCTGTTTGGCCAGCGGAGGCCACCCGCCTCGCGCCTTGGCCTCTCTTACGACGACGGCGGCTCACAACCGTCCACTCTTCCCCATCGGCTGCAGGGACCGGAGGAGCACTCGGCTGTGATCCTGTTTGGGGCGATTGCGTATTCGCCTTCGGAGGAGGGGGAGGTGGCTTCTTCGTCTTAGTCCGGCTCTTACTCTTTGTCTTTGTTGGAGGCTTTTGAGGGACAGATGTTGGTCCCTCTGGGGTTTCCTTGGCCTGTCGTGGCTGTCTCTGCTGTTCGGAGACGCCGACCGCCTCCGCAAATGTTGGCGACTCGCGAGGACCCTCAGGTGGCTCTGCGCGCGCCCGATCCGCGGCAAGTGAAGGACGCACGCGTTTTTCGGGCAGCAGCCTGTCCTTTATGCCCTCGAAGCGGGCATTTATCATAAAACCGACCCGATCCATGATGGACCGGGCCAGTTCCTCCACCTCGAGGCCGGTGTGTCTTTCCGCCGGTGGGGGCACTCTGACCTGTGCCTGGGCACGCTGCAGGTCGGCTCGCAGCTCTGCGACCTCTCCGCGCAGCTCGGCCAACTCCGCCTTGAGTCGGGCGTTCTCAGACGCAACTTTTGTCGTTTCCGCGGAGACTGTGCTACGACGCAGAACCTCGACCGCCTGTTTGATTGCCCGCACTTCAGTGTTTAACACCTTGCGGGTGGTGCCCTTAAGATTTGCTGACTTATGGGTCACCTCCGAGATGATCTCTGCCGTTTTCAGCAACCCGTCAAGGAGGACGGGCGCCGATGGCTCCCCTTCCAGGACGGTCTCCTCTGGGGCACTCAAGCCATGTGCCTGCCGAGTCTGGTGGATCTTCCGGATCTCTTCCGCAAGCTCACGTTCCGCCTGAAGCTGCATCTCCTGCCGCTCCAGGTCGAGAAGGTCCCGCTTTGCCTTCGCCAGGCCGACGTACTCCCCGGTGGTTGGGGGTCTTCCGCGCCCTCTAGAAGCGTCTGACTTTTTCGACCCACCAGACGCTGGCTCGTCGCTCCCGCTATGAGGAAGGGATCTGCAATCCTGGTCAGTGGGAAGCGGCGTGTCTACCCGCTTGAAGCGGCCACGCTCATCCCGCACTAGTGGAGGCACAGCACCACTCGACCGTAAGCGCCCCCGACTGCAGCGACCCGTCGACAACTTACGAGGAGTTGGCTGTTCCCCCTCTTCGTTCGACGTCGAATCCGACCCCGAACGTTTTCCTCCTCGGCGCTTCTCTGGTTTTTGGCGAGGCGTGCTCCAGAATTTGGAACGCCGCTTGCCAGCGCCGTCATCCGAGACACGGATATCGTGGAACTCAGGGCTACAGGCTCCTGAGGCACAACTCCGCATCTCTCTTTCATCCACGAGTGAGTCTCGAGAGGACGATGGACCCCTGCTCGAGTCACCCGACCGAAACAGGTCCTTTAAAACCACTTGCGGCGTTCGCCGCACCAATCGAGAAGCTACAGCTAAAGAATCAGCAGAACGAGAGTCCGCTGAAACTGCAACAACATCCGAATCGATTTGCATATCGGAGTCCTTAATCGCGCATTGGTCTTTGGGGACCGTAGTCCCCCCGGGTTTAACAAAATCCAAGTCATTATGCTTATCCGAAGTCCGTGATGATTTGCCATGGTCGAGAGTAGGAATACTCAGGCGAATGCTGCCCCCCCCAGAATACGAGGGGCGGCCGGTAGCCTGACGCAACGCCGGGGTGCGCGAGACTACCGGGAGGGATTCTCCGGATTTACCGGTACCCTCCTGGGGTAATGATTCTTTACAATCCGCCATCATAAGTTTGGGCTCATTTCCGGGTGAGCTCCCCCGCCTTCTCAGCGCTTACCGGTTGACCCTACGCCGCAGCACGCTAGACTACGGTTTCGGGGTGATTTTTATAGAGGTTTCCTTCCTCGCAGCACATCACGTGTGATGTGCCCCCGGTCCCGGCCGTAGTGCAATGGCCGGGTTACGGTATGATTTGTGCCTCGCGGCTTTTCGACTGATTGCACCGGTTTTCCGGTGGGCGATGGTGTCGTCACGTACCTACGCCTCTCGGGGGGGGAACCTAACCTAACCTTTTTTTTTTTTTTTTTTTTTTTTTTACATGGCGAAAATCCTCATGGATACCACACACCACGGGGGCAGCGTGTGGTTATGCCGGACTCCTACCGGCTAAAAACACCATGGTGCATTGCTCACGTCGCTCTGCGCCGAGAACACGGGTACGCCATCGGCACTCTTCCGCGAACTCGGCAGCGACATGGCCTCCTCAGGCCTCAGCTTAGGGGGACGTCCAACTGCGTCCCTCCGCACCGTACTGCTGCACTACAGCACGGCGCCTTCTCCCTTCAAGGACTTAGCTGGGAACAGGCTCCCCCGAGCCTGCCCCAGCGACTCTATCAGGGAGGGTGAACTCCCAGTTCGGCTCTTCGGCGGCGGCGCCCTGGTCGTCGGCGGCGCATCGCGAGATCGGTCGTCGCCTCCCGATCCCGCTCGTCTGCCTCCTTCCGAGCAAGCACTGACTCGCAATAGGCGAGGGTAGCGCTCCACGACTCCTCGCTGTCCACCATAGATTTGACCACGGCGGGCAACGAGAGGTCGGAGCCGACTACAGCGCAGAGCTGAAGGCGCTCTGTCGCCCAGGCGGGGCACACTTCTAACATATGTTGGGCCGTTTCCTCCGGACATCCGTCACAATGGAGGCACCTGGCGGTCGGCTCTCGCCCGGCAATGTGGTGCAGGTACCTCCCGAAGCAGCCATGCCCCGAGAGGACTTGCGACAACCTGTATGTTAGAGTGCCGTGACGTCTGCCTATCCATTTTTGGAGAACTGGACGGATGGCCTCGATAGTCCGTCGGCCGGCGCTAGGGTGTCCCAGCCTGGACTCCCACACTTCTTCAGCTTCTTCTCGCAGCCTCTTTCTTCTTTCCCCGATTTCCTGGGGTGATGGTGCGTGCTCTTGGGACCGTGCCTCCTCGCGCCACGCATGAAGCTTGGCAAGGATCCCGGCCTCTAGGTCCCAGGGCATGAAACCCGCCAAAACACAGGCCGCTTCCTCCGAGATTGTGCGGTATCCCCGGATGGCCCTGACCGCCAATGCCCTCTGCGGTTTGCGCAAAAGCGCGACACTCCGGCGATTCAGGGCATCGGCCCAAACAGGAGCCCCGTAGAGAGCCATGGACCGCACAACTCCAGCATGAAGGCGCCTACAAGTGGCGCCTGGTCCACCGACATTTGGCAGCAACCGCCCCAGAGCAGCAGCTGTTCGAACGAGCCGTGGGGCCAATCTTTCGAAGTGGGCCTTGAACTCCCACTTACTGTCTAGAGTGAGTCCCAGATACCTCATCTGGGACTCTACGACAATTCGGACTCCTCCAACGACAATGTGCAAGTTGGCAGACGGCGCGTTTCGGGGCCCGTGAAAGCATAGCGCCTCCGACTTATTGAGCGCCACCACTAGCCCCAGACGCCTTATTCTCGACACAACGTGGGCCGCTCCCGCCGTGGCGAGTATGGCGGCGTTGCGGAGAGTCTTGCTGCGCGCAGTTACCAGGGTGTCATCGGCGTAACATGTCACCTCAACACCCTGGAGATTGGCGCCACGCAGCACCCAGTCATATCCGATGTTCCACAAGAGTGGTCCTAGGACCGACCCCTGTGGAACACCGCACAGCACTTCTCTATCATCTTGCGAACCGTTTTGGCAGGGGAAGATCACCCTCCTGCCGGACAGGTACGACGCTATGACGCGGCACAGGTAGGAAGGCACCCCATGGAACCGGAGTGCCTCCCTGATGCAAGCCCAGGGGAGTGTGTTGAAAGCGTTGGCGATGTCAAGAGACACCGCCAAAACGACCTCACCCCGGGAGACCGCATCCTGTGCGAGGGTCCGGACTCTGCCTACAGCATCCACCGTAGATCTTCCTTTCCTAAACCCAAACTGACAGTCCGCCAGGTTCGGCCCGACCTGCTCCAGATGTTCGACGATGCGCCCGGCCACCACTCTCTCAAAGAGCTTGGCCACATCGTCGAGTAGCACGATCGGGCGGTATCCGGAGGCTGAGTCAAGCGGCCGGCCCTCCTTCCGCAAGAGGACGAGTTTTCCCTCCTTCCATTGGTGGGGGATGACTCCTTGCTGTAAACAGGCGGAAAAGAGCGCCCGGAGTCGCTCCCCCAGATCTTCCAACGCCAGAGCAAGGGCGCGTCCCGGTACGCCGTCAGGGCCGGGAGCAGTGTTTTTAGCTCGCAGCTTTCGGACCGCCGCATTGAGCTCCTCCTCAGACACTGACGGCGCTGCGAACGATTCCGGCGACTGCACAGGAGGGTCGCGGGACATGACAGGTGGGGAGAAATCCCCGCGATGTGGGAACAGGGATGACACGACGTCCCGAAGCAGCTGGGGCGATAGGGTCTCTGTAACGGGGGGGGCCCAGGAGCGGAGCTTGCTCAACACTAACTTGTATGGTCGCCCCCATGGATCCGCGTCCAGAGTACCCAAGAATTCACCCCAGGCAGCCTCTATCGCCCTACCGATGGCTGTCTGTAGTTGCAGCTTTAGGTCCCTATATGAGCCATAGAGCAGAGCTTCTCTATTGAGATCCCTTCGCCTTCTTCGCCTGCACCGTGTGTACTGGCGCCTGGCTACGACACAGTCTCTGCGCAACTGCGCGATATCCGCCGACCACCAGTACACCTGGGGCTTCGGAGGCCGATTCCTAGCCCGGAACATAGACGCGTTGCACACTTGCCTCATCGTCTCCCGGAACCAGTCAGCTTCATGTTCCACTTCCACCGGGCCTGGAGGCGCGGGTGACCACGATCTTACGATCACCGCTTCTCGTAGAACCTCACGATTGAGGCTTTTGAGTTGCCACCTATGGCTGTTGTTGGATAGGGTCCGCTCGGGACCACCCGGGTTGACAGGGAGGGAGGAGACGCTAAATCGTATGTACCGATGGTCAGAAAGCGTCTCCTCTACCTCCAACACTCCCCAATCTTGGACACGGCGCGCCACGGCAGGGCTTGCGAACGTGACGTCGACGATGGAACCGCCCTGCATCCGCACACACGTGTCTACCGAACCCCTATTCAGAACAACGAGCCCGGTCTCAAGCATCCAGCGCTCAACCATGGCACCGCGCAAATCCGTCGCAGGGGATCCCCACGCCACAGACTTCGCGTTCAGGTCTCCTGCAACGACAACGGGATGAGGATGGCTCTGCCGCACGAGACCCGTGAGCCGAGCCAGGAAGTCCCCGAACTCACTCGCCGGACGATTAGGGGAGAAATACGCCGAAACGACGACGATTTCCCCCACCTTGGCCGCGACGTATCCCGGACCTTTCACTACATTCTGAAGTAGCGGGGAGCCCGCAGCCGGCCTAGCAAGTAAACATGCCAGACCGTCGTTGTCTCCTGCCCATCCAGGAGACACGCGATAAGGCTCAGCCACTATGGCTACGCCAATCCTCCACTGCGCCAGACTCTGGAACATTAGGTCCTGAGCCCTGGCGCAGTGATTTAAATTTATCTGAAGGAATCGGAGAGGGGCCATTAATCTATAGCCATGCTCTCCGATATCCCTCCGATCACAGGAGCGGCTTTGGCCGCCTGATCTCTGGGCCCAGCTTTATTGTCGGCGGCCCTTTTCCCTTTGCGCCCGTTATTGTGGGCCTTGCAGGCCCATCCACCGATCTTGTGACCGGCGGGCCTGTTAGCGGCGGCACACACCACACAATGCGGTGCTCCAGTGCATTCCGCTGACTTATGTCCAGCCATTCCGCACCGGAAACACAAAGTGCTGCGATCGTCCGCTGCTGTGCACTGCTCCTTTGCGTGCCCGGCCTCCAGGCATCTGAAACAGCGCACCGGCTTCCTATCAAGCAGGCGGATGTGTGCCGACACCCACCCTACTAGTAAGCGGCCGCCATCCACGACTTTTCGTGCTGCCGTGACGGGGCAGTTGGCCACCACTGTCCCTATGCCCGCCCGATTCCTCCGGATTGTGCCGACTCTGACCGCATCGACTTGGCATTCGCCGATGCGAGCGATCGCTACAGCAACCTCCTCAGCTGTTACAGAGTCATCAAGTTCTGAGACCCGCAAGCCAGCAGACTTGACGGGCCTGGACACAGCGACGTTCTCCGGGTCAAGGATCGAGCGCAGCTTTTCAGCCAGCGCATCCGCCTTGCCTCCACTTGTGGTGCCGGGTATTTTCAGTACCCGCGCACCAGACGCAGCGACCCTGAACTGCACGCCGTCGATTCCCAGCTCAGGCAAATTAAGCTGCTGCTTAGCCTGCGACAGGATATCTGCGTAGGAAAGGCCCTTCTCTTGCGCATTCGGCTGGAGGCGCAGCACCACCGCAGTCGATCGCGGCGCGCTGAGGTTGGGCTTTCGGTCTGAGCCCCGAGGCTTCGTCGCCTTCTTACTTTTTTGACCAGCGGAGGCCACCCGCCTCGCGCCTTGGCCTCTCTTACGACGACGGCGGCTCACAACCGTCCACTCTTCCCCATCGGCTGCAGGGACCGGAGGAGCACTCGGCTGTGATCTTGTTTGGGGCAATTGCTTACCCCTCTTGGGAGGAGGAGGCGGTGGCTTCTTAGCCTTGGCCCGACTCTTACTCGTCTTCTTTTTTGATGGAGGATTTTGAGGGACAGCTGTAGGTCCCTCTGGTGTTTCCTTAGCCTGTGGTCGCTGGCTCTGGGGTTCGGAGACGCCGACCACCTCCGCAAATGACGGCGACGCGAGAGGAACCTCAGATGACTCTGTGCGGGCCCGATCCGCGGCAAGTGGAGGACGCACGCGTTTCTCGGGCAGCAGCCTGTCCTTTATGCCCTCGAAACGAGCATTTATCATAAAACCGACCCGATCCATGATGGACCGGGCCAGTTCCTCAACCTCAAGGCCGGTGCGTCCTTCCGCCGGTGGGGGCACTCTGACCTGTGCCTGGGCACGCTGCAGGTCGGCTCGCAGCTCTGCGACCTCTCCGCGCAGCTCGGCCAATTCCGCCTTGAGTCTCGCGTTCTCAGACGCAACTTTTGTCGTTTCCGCGGAGACTGTGCTACGACGCAGAACCTCGACCGCCTGTTTGATTGCCCGCACTTCGGTGTTTAACACCTTGCGGGTGGTACCCTTAAGATTCGCTGACTTATGGGTCACCTCCGAGATGATCTCTGCCGTTTTCAGCAACCCGTCTAGAAGGACAGGCGCCGATGGCTCCCCTTCCAACACGGTCTCCGCTGGGGCACTCAAGCCTTGTGCCTGACGAGTTAGGTGGATCTTCCGAACCTCCTCCGCAAGCTCACGTTCCGCCTGAAGCTGCATCTCCTGCCGCTCCAGGTCGAGAAGCTCCCGCTTTGCCTTCGCAAGGCCGACGTACTCCCCGGTGGTTGGGGGTCTTCCGCGACCTCTAGAAGCGTCTGAATTCTTCGACCCACCAGACGCTGGCTCGTCACTTCCGCTATGAGGGCGGGATCTGCAAACCTGGTCAGTGGGAAGCGGCGTGTCTACCCGCTTGAAGCGGCCACGCTCATCCCGCACTAGTGGAGGTACAGCACCACTGGACCGTAAGCGTCCCCGACTGCAGCGGCCCGTCGACAACTTACGAGGAGTTGGTTGTTCTTCCTCTTCGTTCGACGTCGAATCCGACCCCGAACGTTTTCCTCCTCGGCGCTTTTCTGGTTTTTGGCGAGGCGTGCTCCAGAATTTGGAACGCCGCTTGCCAGCGCCGTCATCCGAGACACGGATATCGTGGAACTCAGGGCTACAGGCTCCTGAGGCACAACTCCGCATCTCTCCTTCATCCACGAGTGAGTCTCGAGAGGACGATGGAGCCCTGCTCGAGTCACCCGACCGAAACAGGTCCTTTAAAACCACTTGCGGCGTTCGCCGCATCAACCGAGACCCTAAAACTACAGAATCAGCAGAGCGAGAGTCCGCCGACGCTGCAACAACATCCGAATCAATCTGCATATCGGTGTCCTTTTTCGCGCAATGGTCTTTGGGGACCGTAGTCCCCCCGGGTTTAACAAAATCCAAATCGTTAAGCTTATCCGAAGTCCGTGATGATTTGCCATGGTCGTGAGTAGGTATACTCAAGCGAATGCTGCCCCCCCCAGAATACGAGGGGCGGCCGGTAGCCTGACGCAACGCCGGGGTGCGCGAGACTACCGGGAGGGATTCTCCGGATTTACCGGTACCCTCCTGGGGTAGTGATTTTTTACAATCCGCCATCATAAGTTTTTGGCTCATTTCCGGGTGAGCTCCCCCGCCTTCTCAGCGCTTACCGGTTAACCCTACGCCGCAGCACGCTAGACTACGGTTTCGGGGTGATTTTTTATAGAGGTTTCCTTCCTCGCAGCACATCACGTGTGATGTGCCCCCGGTCCCGGCCGTAGTGCAATGGCCGGGTTACGGTATGATTTGTGCCTCGCGGCTTTTCGACTGATTGCACCGGTTTTCCAGTGGGCGATGGTGTCGTCACGTACCTACGCCTGGAGTGGCTGCTCTTAGTCTGGCCCCTCACCCTAAACCTCCCGGTATGAGTGACTCTGCCGGTATAGCCTCAGGGATCATTGGGACACGCAAGCCCCCCCACCACGACAAGGTGGCAGCCTCGGGGGGGAACCTAACCTAACCTAACCTGACCTAACCTAACCTTTTTTTTTTTTTTTTTTTTTTTTTTTTTTTTTTTTTTTTTTTTTTTTTTTTTTATCGTGGGGAAATCCTCATGGATACCCGTTGCCTTAGGGTTGGGGGGACGGCGAACGGGTTATGTCGGACTCTTACCGACTAAAACCCCACGGTGTCCTTCTCGTCGCCATATGCCGGAGTCACGGGAACATCCAACTGGCAATCGTCCGCGACCCGACGACGATGCGGTCTCAGCAGACCCCTTCCCGTTTGGAGTGGAGGACAGATGTTCGTCCTTCCACTACGCAACAGTTGTTAGAGTGGCGTGCAAGAACACGCCCACGCCTACTCGGGCTAGTTTATGGCGGGTGCTAGACTCCCCCGAGTCCATCACCCACTAGCTAATACTAGGGAGGAAGATTGCGTATATGAGCCTCCCGTCGGCGGCCCCTTCTGCGACGACGCATGGCGAGAGAGCTAGATGCTTCTCTCTCTCTTTCGGCGTCTTCTTTCTTAAGCATGACTTGGTCACAGAATTTCTGGACGGCTGTCCAGGCCTTTTGATTCTGAACCATACATCGGACAACGGCAGTGAGAGAGAGGTCTTGTCCTATTGTACTAGTTAAGGCCGCTCGATCTACATCCCAGGCACGACAGCTGTCGAGCATGTGCTGAGCCGTCTCAATAGGGCAGCTGTCACAATGATGACAGACTGCTGTCGGCTCTCGTCCTGCAATCCTGAACAGATATTCCCCAAAACATCCATGGCCAGTGAGAACTTGCGTAAGGCGGAATGACAGTGCACCATGGCGTCTTGACAGCCACTGTTGGAACACTGGAACTATTGCTTGGATGGTTCTGATCCCTGCGCTGGGCTCGGTAAGCCTCTCTTTCCATGCCATCGTAGCAAGGTGGGTAACCTCTTGTCTCATAATAATTCTAGCTGTTGTTTGATTTTCTTGGGCTAGTATTTCTCCACGTCGATGAAATAGCATTGTGAGGGCTCTTGCATCGAGATCCCATGGCAAAGAGCAGGCCAAAAGACAAGAGGCCTCATATGAAACTGTGCGGTATCCACGAATCAACCTGATCGCCATCGCTCTATGTGCTTTGCGTAAAAGAGCGATATTTCGGCTATTCAGGGATTCGGACCACACTGGCGCTCCATACAAGGCCATGGACTTTACAACGCCTATGTACAGGCGTCTGCTCAGTGCATTTGGTCCTCCCAGATTTGGCAGCAATGTTCCCAGAGCCGCAGATGCACGTAGCAGTTTAGGTAACAGACACTCGAAGTGGGCGGTGAACTTCCATCTACTATCGAGGACGAGACCGAGATATCTCATCGTCGACCCGATGCAGATGCGAGTACCCCCAATTGTGATGCTAGAATCTGAGGGTGGTGAGTTACGAGGACCGTGGAAGAAAACAGCCTCAGATTTTTGCAGAGCGACCTCGAGGCCGAGACGACGTATACGCCCCACCACATGTTCAATTCCGACGGTAGCTAAAATAATAGCTTGCCTAGGAGTTTTTGCCCGGGCTGTAACCAGTGTATCATCGGCGTAACAATTCACCTCGATGCCATTGATGTTGCCCCCTCGCAAGACCCAATCATAGCCGATATTCCACAAGAGCGGCCCTAGTACCGATCCTTGTGGAACACCGCAAGACATCCGGTATCTTTTAATACCCTCACGTGTCGGATAGTATATGAAGCGGTCGGATAGGTAGGCGCCGACAATATTTCTTAAGTAGAGAGGGACACGGTGGTACCTAAGAGCTTCTTTTACACAGTCCCAGGGCAGATTGTTGAAAGCATTGGCGATATCCAAGGAAACCGCCAACACAACCTCCCCGCGGGCTACCGATTCCTGCGCTGCGTTTTTAACTCGTAGAATAGCATCCACCGTAGATCTGCCTCGGCGAAAACCGAACTGGTTTTCTGCTAAATCTGGACCAATGTTTCGGAGGTGATTGACTATCCTATCAGCAATTATCCGCTCAAAGAGTTTGGCAAGCTCATCTAGTAGAACTATCGGGCGATAAGAAGAGGGAGAATCAACCGGGCGTCCCTCTTTATGGATGAGAACTAGACGGCCTGTCTTCCAATGTCGTGGAAACTGTGACTGCGACAGACAAGCGTCCAGAAGACTCTTAAGTCTTTCATCGAGTTCCTTTAAAGCTAAGCCTAATACCCGTCCAGGAATTCCATCTGGGCCGGGAGCAGTATTCTTGGCTTTAAGCCTATCCACCGCTGCTCCGATCTCTCTCTCGGTAACCCTAGGTATTTCGGATTCCTCAATTAAATCGGCAGAAGCAGATACCATCTGTGGGGGCGAACAGAAGTTTCTTCGCGGAAACAATGCTGCCACAACGCGATCAGCCTGTTCGGGTACAAGAGTCTGTGTCAGAGGAGGGGCCCAAGATCGAAGTTTACCCCTTACAAGCTTATACGGTCGTCCCCATGGATCTCTGTCTACGCCCTTCAATAGTTCTGCTCTTGCTGAGTTCTTTGCACGAGTTATGGCGTCTTTGAGCGAATCTTTACAGGAGACAAAATAGGAATGAAGCTCGGCCTCAAGATCTGGGTTCCTATGCCTCCATCTTCGACTACGGGTATACTGGCGTCTTGCTGACATGCATACCATACGTAGTTGCGCGATTTCTACGGACCACCAGTATACCTGTTTAAGGGGAGGATTGATACCTGCGCGGGGCATGGAGGCGTCGCAAACATGAGACATTGCACCACGAAACCACTCTGCCTCACTCTCAACCACCACCGGTCCTTCAGGGGTAGGCACCAAGGTTTGAGCAACCGCTGACTCTATGACCATATTTTTGTCTAGGCGATTTAATTGCCATCTTGGTCCTTTATGTACGGCTGCCCGGGGCATATTACGTCGCCTAGAAGTTGTAGCGGAGAGTACCTCGAACCGGACATAACGATGATCTGACAAAGTTTCGGTATCCTCAAGGACTCTCCAACTTTGAACACGTCCGGCTAACGCAGGACTTGCGAACGATATGTCCACAATTGATCCTCCCTGCGACCGCACGCATGTATTTACCGCCCCTTCATTCAGAACGACAAGCCCGGTAGAGGCCAGCCACTCTTCTAAAATCTCGCCTCGGGGATCAGTTTTGGGACAACCCCACGCTGTTGACTTTGCGTTGAAATCACCTGCTACAATGACAGAATAAGGAGAGTAATGTTCTACGACAGTCCCAATAGTGGTAACAAAAGTTTCAAATTCTGATAGCGATCGGTTAGGGGAAAAGTATGTCCCAATAACGACCATCTCTCCTATTAAGCCAGCAACATACCCGTTCCCCTTCAAAACTCTGGTGAAAGAGAGAGAAGCATTACTAAAAGATGATACAATCGCCACTAGTCCATCCCTGTCACCAACCCAATTTGACATATTTGGTATAAAATAGGGTTCGGCTACAACTGATATATGTATCGACCACTCTACCAGACTCTGGACAAGAAGGTCCTGAGCTCTGGCACAGTGGTTGATATTACCCTGAAGAAATGTTGTCCGTGCCATTATTAGGCATTTGTCGGTACCATCTCTTCCCTTGGGCTCGCAATAGACGTCGGGGTAGGCAATTGTGATATTGCTCCTTTTGCATTTTGCCTTGCTCGAGACCTTGATGAAATATTTGCTGGGCAAGAGTTACCGCCCATCATGTGGTTTGCTGGCAATTTAGCATCGTCGCAGAGGACGCAATGGGGCGTTGCTAAACAGAATCTCGCCTGGTGACCTGGCCTGCCACAACGATAGCAGAGACTGCTACGATCAATTGTTGACGAACACGAATCTTTTACGTGTCCCAATTCAAGGCATCGATAACAGCGCCTCCTTCTTGCTGCTAGGAGTCTTACTTTTGCAGAAACCATGCCTATGAGTATTCGACCACTCTTAGTTACCTTTTTGGCTGCAGCAACTGGACAACGAACCCAAACTGTCAGCAATCCGCTGTTGTCCGTGCTCATGTTACCAGTCTTTATTAGGTTTTCTGAACATCCTCCTTTTTCAGCAAGAGCCTTGGCTACTTCCTCTTTTGTAACGGAGTCGTCCAGATCCGAAATGCGCAATTCAGCACATTTCGTTACCCTGGACACTCGAACGTCATCCTTATTCAAGGCGATTTGAAGGCGTTTTGCCATCTCGTCGGCTATATCGCCACTTGCTGCACCGGGGATTTCAAAAATTCTGGCACCCGTAGCAGTCTTCCGGATTCGAAAGGAGGTAAGACCGATCCCTGATAAATCAGTGTTTTTTGCTTGCCGTAGAGCGCTAGCGTACGAGACACCTCTCTCTTCAGCTCCAGGCTGCAGGGTTATTATTATCGCAGTGGAACGGGGGGGCCGTAGGTTTGCGGGATTCTCTGATGTTGACCGTTCATTACCCTTGACAACTGGACTTGTTTTCTTGCGCTTAGATCGGCGACTTTTCACCGCGATCCATCCATCATTCAAGCCGTTGGCGGTAGCTGGTCTCTCAGATTGCATATTTTCTGACCGCTTTTTTGCCTTCCGTTTTCTCTTCTTCTTCTTTTTGGTGCCAACATTGCCCTTATTATTACTTATCTCTGCAAGGGTATCGGTGGGTGTAATTACCGTTGGTTCCCTCGCGGAGATCTCAGCTCTTTTCTCAGGTACTATCTCAAGATGACCTGGCGTTTTCGTCAGCAGCTTATCTTCAATGGCCTCCAATCGAGAATTAATCATAGATCCAACTTGAACCATGATAACGTTGGATAGTTTTTCAACGTCAAAGTTGCTACTATTCGATGCCCCTATAGCCCCTGCTTCTTGCGCCTGAGAAGAACGCTCGAGAGCTACACGGAGCTGGGTGACTTCTTTTTTCAACTCTGAAATCTCTAATTGTAGGCGAGCATTGGCCACCTGCAATTGACGCGTCTCCTCAGTTGTGTTACTTTCAGTGAGAGATTCCATGCACGTCCCTATACAAGAAGCGGCGTCCTTAAGTGCTTTTTGGAAAGTTCCCTTTAGATTTTTTGATTTTGTCGCAATATTAAGGATAACATGTAAATTTTCCTCTATTCGCTTACGGAGATCAAAAATATCCCCCACTTCTGGGAATGTCTTAGGACCACGAATAGCCTGTTGACGCTCTCGGATTCGATCTTGTAGATCTCTCTCCGCCTCTAACTCCATCTCTTTTCTTTGGAGTCTGAGATAGTCCTCCTTGGCCTTCTTGAGGCCTACGTATTGACCCGTTGTTGGAGGACGACCTCTCCCTCTCTTTGGTGTCACCAATTTTTTACTGTGAGCATCCTGTCTCCGCTCAAACTTTCGTCTGAGCTGGAACGGTTCCTCTCATTGAAAGAGTCCCGTTTCTTACTACATGATAACGGCACTGGGGACTCCCTTGATCTAGCCGTTATCATACTCGAGTCCGAATTTTCGGAGTTGGATCTTGGATGGCGGTCTTTTCCCCCCCCAGAATACGAGGGGAAGACGGAAGCTGAAGCCTCCGTGAGGGATTGCCCGGCTGCCTGGCAGCCGGAACCCTCCTGGGGTAAAGTATTTTTAAGAGTCGCCTTCATTTGATTTTCCTTTTAGGGGTGAGGTCCCCGAAGGACGCCTTCGCCATTACACAATCCCTCGGCAGGCATCAGACCTCAGGATTGACATAAAACAAACAACACTGACTCGAAGGACAACAACAAACACTCTCGACTCTCGACACTACATACACAATCATGACAAAAGACTAACGAAACAAAGACATCACAACATGTCCCACCCCTTTGTCAGCTATGTACCAGGTAATGACCCCATAGCTGACCCCCGCTGCGCCAGGCATTAGCCAACGGCTAACGCGAACCCGAAGGAACTCATTAGCCGTTGCCCAGGGAGCACCGGCCCGCATCGCTTCCCATGTTGCCGGACGTATCCGACAGCATCGATAGCGGACGGGCACACGAGGAGGTTCCCGGCGCGTAGCCCCCCAACCTAACCTAACCTTTTTTTTTTTTTTTTTTTTTTTTTTTTTACATGGCGAAAATCCTCATGGATACCACACACCGCGGGGGCAGCGTGTGGTTATGCCGGACTCCTACCGGCTAAAAACACCATGGTGCATTGCTCACGTCGCTCTGCGCCGAGAACACGGGTACGCCATCGGCACTCTTCCGCGAACTCGGCAGCGACATGGCCTCATCAGGCCTCAGCTTTGGGGACGCCCAACTGCGTCCCTCCGCACCGCACTGCTGCACTACAGCACGGCGCCTTCTCCCTTCAAGGACTTAGCTGGGAACAGACTCCCCCGAGCCTGCCCCAGCGACTCTATCAGGGAGGGTGGTCTCCCAGACCTGCTCTTCGGCGGCGGCGCCCTGGTCGTCGGCGGCGCATCGCGAGATCGGTCGTCGCCTCCCGATCCCGCTCGTCTGCTTCCTTCCGGGCAAGCACTGATTCGCAAAAGGCGAGGACGGCGCTCCACGACTCCTCACTGTCCACCATAGATTTGACCACGGCAGGCAGTGAGAGGTCGGAGCCAACGACTGCGCAGAGCTGAAGGCGCTCTGTCGCCCAGGCGGGGCACACTTCCAACATATGTTGGGCCGTTTCCTCCGGACATCCGTCACAATGGAGGCACCTGGCGGTCGGCTCTCGCCCGGCAATGTGGTGCAGGTACCTCCCGAAGCAGCCATGCCCCGAGAGGACCTGCGACAACCTGTATGTTAGTGTGCCGTGACGTCTGCCTATCCATTTTTGGAGAACTGGACGGATGGCCTCGATGGTCCGTCGGCCGGCGCTAGGGTGCCCCAGCCTGGACTCCCACACTTCTTCAGCTTCTTCTCGCAGCCTCTTTCTTCTTTCCCCGATTTCCTGGGGTGGTGATGCGTGCCCTTGGGACCGTGCCTCCTCGCGCCACGCATGAAGCTTGGCAAGGATCCCGGCCTCTAGGTCCCAGGGCATGAAACCCGCCAAAACACACGCCGCTTCGTCGGAGATTGTGCGGTATCCCCGGATGGCCCTGACCGCCAATGCCCTCTGCGGTTTGCGCAAAAGCGCGACACTCCGGCGATTCAGGGCATCGGCCCAAACAGGAGCCCCGTAGAGAGCCATGGACCGCACAACTCCAGCATGAAGGCGCCTACAAATGGCGCCTGGGCCACCGACATTTGGCAGCAACCGCCCCAGAGCAGCAGCTGTTCGAATGAGCCGTGGGGCCAATCTTTCAAAGTGGGCCCTAAAATCCCACTTGCTGTCTAGAGTGAGCCCCAGATACCTCATCTGGGACTCTACGACGATGCGTACTCCTCCAACCACGATGTGCAGGTTGGCAGGTGGCGCGTTTCGGGGCCCGTGAAAGCATAATGCCTCCGACTTATTAAGCGCCACCTCCAGCCCCAGACGCCTTATTCTCGACACAACGTGGGCCGCTCCCGCCGTGGCGAGTATGGCGGCGTTGCGGAGAGTCTTGCTGCGCGCAGTTACCAGGGTGTCATCGGCGTAACATGTCACCTCAACACCCTGAAGATTGGCACCGCGCAGCACCCAGTCATATCCGATATTCCACAAGAGTGGTCCTAGGACCGACCCCTGTGGAACACCGCATAGCACTTCTCGTGCCTCTTGCGTCCCGTTTTGGCAGGGGAAGATCACCCTCCTGCCGGACAGATACGACCCTATGACGCGGCACAGGTAGGAAGGCACCCCATGGAACCGGAGTGCCTCCCTGATGCAAGCCCAGGGGAGTGTGTTGAAAGCGTTGGCGATGTCAAGAGACACCGCCAAAACGACCTCACCCCGGGAGACCGCATCCTGTGCCAGGGTCCGGACTCTGCCTACAGCATCCACCGTCGATCTTCCTCTCCTAAACCCAAACTGACAATCTGCCAGGTTCGGCCCGACCTGCTCCAGATGCTCGACGATGCGCCCGGCCACCACTCTCTCGAAGAGCTTGGCCACATCGTCGAGTAGCACGATCGGGCGGTATCCGGAGGATGAGTCAGTCGGGCGGCCCTCCTTCCGCAAGAGGACGAGCTTTCCCTCCTTCCATGGGTGGGGGATGACTCCTTGCTGTAAACAGGCGGAAAAGAGCGCCCGGAGTCGATCCCCCAGATCTTCCAGCGCCAGAGCTAGGGCGCGTCCCGGTACGCCGTCAGGGCCGGGAGCAGTGTTCTTAGCTCGCAGCTTTTTGACCGCCGCATTGAGCTCCTCCTCAGACACTGACGGCGCTGCGAACGATTCCGGCGACTGCACAGGAGGGTCGCGGGACATGACAGGTGGGGAGAAATCCCCGCGATGTGGGAACAGGGATGACACGACGTCCCGAAGCAGCTGGGGCGATAGGGTCTCTGTAACGGGGGGGGCCCAGGAGCGGAGCTTGCTCAACACTAACTTGTATGGTCGCCCCCATGGATCCGCGTCCAGAGTACCCAAGAATTCACCCCAGGCAGCCTCTATCGCCCTCCCGATGGCCGACTGTAGTTCCATCTTTAGATCTCTATAGGAACCGTAGAGTAGAGATTCTCTATTGAGGTCCCTGCGTCGTCTTCGCTTGCACCTGGTGTACTGGCGTCTGGCCACAACACAATCTCGACGCAATTTCGCGATATCGGCCGACCACCAGTACACCTGGGGCTTCGGAGGCCGAGATCTAGCCCGGGACATTGACGCATCGCAAATCTGCTTCATTGTCTCCCGGAACCAGTCTGCTTCACTTGCCACTTCAACTGGACCTGGCGGCGCGGGTGACCAAGATCTTACGATCACCGCTTCCCGAAGAACTTCACGGTCGAGGCTCCGGAGTTGCCACCTGTGGCTGTTGTTGGACTGGGTCCGTTCGGGACCACCCGGGTTCGCAGGGAGGGAGGAGACGCTAAATCGTATGTAACGGTGGTCTGACAGCGTCTCCTCTACCTCCAGCACTCCCCAATCCTGAACACGGCGTGCCACGGCAGGGCTTGCGAACGAGACGTCGACGATGGAGCCGCCCTGCATCCGCACGCACGTGTTGACCGAACCCCTATTCAAAACAACGAGCCCGGTCTCTAGCATCCAGCGCTCAACCATGGAGCCGCGAAGATCCGTCGCAAGCGATCCCCACGCCACAGACTTCGCGTTGAGGTCCCCTGCAACGACAATCGGATGGGGATGGCTCTGTCGCACTAGACAAGCGAGCCGAGCCAGATAGTCGCCGAAGTCACTCGCCTGACGATTAGGGGAGAAATATGCCGAAACGACGACGATGTCCCCCACCTGGGCCGCGACGTAGCCCGAACCTTTCACTACATTGTGAAGTGGCGGGGAGCCCACGGCCGGCCTCGAAATTATACAGGCCACACCGTCATTATCTCCTGCCCATCCAGGAGACACCCGATAAGGCTCAGCCACAATGGCTACGCCAATCCTCCACTGCGCCAGACTCTGGAACATTAGGTCTTGAGCCCTGGCGCAGTGATTTAAATTTACCTGTAGGAATCGGAGAGGGGCCATTAATCTGTGACCATACTCTCCGATATCCCTCCGGTCACAGGAGCGGCTTTGGCCGCCTGATCTCTGGGTCCAGCTTTGTTGCCCGCTGCCCTTTTCCCTTTGCGCCCACTCCCGTTGGCTTTGCAGGCCCATCCACCGATCTTGTGACCGGCGGGCCTGTTAGCGGCGGCGCACACCACACAATGCGGTGCTCCGGTGCATTCCGCCGATTTGTGGCCAGCCTTTCCGCACCGGAAACACAGGGTGCTGCGATCGTCAGCGACAGTGCACTGCTCCTTTGCGTGCCCCGCCTCCAGACATCTGAAGCAGCGTACTGGCTTCCTATCGAGCAGGCGGATGTGTGCCGATACCCATCCTACTAGCAAGCGGCCGCCATCGACGACTTTTCGCGCTGCCGTGACGGGGCAGTTGGCCACGACTGTCCCTATGCCCGATCGATTCCTCCGGATTGTCCCGACTCTAACCGCCTCGACCGGGCATTCGCCCATGCGGGAGATCGCTGCAGCAACCTCCTCCGCCGTCACCGAGTCATCCAGCTCTGAGACCCGCAAGCCAGCAGACTTGACAGGCCTGGACACTGCGACGTTCTCAGGGTCGAGAATGGAACGCAACTTTTCGGCAAGCGCATCCGCCTTATTGCCACTTGCGGTGCCGGGTATTTTCAGTACCCGCGCACCAGACGTGGCGACCCTGAATTGAACGCCGTCAATCCCCAGCTCAGGCAAATTTAACTTCTCCTTAGCCTGCGAGAGGATGTCGGCGTACGAGAGGCCTTTCTCCTGGGCATTTGGCTGGAGGCGCAGCACCACCGCAGTCGATCGCGGCGCGCTGAGGTTGGGCTTTCGGTCTGAGCCCCGAGGTTTCAACGTCTTCTTCTGTGCTTGGCCAGCGGAGGCCACCCGCCTCGCGCCTTGGCCTCTCTTACGACGACGGCGGCTCACAACCGTCCACTCTTCCCCATCGGCTGCAGGCACCGGAGGAGCACTCGGCTGTGATCCGGTTTGGGGCAATTGCTTACCCCTCTTGGGAGGAGGAGGCGGTGGCTTCTTAGCCTTGCCCCGACTCTTGCTCTTCTTCTTTTTTGATGGAGGATTTTGAGGGACAGCTGTAGGTCCCTCTGGTGTTTCCTTAGCCTGTGGTCGCTGGCTCTGGGGTTCGGAAACGCCGACCACCTCCGCAAATGTTGGCGACTCGCGAGGACCCTCAGGTGGCTCTGCGCGCGCCCGATCCGCGGCAAGTGGAGGACGCACGCGTTTCTCGGGCAGCAGCCTGTCCTTTATGCCCTCGAAACGAGCATTTATCATAAAACCGACCCGATCCATGATGGACCGGGCCAGTTCCTCCACCTCGAGGCCGTTGTGTCTTTCCGCCGGTGGGGGCACTCTGACCTGTGCCTGGGCACGCTGCAGGTCGGCTCGCAGCTCTGCGACCTCTCCGCGCAGCTCCGCCAACTCCGCCTTGAGCCTTGCGTTTTCTGCGGCTACTTTGGTCGTTTCCGCGGAGACTGTGCTACGACGCAGAATTTCGACCGCCTGTTTTATGGTCCGCACTTCGGTGTTTAACACCTTGCGGGTGGTGCCCTTCAGATTTGCTGACTTATGGGTCACCTCCGAGATGATCTCTGCCGTTTTCAGCAACCCGTCAAGGAGGACAGGCGCCGATGGCTCCCCTTCCAGCACGGTCTCCTCTGGGGCACTCAAGCCATGTGCCTGCCGAGTCTGGTGGATCTTCCGGATCTCCTCCGCAAGCTCACGTTCCGCCTGAAGCTGCATCTCCTGCCGCTCCAGGTCGAGAAGCTCCCGCTTTGCCTTCGCCAGGCCGACGTACTCCCCGGTGGTTGGGGGTCTTCCGCGCCCTCTAGAAGCGTCTGACTTTTTCGACCCACCAGACGCTGGCTCGTCGCTCCCACTATGAGGAAGGGATCTGCAATCCTGGTCAGTGGGAAGCGGCGTGTCTATCCGCTTGAAGCGGCCACGCTCATCCCGCACTAGTGGAGGCACAGCACTACTCGACCGTAAGCGCCCCCGACTGCAGCGACCCGTCGACAACTTACGAGGAGTAGGTTGTTCCGCCTCTTCGTTCGACGTCGAATCCGACCCCGAACGATTTCCTCCTCGGCGCTTTTCTGGTTTTTGGCGAGGCGTGCTCCAGAATTTGGAACGCCGCTTGCCAGCGCCGTCATCCGAGACACGGATATCGTGGAACTCAGGGCTACAGGCTCCTGAGGCACAACTCCGCATCTCTCCTTCATCCATGAGTGAGTCTCGAGAGGAAGATGGACCCCTACTCGAGTCACCCGACCGAAACAGGTCCTTTAGAACCACATGCGGCGTTCGCCGCATCAACCGAGACCCTAAAGCTACAGAGTCAGCAGAGCGAGAGGCCGCTGACACTGCAACAACATCCGAATCGATTTGCATATCGGAATCCTTTATCGCGCAATGGTCTTTGGGGACCGTAGTCCCCCCGGGTTTAACAAAATCCAAGTCGTTATGCTTATCCGAAGTCCGTGATGATTTGCCATGGTCGTGAGTAGGAATACTCAGGCGAATGCTGCCCCCCCCAGAATACGAGGGGCGGCCGGTAGCCTGACGCAACGCCGGGGTGCGCGAGACTACCGGGAGGGATTCTCCGGATTTACCGGTACCCTCCTGGGGTAATGATTCTTTACAATCCGCCATCATAAGTTTGGGCTCATTTCCGGGTGAGCTCCCCCGCCTTCTCAGCGCTTACCGGTTGACCCTACGCCGCAGCACGCTAGACTACGGTTTCGGGGTGATTTTTTATAGAGGTTTCCTTCCTCGCAGCACATCACGTGTGATGTGCCCCCGGTCCCGGCCGTAGTGCAATGGCCGGGTTACGGTATGATTTGTGCCTCGCGGCTTTTCGACTGATTGCACCGGTTTTCCGGTGGGCGATGGTGTCGTCACGTACCTACGCCTGAACCTTTTTTTTTTTTTTTTTTTTTTTTTTTTTTTTTTTTACATGGCGAAAATCCTCATGGATACCACACACCGCGGGGGCAGCGTGTGGTTATGCCGGACTCCTACCGGCTAAAAACACCATGGTGCATTGCTCACGTCGCTCTGCGCCGAGAGCACGGGTACGCCATCGGCACTCTTCCGCGAACTCGGCAGCGACATGGCCTCATCAGGCCTCAGCTTTGGGGATGCCCAACTGCGTCCCTCCGCACCGTACTGCTGCACTACAGCACGGCGCCTTCTCCCTTCAAGGACTTAGCTGGGAACAGGCTCCCCCGAGCCTGTCCCAGCGACTCTATCAGGGAGGGTGAACTCCCAGTTCGGCTCTGCGGCGGCGGCGCCCTGGTCGTCGGCGGCGCATTGCAAGATCAGTCGTCGCCTCCCGATCCCGCTCGTCTGCCTCCTTCCGGGCAAGCACTGACTCGCAAAAGGCGAGGGTAGCGCTCCACGACTCCTCGCTGTCCACCATAGATTTGACCACGGCGGGCAACGAGAGGTCGGAGCCAACTACAGCGCAGAGCTGAAGGCGCTCTGTCGCCCAGGCGGGGCACACTTCCAGCATGTGTTGGGCCGTTTCCTCCGGACATCCGTCACAATGGAACCTACGCCTGAACCTAACCTAACCTAACCTTTTTTTTTTTTTTTTTGTTCACGTCAGGGGAAATGCCTTTACGCACTGACCGGGCCGCCGCCCGAGTGTGGGACTCGTCTCGCCGAAACGCCCCTCCTAACTCCATGGACGCCCGGAATACCCACTAAAACCCCTGCGAAGTCCGCCTCCTACTGTGCCTGTGGTGGCGTGGGGTGGGAACGCGTTTGCAGTCTTCCACCCCTCCGCCAGCACCGGCCGACGCGCTTGCGAGTCGCGCCGGCCTCCATCGGGGACCGAGGTGCACCAATGCCGGTGCCTCCCGGTGACGGCTTAGGAAAGCGCGTGGTATCACACGTGGTACCACGCGCACCTCCTCTGAGGCCTTTGGGGCTTATAGCCCCGGCCCCATTCACGGGGGGCGAAGCAGGGCCCGGTAGGCCCTCCTCCGCGTTCCCGTGCGTCGTCGACGAAGCGGGTGGGGGTCACCACTTGCCTCCCTCGCCCGCTCCGCCGCCTCCTTCTGCGACATCACGTCCTCGCAGAAAGAGGTGACCGCCGTCCATAACCTTTCGCTTGAGGACATCGCACTGATGATGCTCTCAAGCGACAGGTCAGCCCCTATGGCATCGCGAAGGGCACCGCGCTGTTCCACCCAGGCCGAACAGTCGACCAGGGTGTGCTGCGCGGTGTCCTCGCTTGCCGCACAGTGGTGACACTGGGTCGTCGGTTCTCTCCGGGCTATTTGACTCAGATACTTTCCGAAGCAACCGTGCCCGGAAAGAATCTGAGTCAGCCGGAATGTGAGAACCCCGTGCCGCCTGTCTAGCCAGTTGCGCAGAACCGGCCGGACAGCCTCAACGGTCGAGCGGCCGGCCGTAGGATCGGCCAGCCGCTCTGTCCACCTCCGGACCACGGACCGTCGAGCGTGGGATTTCATAGATTCCGTCACCGTCGGCGATTCGCCGCGAGACCGCAGCGCCTGACGTCGCTTGTGGAGCTTCGCCAGGGCCACGGCCTCCAAATCCCAAGGCGGCGAGCCTGCCAATACGCACGCCGCCTCCGCGGATATAGTGCGGTAACCCCTAATGGCCCTGATCGCTATCACCCTCTGCGGTTTTCGCAGGAGGGCGACGGCTTCGCGCCGGAGTTCCGGGGCCCATACTGGGGCCCCGTACAGGGCCATCGAGCGCACTACACCCATGTAGAGACGACGGCAGGCCACGCTTGGTCCCCCGAGATTCGGCAGCAGACGTCCGAGGGCGCCAGCAGCGCCTAACAGTCGGGGGGCCAAGCGACGGAAATGTTCTATGAAGTTCCACCGGCTGTCGAGGGTAAGCCCGAGATATTTCATATCGGCCTTAACCTCGATCCGGACACCGCTAATTACGACGTGAGCTCCAGGAGGAGGCGAAGTCCTAGGCCCGTGAAAACACAGGGCTTCGGACTTGTCGAGCGCCACCCGGAGGCCCAGATCGCGT
Organism: Mechanitis mazaeus; assembly: GCA_959347395.1. NCBI lineage: Eukaryota > Metazoa > Arthropoda > Insecta > Lepidoptera > Nymphalidae > Mechanitis > Mechanitis mazaeus. The sequence goes on along the minus strand of OY365753.1, from coordinate 16,576,300 downwards.
ATGCGGCGGACGACCATTGCCACACCGGCCGTAGCCAGGCGGGCGGACTTTCGGTAGCTCGTCCCCCGTGCGGTCACCAGGGTGTCATCCGCGTAACACGTCACTCTGAGACCGCGGGGGAGGGTGCCCCGCAACACCCAATCGTATCCGATGTTCCACAGGAGAGGTCCGAGGACAGACCCCTGTGGAACACCGCACGTCATCTCCCTCCTCTCGATGCCGTACCGCCCTTGGTACAAGACGTACCTCTGACTCAGGTAGTTACCGATCAGGCGACGGAGGTAGAGAGGCACTTGGTGGTAGATAAGTGCCTCTTTGACGCAACTCCACGGCATGGTGTTGAAGGCGTTGGCGATGTCGAGCGACACCGCCATCAACACCCCGCCGCGGCCGGTCACCTCTTCCGATTCGGCCTTGACTCGACTGATCGCGTCGATCGTCGAGCGGCCGGCTCGAAACCCAAACTGGCAGTCGGCCAGATCGGGACCAACGTGAGTCAGGTGCTCGATGATGCGGGCAGCTATGATTTTTTCAAAGAGCTTGCCGGCTTCATCGAGCAGCACGATGGGGCGGTAGGCAGAGGGTGACTCTGCGGGGCGCCCGTCCTTCCTGAGTAGGACCAAGCTACCGGTTTTCCACACCTCGGGAAATCGCCCCGACTCCAGGCACGCTTCAAAAAGCCCCCGGAGCCGGTCCCCTAGAACGTTGAGAGCCAAGACTAGAACACGACCGTGGATACCGTCCGGTCCGGGCGCGGTGTTTTTTGCCCGGAGCCTACCCACAGCCGCGTCGAACTCACAATCTGTGAGCTCAGGCACGCCGCTAACCTCCTCCTCCATAGCGCGACCAGACTCGGTCGATCGCGCCATTTCAGGGGGGATGTGATCCGCCCGGTGTGGAAATAGGGCGGACACTATATCTCTCAGGAGTTGCTGGTCGAGAATCTGGGTCAGCGGCGGCGTCCAGGGGCGTAATTTGCCCCGGACGGACTTGTATGGACGCCCCCACGGATCGCGATCCAGAGTCTCGAGCTGCTCCTCCCGTGCCTGGTTCTTGGCTCTGCTGATAGCGAGCTGCAGGGACTTCTTCTTCTCTCTGAAGATCCCGTACAGCTCGTGCTCCGTCGTCTCGTCACGATACCGCCTCATGCGGTGTTGCCTTCTGCGGTATCGCCTTCTGCGATAACGGGTGTACTGGCGTCTGGCCACCACGCATTCGACACGCAGCGTGGCGATTTCGTCAGACCACCAGTACACCTGTCGACGAGCGGTTGGCGGATTGGCTCTGGGCATTGACGCGTCGGAAGCCGCAGTCAAAGACCGACGGAGCCACTCCGCTTCCTCATCCACCCGCACAGGCCCGGCCGGCTGAGAACACCAGGCCTGGACGACGAGAGCTTCCAGCAAGGCGTCTCGATCGAGACGCCCCAACGTCCACCTGGGAAGTTGTGGAAGCCTACTTCTGGGACTCGTGACGGGGGCGATCAAGGAAGCCGAGACGTCGAACCGGATGTATCGGTGATCCGACAACGTCTCCACATCCTCGATCACCCTCCAGTCGCAGACACGGTGTGCGACAGCCGGGCTGGCGAACGTCAAGTCGACGATCGACCCGCCCCTCTGCCGCACACAAGTGTACGCCGACCCCCTATTTTGGATCAGGAGGCCGATCCCCGCTGCCCAATCCTCCAACTCGGAACCTCGCGGGTCGGTCCTGGGTGACCCCCACGCCGATGATTTGGCGTTAAAGTCACCCATGACGACCACTGGGCGCGGATGAGCCCTTCGAATCTGGGTCTCAACCTCGCTCAGGAATTGCTCGAATTCGGCGAGACTGCGGTTGGGAGAGAAGTAGACTCCCACAACTGCGATCTCCCGCCATGCAACAACAATGAAGCCCCGGCCACGAGCGATCACCGAGGAGACCGGGGCTACAGCCGACGTGATGATCGCCACCAAGCCAGAAATGTCTCCTACCCATGTTTCGCGGGTAGGGACAAAATATGGCTCGGCAGCGACCGCAAGATCTATTTGCCACTGTGCCAAGGACTGCAAGAGCAAGTCTTGAGCCCCGGCGCAGTGGTTTAAGTTTGTCTGCAGGAAGCGATGGTTGTGTCCCGCTAGGGCCATTACGTTACAACCATCGCCTCCGAATCTGCTCTCGGAGCCGGAACCCGGGGAGCAGGTTTACCGCCTTGCCCTTTCTGGGATTGGCTGGGGTTCCTTTACAGGATGGTGCCCCAGCCCTATGATTTGCCGGCCGGCCCGCCACCTCGCACAATGAGCAGTGCGGAGCAGCGGAGCAGCCGGAGGCCTTGTGTCCCTTTTGACCGCAGCGGTAACACTCATCGCTGCGGTCAATCTGGGACTGACAGAGAGCACGGGTGTGGCCCACTTCAAGGCAACGGAAACAACGCATACGCCTGGGGGGCAACACCCGTACTTCTGGTGACACCCAACCGACAAGAAGTCGATTGGCCGAAACTTTTTTAGCCGCTGCCACGGGGCAGCGTACGAAAATCGTACCGCTGCCCGAGGGAGCAAAGCGAACTGGCCCTGTCTTAATCGACTCGACGGGACAGCCCCCGGCCCTAGCCACAGCTGCCACTACTTCCGACTCGCTGACGGAGTCGTCCAGCCCGACAATGCGCAAATCGGCGCTTTTCACGGGCCGGGCGATATAGACGTCCTCCGCCAGCGCTTCCCGTAGCTTCGCCGCCAGCTCGTCCGCCTTCTGCGAGCTTGCGACACCGGGCACCTCTAAAATACGCGCCCCAGACGCTCCCTTCCTCATCTTCAGGGAGGAGATACCCATCTCAGCGAGGGAAACTTTCTCCTTCGCCTGAGTGAGGACGGAGGCATATGTTGCCCCTTTTTCAACAGCGCCAGGCTGCAGCGTCAGGACGACGGCTGCAGACCTGGGCGGGCGCAATTTAGGTGCCCCTTTCTTCGTTTTCTTTTCTTTAGAAGAAGGTTCCTGCACCCTCCGGTTTGGTTTACCAGACGACGCAGGAGCCTTCCTCTTTTCCTTCTTCCTCCTTCCTCCCTTTTTACTACGCTCCACCCGAGTCCATCCTTCGTCATCTCGGGACGTCGGAGCAGGCGGAGCAGTAGCGGAGGAAGAGCCAGTGGCAGCTGGTTCCGGCCGGGTTAAAGGCAGGAGAGGAGGCACTGCCAGACTAGCAGTGGGCTGAGCACTATGACCCTTGCCTTTGCCTTTAGAGGACTTGGGCTTTGGGGGTCCAGTGACGGCAGCCACCAGTGCCTTTTCAGGCACCTCCTCCCTTCTCTTATCTGACCTTAAGGTAGGCCTGATTCTCGGCTCCGGCGGAAGGAGACCCTCGAATCGGGACATCCTGGCATCTACAATGTTGCCCGCCATTGTTGCCAGGCGTCCCATCATGGCCTCCTCCCTTTCGGCCAAAGATGCCGTGATTGCAGGCTCTGGAGTCGGTGTGGCCAGGCGAGCGGTGATGCGGGCGATTTCCGCCTGCATCTCCGCCATTCTGCCCTCTTGCCTGGCAATTGTAGCGCGCAGGAGTCGCACCTCTTCCGACTCCGTACGGCTATACAGGGCCAGCACCGCCTCCTCGATGGCACCGGCAGCCTTATTGAGGGCTCCCACCATGGTCCCCTTAAGGTTGCCGGATTTTTTTGCTACGTCCCGAACGAGTTCTACGCCGACACGAGCATACTCCGCCAGTTGATCCACCGACTTCGGTAAACCAATGTCGGTGTTCAGGGATCTGGCCAGAGACAGTACTTGCTCCTCTGCCATTGGATCCACCTCAACCCTCTTCGTTTTAAGAAAAGCCTTTTGGGCCTTTTCCATCCCTCCAGAATCCCCTGTAGTAGAGAGGGGCCTACCTCTGCCCCTCTTTGCCGACGCTGACCTTTTAGAGGTCGGCGCCATCGGCAATGCGTCTGAATCCGACCCGGACTCACTCGCGTCCGGGCCAGGCCGCTTCCGCCACATCCTCCCACGACTTAAATCGTTAGCCGACCCAGAAGCCACAGTCTTAAACGTGGCATCTGAGTCTGCATCCGATTCGGATAGTCGTACGTGCGACTTAAGCGCACACGCTTCCAACATAACAGACACCGGTCTACAAAATGTCCCCAAATCCATACTAACAAAGCGTGAGTCATTTGTGATGCCACCCGCAGTCGTTGCGAGTGAAGCATCACCACCGCCAGTCTCAGGCACTACGTCACTTACACCGCCCTTCACAGGCACTTTAACGTCTGGTTTGTTTAATAGAGAATCCATATAGTTCCCACGAGTATGGGGGAAATAAAAGGTCCGTCCGAGCAGTGCCCCCTGTACTCGGATAAGCCTAGGCGTAACCCGCTAGAGTGTCGGCTGGTACACTAGCGGAGATGGCAGTAACGACCGAACAACCCATCGGCCACGCATCCCCTCGCGCTGCATCGCCACTTGGGATTCGGGGTGATTTTTTATTGAGGTTTTCTTCCTCGCAATCCGGGCGGTTAAGCCAAGATCCTCGGTCCCGGTCCTCGGCCGCTAGACATGGTCAACGACACCGATTCCCAGGATAACGATGTTTGGGTGGTATATGTCCAGCTGCGCAGTGAAGCACCCACCGGAACCACCCCGCACCAACACTTTAAACATCGGAAACCTCTGCAAAAATAAAATTTTAGCACATATTTACATTAAAATAAAATAAACATTCAACATCATGCTACCCCGTATAAGAGCAGCATTATCCAAAACAACAACAACAACAAACAAATATATTTAAAATCACAATACAATCTTTATTTACAAAAGAGTGGCTTATCTCCTCACCCCTAGCCTTACCAACAGAGGCAAATAAATAAAATAAAATAAAATATTTATATACAAATCCAGCCTTCACAAATGAAGCAATTAAAATATTTACAAATCCAGCCTCACCAGCAAAAGCAACAAACTTACCGTACCAACGGTTTATTGCACCGGCATTAACAATTGTTCTAACTACAAACTACTGAAGCTAAAAGCAAGATTACCTATGGTCGCTTGGCCTTTCGGCAAAGCGACCGGGCCTAGAACTAAAAAAGCATGGGCAGCAGCACTATGCCCCTAATCTAACAATCGAGACCGATGCAAGCATCGACCCCGAAAGTTCGGCCGTAAGGTTCGGACCCACCGTCGCGAAAGGTCAAACTCCGTCCAAGACGGCCCCGCGAACAAAGCCGCCCCAGGGAGCATAACGGGACCTCGCATCCCGACACCCCTGAAACCGGGCACGAAAAACCCTCTAAAAAGTGTCAGGCCCCCCCACCAGCTAAGAAGTCACAACCTGTTGCCAGGAGTGACCCCAGAACTAGCACCCTCCGATTAGTCTCAGAAGGAGACCACCGAACATAAGGTTTCGCCAGGCATAACCCTATAGCGGCACCCCCCGTCGGTCATGAATCAGGTACGAACCCTCATGACCGACCCCCTTAGCGCCGGGCATTAGCCAACGGCTAACGCGAACCCGAAGGAACTCATTAACCGTTGCCCAGGGAGCACCGGCCTGTACCGCTTCCGATGCCACCGGACGTATCCGACAGCAACGATAACGGACAGGCACACGAGGAGGTTCCCGACGCGTAGCCCCCCAACCTAACCTAACCTAACCTAACCGTGGTAGGTTCGTAGGTGGCACGTTTGGTCGAAAACGTTCGTAGGAGTCTGCGGAGCTGTTGGCCGAGACATTTTATCCGGACGACTGCTTGGATGCTTCAATCCCAAAAAGGCTCCCAGCTCCGATGGACTGTCGTCGGACATCTGTGCCCATGCCATCGGAACCAACCCTGACCTCTTTTTGGCGGTGACTAATAAATGTCTGGAGCTGCATCATTTCCCGACCATCTGGAAGCAGGCAACCGTGGTCATCCTTCGTAAGCCTGGTAGGGACGACTATGGCTCCCCCCGGTCTTACAGGCCGATTGGGCTGTTACCGGTGTTAGGCAAAATATTAGAGAAGATGGTGATTAGAAGACTGAGGTACCACATATTGCCGAACATGAGTGTCCGACAGTACGGGTTCACCCCCCAGCGAAGCACCGAGGACTCCCTCTATGACCTAATGACCTTTATTAGAACAAAAATTAAGGGTAAAAAAAAAAAAATAGTTACAGTAGTATCATTGGACATAGAGGGAGCCTTCGACAGCGCTTGGTGGCCAAAAATTAAGATTCGTTTGGCGGAGGAGAAGGTGCCATTAAATCTGCGTGCGTTGCTGGGTGATTACCTGAAGGACAGGAGGGTTACTGTCCGTTATGCAGGAGCTGAACACAGCAAGGAGACGCACAAGGGATGCGTTCAAGGCTCCATTGGCGGCCCCTTGCTGTGGAACCTCCTGCTGGATCCCCTTCTGAAGCAACTTGCCGTTGCGGGCAGGTACGTTCAGGCCTTTGCGGACGACATTGTCCTTGTTTTTGTTGGGGTTACTGGCAGCGAAATCCAGAAGGTTGCTAATGACACCTTGCAACTAGTCTGGAAGTGGGGGGTTAGCAACAAATTCAAGTTTGCTCCTAGCAAAACCTTCGCCATGGTTCTGACCAGAAAGCAAAAGTTTGATAACCCCCGCCTCAGTATGGGAGGGTCTGCCATTGCCATTGTTGACCGAATTAAATTGTTGTTAACTTATTATAGATAATAAGTTGACTTTCAATGCCCATGTCGACAAGGTGTGCAGTAAGGCGACGGCTGTCTATAGGCAATTGACCAGAGCCGCCAAGGTGACCTGGGGACTGCACTCTGAGGTCCTTAGAGTGATCTACCTGGCAACCATCGAGCCCATACTTTATTATGCGGCAAGTGCATGGGCTCCAGCGGTGAACAAATTATGCATCAGGAAAAGACTCGATGGCACGCAAAGGAGTTTCCTACAAAAAAAAAAAAAAAAAAAAAAAAAAAAAAAAAAAAAAAAAAAAAAAAAAATCTGTAAGGGATATCGGACCTTATCCCTTCACGCGTCGCTAATCCTGACAGGCATACTCCCGCTGGACATTAGGGTCAGGGAGGCTGCACTATTGTACGAGGCGAAAAGAGGCATTCCTCTGCCGGAACTGTTCGATAGGGAGGTTGAGCGGAAAGCTCCGATCACGAGCGCCCCGCATCCGGCCCAGCAAACCAGCCTGGGGTTCCGTCTCCTGGTAGATCGTCAACAGTACGAAGAGAACAGCGACTACGCTGTTCGTATCTTCACTGACGGCAGCAAGATTGAGGGTAAGGTTGGAGCCTCGCTATCCTTTTGGAATGGCGAGACCGAAACCAAAGCTACCAAACTTAGCTTGCCGTCATACTGTACGGTCTACCAGGCGGAACTCCTGGCCATCTGCAGGGCTACGGAAATGGCCCTCGATAGGAAGGAAACGGGGGTCGCTATTTACAGCGATTCTCTCTCGGCTCTTCAGACTCTGACCAACTTTGAGTCACACCATCCTTTAGCCGTCCAGGCTAGAGCAAACATGCGGAATTTATCACAGCTAAATAAAGCTGTAAATTTATTCTGGATAAAGGCGCATGCTGGCCTGGATGGCAACGAACGTGCTGATATATTGGCTAAGGAGGCGGCACTCAGATCTAAAAAGAAACACAGTTACGACAAATGCCCCATCTCTTTTGTCAAGATGACCATAAGAGAAAAGTCTGTTGCGAAATGGAATGACCGTTACATAAATGGCGAAACGGCCAACATCACGAAAATCTTCCTCCCAAACACCGCGGTCGCTTACAAGGTCTCACGAAAAATAAAACTGTCCGGCACGCTCACCCAGGTCCTGACGGGCCACGGTGGGTTCTCCGAATACCTGCACCGTTACAGGCGTAAGGAGAACCCATCGTGTATCTGCCAGCCTGGCTGCGCGGAGACTCTTCTGCATCTGCTTCTTGAGTGTCCGGTGCATTCCGTCGAAAGAATGAACATAGAAAATAGTTTAGGTATTAATATAAGTCTAGAAAATATAAGTGTAATAATGTTAAGTGAAAATAGGGATAAGTTTTTAGAATTTTGTAAGAAAATCGTTAGTACTGTTAATAATAGAAATAAGTAGCATAAGGAAATATATGTTAGCAAAATATATGTACATATTTTAGTATAACATATAAAAAATTCATGTTGTAAACTTAATAATAAGTAAATTCGTAAAAGCTTAAACTATTGTGAATAAAGTAAGGAAAGAAATTGGATGTAATATAGTAGTTATAACTTGCTTGTAAAAATCGGTAAGTGTGTTCCTAAGGAAAAGAATTGTAGTTGCAAGTTATTTACCCACAACTTAAAATAAAGTAAGAATAAATAAAGTAATAAATTTAGGTAAGGTGAAATAGACAGTAATCCCAGCTGTTAGAGTGTGATAGCGAGGAGAACAAAAGGAAGACATAGTATGCAGTATGACAGATAGTGTAGACGCGAGAACTGGAATGAATGAGTCGATCGATAAGTAAAATCAGCGGTATTGCAGCCGGTGGTGTGCAGATAAAAAAAAAAAAAAAAAAAAAAAAAAACCTAACCTAACCTAACTCCAGGCACGATTCAAAAAGCCCCCGGAGCCGGTCCCCCTAGGACGTTGAAAGCCAAGACTAAAACGCGACCACGGTTACCGTCCGGTCCGGGCGCGGTGTTTTTCGCCCGGAGCCTATACACAGCCACGTCAAACTCACAATCTGTGGTCAAGATGGCCCAACGTCAACCTGGGAAGTTGTGGAAGCCTACTTCTGGGACTCGTGACAATAAAGCCCCAGCCACGGCCGATCACCCAAGAGACCGGGGGTACAATTAATGTGATCGATTCGATGTGATCGCCACCAAACCAGAAACGTCTTCTACCCATGTCTCGCGGGGAGGGACAAAATGTGTTTCGGTAGCGACTGCAAGATCTATTTGCCACTGCGCCAACGACTGCAAGAGCAAGTCTTGAGCCCCGGCGCAGTGGTTTAAGTTCGTCTGCAGGAAGCGATGATTGTGTTCCACTAGCGCCATTATGTCACAACCATCGTATCCGGATCTGCTCCCCGACGAGGGGAGTAGGATTTATCGCCTTGCCCTTTTTGGGCTCGGCTGAGGATCCTTTACAGGACGGTGCCCCAGTCCTATGATTTGCCGGCCGTCCCGCCACCTCGCACACTGAGCAGTGCGGGGCAGTGGAGCAGCCAGCGGCCTTGTGTCCCTTTTGACCGCAGCGGTAACACCCTTCGCTGCGGTCAATATGGGACTGACAGAGAGCATGGGTCTGGCCCGCTTCTTAGATACAACGCATGCGCCTGGGAGGCAACACCCGTACCTCTGGCGAAACCCAACCGACAAGAAGTCGGTTGGCCGAAACTTTCTTCGAAGCAGCCACAGGGCAGCGTACGAAAATCGTGCCTCTAACCGAGGGAGTCTGCCTCTTTCCGGGCAACCACTGTCTCGCAAAATGCGAGGATAGCGCTCCACGACTCCTCGCTGTCTACCATAGATTTGACCACGGCGGGCAACGGACGGGCAAATAATCGTCTTTTATAAGTTAAATGTAATTCCTTTCATTTAAACTATCATAATAAAATGTAATATAAAATTACAAAAGATATCATATTTCCACAGTTTCAACGACATATGTTGGTTACACAATTTTTTAAAAAGAATTTACAATGTAACCCATATTAAAAAGTAAGTAATATGGTACGAATCTTAAATAATATGTTTAATTAGTCTCGACGTTAGACGTGTTTCGTGTTTAGTTAAACTTTAAAAATAACAAAAAGTTTGGATATATTTTGTGTGTAACTGTTAATGGAATTTATATTGAGTTGCAGTTTGGAATTATTTCTTGTATTTTGTTTTATCGTGACCATTTGAATTTTTTACGTCTACGTCGAAGTTGAAAAAATTTAAATGGCTAAATGTACTAAATGCACGAAAATTATTAAAAAAAATTATCAGGACTGCAGTGCGGAAAATGTTACAAATGGTTACATGCGTCATGTGCCGACCTTACTCTTGACCAACTAATAACTCTAAACTCCACTGAGTCCATCGACTGGAAGTGTAGGTCATGCGCAGAAGGATTTAAATCCAGGCGTCTGTCATGTATCATGCCCGATATTGAGGATGAAGGCGATAATAATACTGACTCTGATTTCTTTATCCCAGATAACAACATGACACAGAAAATTCTACAATTAGGGCAAGCTCATCTATCGCAACAGCTAAAAGTCTACGGAGTCAAGGAATCAGAGAGAGAATACATGAGTGAAATAACAAAAACCTCGGCCTGGAAAATTGACACCGACGTATCTGACGTGGTGAAAGCTTATAGGAAGGGGGCACCAGCGCGACAGCGTAACGAATCGAAAGGGGGAGATTCACCATCCAATATTATCCAATATTATCGTCATATTGAAGAATGGTGTGCGTATTGCTTGGGGCTCTCAGCTTGCGATATGGGGACAGAAGGTGAGCAGACTGTGTATCTACGGGAGTCCTTAACCCCGGCCACTGCCTACCTCTTATGGAAGACCAAAGAGGAACTAAAGGTACGACACGGCTTCAAATATGTATGGTGCGAAAATGGGACCGTCCTAGCGAGAAAATCTGAAAATGAGAAAATAATCTCCCTTCTGTCCTTACAACAGTTGGATGCGCTTACTCAAAAACCATAAAAGTCAAATTAAAACTCTAAATGTTTCTGTTTAAAGTATTGTTTTTTTTTAAATTAGATTTTGTACTATTTAGGAAATTATAATAATTATCATTTCTTTTTCATAGATATATTTATATTGTTAGAAATGGATGATACAAACCGTAGCTTAAATGAATTGAATTGTGTTAACTTGTGCGATTTTACAAATCAAATACCGAATTCAAACACCAACCTTTGTTATTATTACATGTAATCATACGATATACTCTCAAAAAATTTTGCTGAACTCGGATACATGTAATCTAATTCAATTAAAACTATTCATTTGGTAATTTTAACAGAATCTAACATAAAAGAAGACTGTGTTAGTATGTACAAATTCCAGACTACTCAATACACTACGAACTAAGAACCAACAGAAAAGGTTGCGGTATTTTATTGTTTGTTCATAATTCCTTAACTTCGTATATATCTCGAATGTATCACGGGGGAGTTAACTATGGATAATTAAGATTGGGTATCTTTGCGGTCTATAGACCACCGGAAAAAAAAAAAAAAAATTTTAATGAAATTGTATCCCTTGTATCAAAATACAATTCGAAAAATGATTATATAATTATTGGCGATGTAAACTTAGATATAATAAAAAATAATCCTAATTTTAACCATTATCTAAACTCCCTATCCGAACTTGGCTTTTACTCAGGTATTAATCACTATATACGAATCGAAAGACGCATGGATAAAATAAAACATCGATGCATTTGACTGCGTCGCGTGGCTAACCTCGCTTGCGTGGACCTAGTATAAAAACTCCAAAGGCCGCAACCAGAGCGACGGAATAACACGACTGGAAACCTATTTAAAATAAATATTTCTCGATGACCGCATCTACATTAGTTTTAGAGAGCTTTTCAATAAATACTTTCTTCTTCAACTGCTCGCTTCGCTCCATATATGAACGGCACCCGAGATTTCACGAGTGCAGCGAGTCGAAATTGAGGGTCTGGTTGCGCCATTAGTTATCAGTAAAAGTAAAATTCTAACGAAGCATAATTGTTCATTAAAAAGGCTTTTTGCTAAAAAAATTAGATATCGGCTTAAGGATTTATTTTCCAATTTTCTTGCGCATCTTTACCTAACTCCTTATAAAAGAAGTTATTCAAAGCTTGTTATAAAACTCTCATGAAATATTGAAATACGAAAATTAAAATATTTTCAATAATATTTTTATAATATCAGTAGAGTTATGATGTTTATTACTTAAATTAAAAAATATGTTATCAGTTATTATGTTATATTAAAAAATATGTTATCAGTTATTACGATAACTTAAAAGGCAAAGATATTTACCTAAACATAAGATATTTAATGCATTTATCAGTTTTTAAATCATATTAATTCATTTAACCAGTTTATGTATCAGTTGTAATATTGAGTAAAGTATTAAGAGATAGTTCGTTAAATACTAAACGTCAATTTTGTGTTTTCGCTAAGCGATTCAACAAGCTTCAATGAATAATCAGCACTGCGATTTTGTTTTTTTTTAAACTCCTCGTTTAATGTATTTGACAGCGCATCGTTAAATAATATTAAATGAATGTTACTATAGGCTGAATATTAAACGTCATCCTTATTATGTAAAGACAATTATTAACAAATGAGCCGCTTATTTTGAAAGAAAATAGTGGCAATTATTAAGTACATAACGTGCGTTTTTTATCAAGAATGGAGTTGGGTCACTTTCATAATTAACAGCCAGATTCATTACAAAAATTTGAAGGTGCTCAATTCCATTCAACATAATTTAAGATATTTCAAATTGAAAAAAAAATAATACTGAATTTGTTTTACTTTTGTGAAAACACTTAGGAAACATAATTTATGCGATTCAAAACATTTTTTAATTTATTACAGAACAAAATTACAAACATAAATTTATAACAAAATAATTTACTATTCGTCTACACTTTGTGCGAGTGAAAGGGATTTGAAGAAATCATAATGTTTTGGTGGTATGTATCGTAATAGGTCAATTATGTCCTTAAATTTTGCTGTTGTAATTTGTCTAATATTTTTATACAATGGTGACAAGACAACATTTTCGTACTTTTTTGGGCTATTCCGACATGGTAATAAATTCAGGGCTTTGAAATTTTCATTCTCATTCATTGATGTCTTATAGAAAATTGTACATGGTTTATTTCTGACAAAACGCATCCAACATATTCTTAACCAGTTTACTGATTCTCTATCAAAATTATTTACCCATTTAAAAATTGCGTCTTCTAATAACTTTGTTGATACAAAATCTTCCTGTCTCATTTCATTTACAATAAAATTATTACCCTTCCGACACTTTTTAATAATCTTGTAATAATCTTGGGTAAAGAACAGTAAATTGTTTTTTTTTAATACCATTTCTACCACGACAAAATCTCTATCATACGGAGTTTCGCCACTTTCAAACTACACGGTTCAGTTATCTAATTAACTCCGAAAACTTATGTGTGAAAAATTTATTGTATTTTCTCTGAATATAAGCTACCTGCAATACTCAACTGATATATAACATGAAGTTGTAAATGTAACCATGGTAACCGTCAAATATTTAACAATGGTCACTTTCAAAACAATCGGCTCAAATATTTATTTGAGAGCAAATAATGAATTTTCATAAAAGCAGATACAAATGAACTACTCTTTGTAAAATCTGAACTAATAATATAAAGCGGAAAAGTTTGTTTGGTTGTTTAAAAAGGCTAATTTTGGAAACTATCGGATGGTTTTCAAAAAATTTCAAAAAATGATAGGCAGGTTTATGAGGACCATAGCCTATTTAGCATCAATTAATAATCAATAAAACTATAAAATAATATGCAGATTTTGTAACCAATTAATAAAAAAGCCAAATATAATAAATACAGATAAAATATATAAGATATAAATAGTTAGTTCTGTTTTCTGTATAGCTCTTTACTTTTAAATATAAATTAGGAATTATTATTAACATAGTGTAATTTATGGTTCATTGTTATTAATTCAGATTTAAAATAAAATATTTAATACTTAAAAATATGATCATTATTTAACCCTTATGAATACTTGACGTATTGTTATTGTGAAGCTTTCGATTTGCTTTCCTGTTACGATTAATATTTTATATGATTCGGTTCTTTGTTCTTAATATTTTACAAATCGAAGCCTTTTATACTTCGATTTCCTTTTTGTTAATATAAATATTTATCATGAATATTATATAATATTAAATATTCATGGTTGACACTTTTATTTACTATAACGATTGTCGGCTTCTTTATTTGGACTAAAACTATTTTTACGGATTAAAACTCGCGTATAATTTGGTTACATTTTGATTTTAACCCGATGTTTCGATTACTTTACAGCAATCGTGTTCAAGGGTAGACGAGATGTAAGTGGTTTATTTATTTTCTCCCTTTATTAAAAGATATATTTATGAACCATCCGTCTTATTACTAATTGTTTAATTTAAGTTTCCAGTGTTCGTAATTATTATTATCTTATTGTTTGTAACTGTAAAAAATACCACTCGATGCAACTGGTGCAGCTAGGCTTTAGCTGACTCTGGGTACAGCCAGCTTCGCATCGCCCTTACACTCAGTGTACCTCGAACTGCGGTACGCGCAGGCCAGGTCAAGGCTGACATCGATGCACTTCAGTTCGAGACGACCGCTTCGTTGTCAGCAACGTGTTGAGAAATCGCTTTTGTACGGCTACTGAAGTTCATACGCATCTTTTTGAGCTGAGAAATGTCAGTGTGAGTTAACGAACAATTAGGAGAAGACTGGCAGAAAGGAATTTGAGGTCTTTTTGTTCAGCTCGTTCAGATGGACGTCAGCGTGCCTACAGGCGCCCAAATGAAAGGTTTGCTCCATGCGCTATAACCGAAACAGTGGGTTACTAAGAAGGAGGTATCTCTTATGAGGCTCGTACTAACCTTGTTGTGTTCGATAGAGGCAGTATAAATGTTCAAAGATACGTGGAAAAAATGGTACAAGACCATTTGATACCTTTTGCAACATTCATTGGTGACAACTTTATATTAATGCATGATAATACACTCTGCCACACCGCAAGGTCCGTCACAGAGTACCTTAATGGTCGGAATTCAAGTTTTACCATGGTTGGCAAGCAGTTCCGATCTTAATCCAATTGAGCACGTTTGGGACAACCTGAAAAGATGCTTCCGAGCAAGAGTACCAGCACCTACGATACTAGAAGAGCTCATGACGGCTGTGGTAGAGGAGTGGCACAAGATCCCTCAATCAGATATCCAAGATGTCATGGATAGAGTGCCAAACCGGCTACAAAAAGTCATTAGAGCCCGAGCCAACAACACCCGTTATTAATTTTTAATTTTCTTTTTAATTAGACAACTTTTGTCAAAATTGAAATTGTTAAATTTTGAACGTAAATTTTACTAAAATCGATTTTTGGAATTTATTGTTTAAAAAACCCCTTTTTTGAAGAATTTTGTCTTTTTTCAAGACCTTACAGGTAGCTTTTAATGTACATTTCATAAAATGTGGACTAAATTTGAAGATTTCTGTAAATTTAAGGAAATACACAGGGCGGCGGTTAATTGTGCCTATGAGTATATATTGATTAAAATTATACGTAACAGAAGAAAAAGATGTAACTAAAAGGTAAATATTTATGAAAAAATAATAATATATAGTATATTATCAAAATGAAGTACAAAATAATATTTTAATATTGTAAGCATAAAATGAAATCAGCGAATAAAATATTCATAGCAATAGGAAATCTGTTTTGCAGTGTACACCACAAAAATACTCATAAGCAAGGTATTTCACACAAATAAAATTAAACAACTTAATTTCATTTATTTTCAAATATTGAAATATGAAAAATAATAATTATTATAATCTGAAAAATTAAACCAATGGAGTGATTGCAAATGGTTAGAGATGTTAAAAGAATAAATCATAACAAATAATATTTATTTTATTACTAGATATTATTACTTATAGTATACTAGATATTATTTAATGTATTTAATAATTTAATAGTATTATACTAAATATAATATTATAAGTAATAATATCGAGTAATATATTATTATTAGTATTATAATATCTAATTACATATACTAAAGTGAGTTTGTTTATATATCTATTATCAAATTACATTAAACTTACTCTAGAAATAACTACTTTTAGATATAATAAGCCCTTTGAGAAATTAATAATAATGAACCTTCGTCTACGACTAACTTAGAAAAACCTACATAATAAATAATTAATTGTCAATATCATTGTTATAGTTTGTGTATATATGTAAATTTATGAAGTCGTCAATTTGTTTGAGCACGCGAAGTAAAACAGGATATCCAGCTGAGCTTTAGATACTCAACTCGTGTATTTTGAAAAATAAAATTAAAAATGTACACTGTATGGTGTAATGTGTGTACAATGTATGGTGTTTTTATTCCTAGTATTACAAGTTTCGACTTTTTCTCAAATCTCTTTTGCTAGTAATCCTAAGCAATGCTTCTGTCATAATATCTAATAAAAACTAATATTACAAAAAAAACAGTCTATAACTTACGAGACACCATAGACATATTAATTTTTTACACTACATTATATACAGTTTAAATATAAAGGAATGTGTAATTTTTGCATGCATCAGTAAAACATAGGTTAATGAAATACCCAACGCTACAGCGCGGCGAGTCAGCGTTAACACTGCATACATTTTAAGATATTACCAAAAAACAACAAATGCAGGCAACAGCATACTATGTAGTATGTTGCTTTGCAATTCAGACTCTATTTTCTGATACATAAGGTAGAAAATTATGATTATTTTTTTCATAAAAACAGGTTGTATGGAAGAAAAATATATTAGGATATTTATTTTTGTAGCATACTGAAAAACAACACAAGAAAACCTTAGTCTTGGTTAAGCAGTTAACAGTTTTTTTTATTAGAATTGATGACAAAAGAGAAAACGGTCCAAATAATGAAAAATACAATTGGGCATGGATATTTTCAATCCATTTGAAGGAGAGATTCAGGAAACTAAGACACATTGAAAATAGAAAAGTTTGGGCATAATAATCTAAATTACCGTATAAAAGGTAGTTTTATAGCTACTTTATACACATTTCCAAAGACGTCTAATGTTAAGATAATAATAATGAATTGATAAAATATCCTTGATTAAACACTTCTGTATATCTGCCTCTTTCCACATAACGTTTCTCTCTCTTAAATATATTAGAATTTAACTCAAGTTCATTTAAACAATACAGTTTTTCATATAATATTTCCCGATAAATATATTGATAAATATCTCTATCAGGACGTTAAGTTCTTAAGTTAAGTTATAAATCTCCTAAAGGTGACTTTAAGACTGTGTATAAATATTAAGAAGTAATGGTTTCCTCCTGACCTCTGAAGCCTTTATGAGCGCTCCAGTGACTTAACTTAGATTGAATCTATTTTACGATATAAGTTGACTTTTATTATAAGATTTATCTATCTAATGTATAATACACGAGATCAGTAGATTAACAATTTCATTAGCTTATTATAATTATGTGAACATTTGGAGAATTAGTCAAAAATTAAAGATGAATAAAATCGTTATCTGAAATTGTATATTCATTTATTTTCATAAATTCACTAAAAATAATAATATCTAATTGGTGCTCGAGCCAATTAGCTATTTCTTTTAATGATAATAACCCAGATGAAAATGGATTAAGTAAATGATAAATTCACTGTTTATTACTTTTTTGTGTTACAAAATAGTTCCTCAAATGTTATACAATACTTTGTGAGGTTATAGCTGACAGAGTTAGGAGGTGGAGAGTCAGAAGATTGACTCTAAATGCTCTCTGCTCTGATAACATTTTGACAATTCACGACATATGGGTTCTTTTGGTACCATTGTGTATGACAATGTTGAAAACATGTTATTTCGTTTTTTTAAGATTACGGTTCTGATTTTAAATAAATTAATTTAAATTACAATTAAAATAAATTATAAGAATTAAAATACTAGTACAAATAAATTAATAATCTACATTTATTTTATTAGAAAGAGGTAAAGATCTATGTTATTTAATAAAAAACTACGTACGTTTCCACAGGAACACACAATAGCAACTTTATCAAAAAAATCAGTGAACGATTGCAATAAATAAAATAAGAAATAGTTATAATAGAAATAGAAATATTTATTTCGTAAGCTTTATCTACACTGAAGATGTTGTGTCATATTATGTCATTCTATTTAAATAAATACCACAAAGGCAACAGAGAATTCCAGTGAGAAAAGCTGTAATAATGTACTAACTAAATTCATTAACGAGTTGCTCTCGCTTCGATCAATTATAATCAGAGAAAAAACGAGTATTTAACAAATCATGTATTTTTCTCCAAAATATTGTTAATTAAATTTTCGTTTTCTAATAATAACTAACAATTATGTTAGTTAATTATGAATGTTTGTTGTTCTAATAATGTATGTTGAATATGATCATAAATATTCGTAAAACAAAGATATTCTTTGTCTGTGTTTTATGTGACTTCTATTATTTTGAATAGAATAGGAGTGAAAATATAAAAGAGACAAATCACACGAGCGTCAAATAAAATCATTGGGCCAAATAAATTTCAAAACAAACTTAAAAGCATATGTCATTTTTAGAAACATTTCTTTTTTAATAACCTTCTCTTAAAACTCAAATAACAAATCCCTTACTACTACTTACTACTACACATATTTTTACTAAATATCAATTATGCTCTATTTTGTCACTTTCACACCTTTGACGTAAATCGTTAATTCTGGGTAAAAATATTTTGTTCTGCGTCTAACAACCGCTTGGTCTTAATACTATGTTCTAACACAGTTTAGTTACAACTATTAGAACTAACTCGTATTAAATAGTCTCAAGAGAGATGTTAGAATTACAATTTTATTTATATTAAATTACATGTATCCGTTTGTTTGTGCTTTATTACTTATAAATATATTGAAGTAAAATTATATATATTTGCAGAATAATAACGAAAAATAATAATAAAATTTAAGCTCTTTAAAGGTCATTTTTATCTGAGATATTTTTATTATTAATAAAAAGATTAATATTTTTTTTCCTATTGTATTTTTTTATGTTTAAACTTTCATAATCCATGTTAACTATATATAAATGTGTCGGGTTTTGCTCAGACATCAGGAAGAAAATTCAAATATAATAACAGAAAAATTATTTATAGTTTATACACAAAGAACAAAAGAATTAGTAAGATTAAACATAAAATATTAATAATAATCTGATCAATTGTTACAACAGTTACTAACTAACGTGTAACAGAATTATGATAATTAAAATCACTAAGGCTACGTTGGGCGGTCACATAGGGCCTACTAACTGTCAGGAACAGAGTTCGGGCACCCACCGCAATACGAGCACTACTTATTGTCAAATACAATTTTCGCCGCTCAATCCCTGTATGGTGTGTTCGACTATCAAGAGACAGTGATCCGTACACTGAAACGCAATCGTTAGAAATGCGAGCCGTCTACGCGGAGTGGACTGCTATTATAGGTGAATCTCAAGGAAAGAGAAATTTTGTTTTCTCGGAGTACCCGCAACTTACGTTCGGTGTACGTTCCTCTGGCGCCTATTGGACGCTGTTTCTTGAAGCCGCATAAGAATAGCGTGGCTGCCGACAAATATATAAACTTTTTCACGCCGCGATACCGCCGTACTCCAAGCTCATGAAGGTCCATCCTGAACTAGTTCGAAAGCAGTCAGGCGAAAGCCGATAGTGTTTACGAGGGTACAGCCGCACAATATATGTAATATTTTTTTTCTTTTTATGTATACATTTATTTTTTGAAATATAAAAAAGTATACAATATTAAATTATTAATTAGTTATCATCAAATATTTTTAATTTAATTTTTTTTTCTATGGAAGAAGAGGGCAAACGAGCGTGCGGGTCACCGATGGAAGGTGTTCACCGCCGCCCACGAACTCTTGCAACATCCGAAGATTCGCAAGTGTTGCCGGCCTTGGAGGTAGGAATATACGCCTTTTTTGAAAATAATTAGTATTACATAATAAGTATCTTTATTTTATCACTACAGATGTTTACTTGCTTGATACCAGTTTCCCTAGTTAATAAAAAAACATAGTGTTCGGATCTGTATACTGCGCTGTTTCTGTTCAATAATGTATGACTGGTTAGGTTCTGACAGAAACGAGAATTCGTTAACTCCTAAGCCACATCCACTGTGTTGATGAGATAACCGCAGAATACGAGGGCTCGCGTGCAATATTTTTTCTATATTCTTTTCATGTTAGAGTATTGTAACACTGTACCTATAACGTACCGATAATACGGTCTAAACCTGTTTCACTTGTTGTTTATTTCAATTTGATTTACATTTGATTATTTTAGATTAGATTCTAATATTTACAAATACAAAAAAAAATATATATTTATAAAAAAAATATAAAGAAAATAAACAAAATTTAATAAATAAATGAACTATATTTTTCAAAATATATATTTTTTTTTTATTATTTTATACGTCTTCCTTTAGGAAGACATAAAACAATAAAGTGTCCACAGAAATCACAGATATACAGCTTCATTATGTTTTATAATATTTTATTATATTATAGACTTGTATAATTAAATAATTTTAGTAAATCTCATCAATTTTATGTAAAAAAAAACAATTACAAAACAACCTGTAAGGTTTACAATTTGGTTTTTAGTTAGAGAACAACTACAATACGTTTAAACGAATAATAAGGAAATGAATTTACAAATTAATAATAGAAAAGCCTAGTCTCATAAATAGTATCACAAAACCCGAGATGGTAAATGACGACCGCACGGGTCGAGCGCCGCGCAAGAAGTGAACGCGAGCTTCTACCCGCGCTGCTTTATTAACAAATCTTGTCGAACAGTCGATATGAAATATCTTCTACACTTCTACATAATAATATATTTTTCTCGTAATATTTTATACTCTATTCGATTGAGAATTAATAAATGATCCTGCTTCAAACCCCATTTAAAAATTAATTCTGTTCATAATAATAAATCTTTTCTAAGCTTTTAAGGTTAAGTAGCTATTGAGCCCCAAAAATGACGATAAAATTAAAATTAAGACGTTTTAAATATTGTTAGGGTTCCGTGAGTATTAAGAAAAAAAGAATTTAACTAATAAAGAGTTCCAAATTTTCAAATGAGATTTATTTTAATACGTAGACCTGTATTAATAATAATTATCAAAATATTGTTTTATAATTTATATAAGAAAATCTTCTTCTAATCAATACAAGTTCTTCGATGTCACATTACTGCTCTTACTCGAACTCGCACTTCACAATTTTTTTATTCCAGCTTAAGGAACATTGAGAGTGTCCTGAATATTAATACTTAGATCAGAGCGAAATTAATTTTCACTTTTTTGAAATAAATTTGTAATATTGGATAACATTTGTGTCTATGACCGTAAGAAGGAAAAATAAAAAGCAGTATTTTTGTCTTATTTTTATACTATTTTTCCCCTTGTCCTTCTCTCTTTTAAAGCATTTTAATAATACTACTTGTAAGAATCTTTTTGTGATCTTATATTTAGTGAAACAGAAAGGTAATACAAACACGTTATCTCTCATAATTGAATACTTGTTTAAATATAAATGGCAGCTCTTTGACTAAAGATTATGCTCCAAAGAAGATTATGCTCCAAAGAATCCAAAAACGAGCGCTCCGGGTAATTGTATGTTTCGGCTGGACAATAACCGTAACAAATTTTTATAATGAAAATATTGCAGAAGATAATGTAATATTGGTTAATACACAAACCAATATTACGATTTTAATATTCGTTACCACAAAAAACCAATATGCAGACTTTACCACAAAAATATTAAGAGCTCATAACCAATGAATTATTGTATAAATATAAATAATTTTACACCTAGATATTACAACTGTGTGCGTGCATTTACCGTCTTTTAATTTCGCACGATATTGATTAAAGATGAATTATTTATTATAAAACAGATCCAAAATCATCGTGTGGGTAACAATTTATATCCAAAATTTTGAAAAAATATTGGAATTTAATTATTTACTTACGATATTTTTATTTTTAAGTCGGTGGTACCGTTTATACAGGAATCCCTACAACACTTTTTTGGTAAACTAACAAATACTTTTAAAAACATGTTAAGTACATAATTTAATATTAATATGGACTTTTTAAAATAAGTAACTTTGAAATAAAATATGATTATCCGTGTATTATCTATAAACATGTTAGCTATATTAAAATTAAAATTACGAGTAAATTCTTCTCTAAATAAAATCTCCCAAAACGTATTCCTTGAAAAATTTCTTTTTGAGTTCCAACTCGATGTACTATCAACATAATTTAATTATTACTTTTTAAATAGTAATTGAAAGCACAGCAAAAATATATTATTTGTTTAATAAACTAACAACACAAATGTTTCAAAAAACTGGATATTAATTATAGAAGTGAATACTCTAAAAAGAAAATGCTCTTTTTTCATTCTAAACCGGATGGGATCAGTACCTACAAAAGATACATATCCCAGTCGCATCCTGAGATAAAATTAACTCCTCGTTAAAATCAATATATTCCTTGGTATAAATAGACGTAACAGATTACAATGGCCGCAGTTTAATAAAACCTAATTAGTGCACTAACGAACCAAACTTTGAGAACGGTTTATTTCTTAAATTAGTTTAATTAAATTCTAATTAAATAAGATTTATCTATAATTAAAACTACCTGTATTGTATAAAATGTTGCGTCTCGCAATATCAAATAAAATTAATTACGCATATTTTAATATATTTTAACAAATTAAAAGTAACTTACAAGTAAAGTAGACCAAGTTATTACATTTAATTTATTGTGGTACAACTTGCTCATTGTGGTACAACTCTGCAGCAGTCTCGTAGAGCATCTACAATAGTAACTTTGCTTTCGTTCTTTTCTTCTGTCAAAAACGATGTCAAAATGAAATATCAAAGTTTATAATTTTATTATTTTTAGGACTATAAAAAGTACTAACTGCTTAAGATAATTATATTTTATTATTTAATTTATTAATCTAGTTGTTTTTTATAGTTTAGTCGTAATTAAAATTTATATATTAGCTTGTTTCTTACGAGGTATAGGTTTGAACGGTTAAATAATTAATATTAATATTATATTTTACGTTTTTTAGATAAAAATAAAAATATGTACTCTGTTATTGTAATTCTTTATTTATTTATATCCTTTTTAAATAAAAATAATCCATATTTAATTATGGCTATTTTACTAATATTAGCTTAGGAAGGGTTAGGGGTCACCAGGGCGGTCTCATGTTACTAATATTATATAATTTGATCAGCGTAGCGTGGGAAGGCGCAGAGGGTGGAATTTTTGAGTCTGGAGAAAATATTTAATTTCTATCAAGGTGTAAATAATTTTACAAAGTAATTTGTAATGAAAATATTTAAATATTTTTTTATTCAATATAATTTTTTTTAAATAAAACTAACCTTTAATAAAATTTGAACGGTTGTAACAATGGCTTCTTTTATTTGTTTTTACGCTAACAAAGTATTTAAAAATTAATAAACAAAAAAAATCTGTTCAACGTCGTTTTTAAAAGCTTATTTGGCAGTAATATATATCTTATAGATAATAACTGAACTATGTGATTTTTATTGAAATTTATATTTCAATATTATGACTACATTAACACTTTATAAACATTTAGAGTAAATTTTAAATAATTTTAAGGTGCTATACTACTACACGCACACACACGCACACACACTCAAATTAAAATACAGACTTATAGATTCAAATGTTTACTACCTTATAACTTTAATAAAAAGTTATTTTGCTCACGATCTTTATACATTTAACCTCATTAAAATTCCGTTTGTAACTTTAACATTTATATATTTTTTTGACTATACTACATGTTTTACACACCTTTAAGTAAAAATATCAATAATACTTGAGTTAACATTCACTGCGTTTAGTGAGTGATGATAAAATTCTTTCAAGGAATTATAGGAAAAATTGTAGAAGAGCATTGATTATGATATAAACTTTTAAAAATAATTTAATAATTTTCATGGTTAAAAGATACATACGAAAATGATTAGTGACATTATCAGTTTAGTAGCCGATAAAACAGATATATACATCATTTATCTCACTGCGGATTTTATATAGAGAAATAATAAAATCAATGAACCAAGTGGATAAAGACTGCAATACTTTCTGTTTTTTAAAATAAAGATACATTTATGTTTACTTTCAAAATTCAAATATTTAAGTAATTCATTTAAATGTATACAAAAAACCTAAATTAAATTATACATTTTTTTTTGTTCGTTCGAAAAATCCATTACGAATACCCCATCGGCCAAGAAGCTGGGGGATTTTGTGGGTCTACCCGGCAGCATAGAGGACGCTGCCATTTTTAATGCTACCCATTAAAAAACCAACGGTTGCCCTCATCGCCTTAGTGGGACGCCACGGGATCGCGTTAGCTGTCACCGTGACGCCCCGGCGGTTAAATTAAATTAAACATAAAACGAGTATTAAAAAAAAAGTTTTTTTTTATGAAGATGTGCCTAGAATATTGCTTCATCCGATAAAATATACAAGCACTCATCCGTTCATCGCAAAGTAAGCATGAGTAACTTATCTGTGATCCCTCTTAACTCGAGGAAGGATTATTATTATTATTATTATTATTGGGTTACATTTCTTTTTATTCAGCGTATAGCTGGTTTTTAAAATAACGGTTACGGGCTTAAACCAAGTAACCGCCATTTGAAATTAATCGTTGACTGTATTACTTAAGGGGGATTCGTCGCTCTGCATAAATTTTCGTACTATTCGGCAAGTGTTATTATTATTATTATTATTATTATTATTATTATTATTATTATTATTATTATTATTATTATTATTATTATGCTATAAGGGGCAAACGAGCAGGCTAGCCACCTGATGGAAAGTAATCATCGCCGCCCATCAGCACTTGCAGGCCCAGACGGGTCTGAAGTGTGTTACCGGCCTTTTAAAAATTTGTATTCTCGTTTCTTGAAGGTCCCTAAGTCGTATTGGTTCGGAAACACCGCATGAGAAAGCTGATTCTATAAGGTGGTGGTGCGTGGCAAGAAGTGTTTTTTAAAGCGTGGTTGACTGCCAGCTGTCGAGATGGTGCGGGTAGTATTGCAATTTATGACGTGCATGGCGGTGGTTGAATTCAGCGGCGGGTAATAATCCGAACAGCTCCTCAGAGCATTCCCCATAGTAAAAGCTATAGAAAACGCAAAGAGTTATCAAGCCGATCGGTAAGAATTGGATCATCAACCATTCGAATTGCTCGATGTTGGATGCGATCAAATGGAAGAAGTTGGTGCTGAGGTGCTCCAGCCCAGAGATGAGAGCAGTATTCCAAATGAGGCCGTACTTGCGCCTTGTATAGTTGCAAGCAATGGCCACATGTGAAATACCGCTCCGCTCTACGGAGGACGCCAAGTTTTTTGGACGCTAACCTGGTTTTTTCTTCCAAATTACCGCGAAATTGAATATCGAGCGAGCGCCCAAAATGCACGAGATCCCCTAGGGAGTCGGACAAGTTTCTTACCAAGTTTGGCAATGTACTCTGATTTTGCTCCTGCAATTTCTTTTTTGAAGAACCTGGCAGCAGAGTTGTATGCCTTTTTAAAGGAAACGGTGTTATGATCCCTGGATGCAACCGCGTCAGTCCAGGCTTGATAACGATCCAAATAATGAATAGGTCCCGGACTTCAAGAAGGTCGAGTCGACGAAAGCAGATATCGTCTCGGACATACACGCATACCCCAGCGCGGGGCAAGAAGTTATGCTCCAAGGAGTAGCCAGGGTATCGAAGATATGAAATGTTAGAAGGAGACGATATCTGTGTGATTGTGTGTGAAAGTATAAGGCCGTCTCTATGTGGTAGGGGGCAGCGTTGATGTTAGAGTGTAGCCCCTAATATTGCAATAGTCCACTACGTAAAGTATATTAGGGGCTGTCGAGGAGTGCCTACTCCCTCTGCCTCGGACGGAATCGAGCGGGGTTTTGCCCCCCCCCCCCCAGAATACGAGGGGCAGCCTGAACCCAAGTTCAGGGAGGGATCCTTCTGCACATAATGTGCGGGTACCCTTCTGGGGTAGTTTTTCTTGTAACACCGTTGCCATGGTTTTGTAAAAGGAGGGAGATTCCACTCCCACTTTATCCTCTCCCATTCTTAAAATAAGCAGGAGAGGATAGGACGAGAGGGGAAAATAAAAGGGCCCTCCGGCATTCCCACTGACCGTACGCAACGCAATTTCATCTCTAAGAAGAAGAAGAGAAGACGCCGATTTTCTGTGGGAGGGTGGATTTTCTGTGAGGAGGAAGGTGAATTATTTAGAAATATATTATTAAAATCAATATATCAAATTAAGTTTCTCAATATTGAAATAATTTTAATTTATTGTTAATTAGGTTATATTTATTAGATCATTTTAGATATAAAGTTATAAAAGTATATTCTGTACAGTATTATGGAGTTTTTTATCCAGATAAATAAAAATAAAATACTAATATTTTATATGATATTTGGCTCTATCACGACACATATCTTTACAAATAGAAATCCCTAAGAAATTTAAACACAAAAATAAGCTGCTAGGCAAACCAAGATAGATACAAAGCAATGTTACAACAAGTTCGTCGTTGGAAAAAGTCGTAGTCACAGATTTTATTTCAAACTAACATTTGTTACCGGCATCGCTCATTCTGTAGAAGGATATTTATTTATTTTTCTATTTTGTTATTACTTTGTCTTTACGATCGATTCATGTTTAGCAAAGAAAGCATCTACCGTGGCCGAATTCTCACTTATTGCATTAATTTTTATTTTATTAATTAAAACTTTGTATGCAAGTTTTAATTATTATTTAAATTTCATTTGTATTTGATTATTTAGTATTTATAATATTCCGGCAGCACATTTCAATACTATCAACATGTGCCCGACTCGAATGCTTAAGGACCCCGAATGGGTTTGAAACTAGTTAGGCAAATTTCGCAATTATAGATGTAAGTTTAGACATAAGTACAGCCACATAAATGTATTCAATCAATGAGATATTTCTTAATTATCTTCTTTAAACAATATAATTAAAACTAAATATTAAGTATCTTAATACGTACAATAATGCTTGGTGAAAGATATCAATAAGGGTAACTATTCTGTAACGTTAACAAACTATCAGCCAATAAAAGTGAATATGAGTGTGTGAAATGTAATCGTTAACATTCGAACAAAAGCATTTTACTCGTGTTATTTCACTACCTCTGACTACTTCTGACTATTTTGAAGATCTATTTAATTAACGTATTCTTTAAAAAAACATGTTTAAATATAACAAAAAAATAATTATGAATTTACAATATTTTAGTAAAGCACGACAATCTATAAAAGTTTTTGTCATATAGTTCCTCCGAAAGCTATTTGCTTAATTCTTTCTTTTTTATTCCGTAAGGAGCGCATTCTCTTTTATATTAAATAACTAGGTTCCTAAACAATACCTTCTCTACATCACAAAATGATTACGCTGTTAAATATATATAGCAGTCATGGATAATATAACATTGAAAGAATGGGGTATGTTTTTATTGATTTATCAAAAATAATAGATATTACCCTAAACATATAAACTCACAGACCTTATCTTTTTATAATATTACTATTCATTCAACGTGACATGTATATTTTTGTTTTGCAATAAGACAAATAACTTTATACTATTTCATTTAATATAAGACACAAAGTAGCAATAACGAAGACTGACTGAAGCTATTACGAGTGATGGATCGAAGAACTTCTCACTGAAATGACCCGCTACTTAATAATGTCTCGTTGCTAGTGAAAAAGATTTATATAATTTGTCACAAAATAATGTTTAATTTTTGTTGAAGTAAGTATGTCTTTATTCGAAAATATTATAAGACTTTTTTAACAACAGCATGTTTTTGTTGAAACATCAAAACCTTTTTGTTAAAGCATAATATTGTAACCTACGATATTTTGTAACATCTTCAACAGTGAATACTTTCGAACCTATTTTTCGAAACTTTTTAATAAACATTAACCTATAAGACGTTAATATGAAAAATTATCAGGGCTCTAGCTCACCGAGCCCTGATGCGACGGTGGAACAGGGACTTGGAGTCCCCTGCCGCCGGTATGATCACAGTGGGGGCGGTCCGCCCTCACTTCGACCACTGGATCAATCGGCGGCACGGAACGCTTACGTTCCGTCTTGTGCAGGTGCTGACCGGGCATGGTTGCTTCCCGCATGGGGTACCCGTAACGGGTTTTTCCAACGGAAAAAAAAAAAAAGGTTGTGTTTAGTTGTTATAACGATAGTAAAATGAAACCAAAGGGTGTTTTGAAAATGGTTGTACAATGCGGGGTTATAAAGTAGTAATTCCGGTTTCGTTGCGAGAACAATTGCAAAACGAATTACATTCTTCTCATTTTGGTGTTGTTAAAACCAAAACAGAAGCAAGAAACCGAATGTGGTGGCCAAACATAGATAAACATATAAAAGAAAATATGGGATCTTGTAGTTTGTGTTTGTCGCTTCGTAACTTGCCGCCGCGAGCACCTTTGGTGTTATGGCCGCATCCAAGGCGTCCTTGGGAGCGGCTACACCTTGATATGTTCTCGTTAAAAGGTAACAATTTTTTTATAGTCGTCGATGCGTTTTCTAAATGGATAGAGTGGTTTCCGATGACATGCACAGATTCTGATGCTATACTGTTAAAATTATGTGAGATATTTAGTAGATTTGGATTACCTATTTTTGTTCGAATAACTTTAAGCAGTATTGTTTACATTACAATATTCAGCATATAACTATAGCGCCCTACCATCCTGCATCTAATGGTCAAGCGGAGAATACGGTTAAAACTGTTAAAAGAGCATTAAAAATCATTACGTAGAGTGAAAATAATTTAAAATCGATTAATATTAAAATGTTTAAATTTCTTTTGGATTACAGAAATTCAAAACATTGTTCTACCGGAGTTGCGCCTGCAGAATTATTATTAGGACGAAAATTACGATGTAGATTAGATATTTTAAATTCCGCCACTGACGTCAGTAATAATGATAGAAATACAATGATTTACCCTCATTAACGTCGTTGACGAAAACTGCTAAAGATAATGTATGTTCAAAACAGCTGTCACAATGTAAACATTATGGTGGAAACCGAGTATTCAACTTACATCTCGTCTACTCGTGAACACGATTACTGCAACGTTTTCGAAACGTCGGGTTAAAATAAAAAATATAACCAAATTATACGCGAGTTTCAATCCGTAAAAATAGTTTTATTCAAATTTAATATAGGCGATAAAGTTTCAATTAAATATTTTTATAAAAATGATACCACGATGATTCTTGAACTGATTTTTCAAATATTACTAGAGATTTCGATTTTCGAATACTGAGTGGCAAGTCATTCCACAGTTTGATGGAATGAACTGTAAAAGAATGTTTATAAAATCTGGTGCTGGGTACTGGCATTCTAAGTATTAAGGACTGTGATGATCATACTTCAGCCGGTGCTCCTAAGAAGTTGAAGTTTTCCTTAAAGTAAGAAGGTGTTTTTGTGTGTGAAAAAGACCATGTAAATTAGTTACTGAACTACTTTTGATTGGGCTTCATTAATACATTTTATAAAACTTTAATAAAAAAAAACTAAATATATGATCAGCTGCATGTAACCGAAATAGACTTCAAGGTCCCCAGTCCTACTCTTCGGTGAAATCTAGAGAGGAGAACCACCTGTAAGCAAAAACGATTAAAATATAGCATTTATCAGGAATATTATATTGAGACAAGAGAAACTCAACAATTACTGCTAATTGTATATTTTAATTTCTTATTAAAAGTTTAAGTTAATATTTTTTGTAAGGTCGTATTCTACCATTAATAAATTATGAACCGTTCCAGATTTTAAAAACTCATCAATTAATATATGTATTCGTATTTGGGATAAACGGTATGAAAATTATTTTAAAAATATTGACTCCGTTCTTTTTGTCAAATATGTTTGAAACGAAATCAGTAAAATTTCATTTTGAATCAACCTATTGAATAATGAGATTTATTTATGCTTTTATCTATATTTCGATTTTAAATTATTAAATGATAAATAATAATATATTTTTTAATTACTCTGCTCGTTTTGAAGATTATTTATTAAGTATTACTCAATGGTTTAGACCATATCAGATCTTCACAATCTGAGTAGGTATTAAAAAGTAAAGAGAAACCATTTTAATGTTTGTGACAAATGGCATTGATAAAGATTATTTTTAGGATAAGTGCAAAAAGCTGTAATTAATATGTAACATATTAACTGAATAGTGAAGTCAGCATATTTTGGTAAAAAATATTTTTGTAGAGAACAAGGAATATCAGCAATAACTAATTAAACTAAAACGGTCTCTTTTTAATTTACTTATTTGAAGTTATACAATAATTGACCGAAGCTGTTTATTAAGACTTTTCTGCATCCTTGACATATTCTAGTGGTGGTTTTAAGAAAAAAAAATCTAATTTTTGATATCGTTGAGGAATAATCTCGTAAGAACTCCCAAAAATCTTAATCCAAAGACTTTAACCAGAGAAATTTTTGGCGCGAAAACTAAGCTTAAAAAGTAAATAAATAAAAAAAAAAGTAGTTGAGGACAGAATGCATCGACGTTTCGTAAATGCTACTTCGGTGCGGTTTCCACCTCGCTTTGCACATACCGAGATTTTGCGAGCGCAGAGTCAAAATTGAGGTCTGGTTCGCGCTCCTAGTATTCTATATCTATCAACGTCTTGTTCTATGTTCTAACATTTATGAAGCTGCGGTTAACTAACAGTTCACAATAGAGCAAATATAAACTAAAGTACAAACTAGAACAAGAACAAAATAGAATATGTATACTGTGTTTGTAGTCAAAGGCTGTGAAGTTATATCCATATATATGTATATATTATTTCAGGATTAACAATACTTTGTAATAAGTATGAACTTTGTGGGGCTTGAGGGAAAATAATAAGTTCTCAACAACTCACTGTACGTAATGTTATCTCAACAGTAGAAATTATCAAATCAAATCAACTCAGTATGCAGAAATGCCTCTATTAAAGTTTATTAAACTTAAAGCGATTTTGTGTTTGGTTATCTGGTTTGTTTTTCTTCCATTGTTCATTGTATTTTGCTTTTCAAGCCCTTTTGTTAAATATTTATCTTATGTAAACTGCACAAAAATATTTTATTACGGCGGCCATTTTGGATTGATGGACGAATGGATTGTTTAAAAATGCAGTGTCGTTGGAACTAAAGGTAAATTTCAGATTTCAGCTAATTTTGTGGTTCACTAGGTCAAAAATCAGTTCTAATAGTTGTCCCTCACTAAAAAATTATCACAAACGAGCCTGTTTTTTCGCTCTACTAACTGAGTTATCGTGTCGTTATTTAACTTTTTAATTTGTTATTCCACATATAATTCAAGAAAACGAATAAAAAATAAATTCAATCAATTCAAAGGGCTAAGTTAATTAAAGGGGCAATTGATTAAATCCCAGATTGAGCAACTGCTTCTTAAATAATTAAATTAGACGATAGATTTCTTGAAGTTTAATACTAGACTTGGACTCAGATTCCTTGAGCTATTTAAAAAGTCTTATCTCTGATTTGTCGAAACTAATTAATATAAATTTAACCACTGTGCTATCAAATGTTATATTAATCTTTTTGTTTGATTTTGTCGTATGCTGTCAATTTATTTTTAATTTAATAATTCTTAGGGATATTTGCCCAATGATCAATGGTCGACCGATTAATAACTTGAATTAATTACAACGATTAACCCTTCAAATGATACCTATTACAGTCACAAACTATTGTCCTTCAGGTAATTTGACATCATCTAAGCTAAAGGAGACCAGGTGGTTCGATTGCAATTTATAGCTATAAATTTTATGGAACTATCAATTACTATGTAACTATAAATTATAATGGATGGAATGGATGTCGCGAATAAGCGGCTTTTCAGTATTTTCAAAAAACTAAAACGTCGATTGGTAGATTCTACTGAAAAATCAATCGACTCTTAGAAGAATACACTTCAATTTGTACCAAAACTTAAGAAATTTCATGATAAGATACACACACATACATGTTTCTAAAGAGTGTCTATAATACCTATATATTACAAAAAAGTAACGTCTTTTATGAGGAAATTAAAAATATACGCACGT
This sequence comes from Mechanitis mazaeus, assembly GCA_959347395.1. Lineage (NCBI taxonomy): Eukaryota > Metazoa > Arthropoda > Insecta > Lepidoptera > Nymphalidae > Mechanitis > Mechanitis mazaeus. Next base: position 16,544,239 of record OY365753.1, on the reverse strand, counting down.
TAAAGTCGTGAAATAGCTTACACCTACATGAAGTTATCTTCATAGTTGTGAGGGTTCTATGTTGTCAATGTTCTTTGAGATAATTCCGTCTATCAGGAGTGGAATCTAAACAAAGATTAGACAGGGGAAACTCTTACTTATTTGTTTAAACGCCCTCTTCTGAAGCACCTTTTGAGTTAAAAATTCTTTCTGATTATTAAGATTACAGTCTATTTAGCAATACGATAATAAGAAAAAAAATAGTAATAATAAAAATATTTTATTTATTTATTATTTAAGAGATAAGTTTAATTTTTTTTTTGATTTGACATTTGACTATTTTCTTACCATTGGAAGCGGAATATTTCATTGAGCTTTAATTGAATTATTTTTGAAATATCGACAAAATTTAATTAAATTGAATTAATTAATTAGTATCTTGCATAATTACCGTATTAGGCAAGTTATCATTGTATGTTAGAAAAGTTTTGTGTAGCGTGTTTTAACAAAGCATGAAGTGTAATAATTACTGGTAACATGCAAGCTGCTAATTAGTGTCGCCGCGTATCCACATAATATAAAAATAAATAACTAATTTAACTGATATATATTTGAACTTATTTACAAAAGTTTTTATTTTTTTTTTTATATTTCGATTATATCTCGATTGTAATACACACGTGATAAGAATCTCACTTGAAAATAGTCAATCTATATTTGATTGAGTGGTACAAGTATAGTAATTTCTGATTAGTAATTTTCGAGCGATGATAGCTACAGATATACTAATATTACTACAGCATGTCACTGACCCGAAGAAGAACATTCAAGAAGTGTCTCAAGCACATACGTATAATCATACATATACAATGTTTCTGTGAAATGTGCATACGTAAGTAGCTGCGAGCGTATTAGCGTGATGCTGATGCGAATCCATATAATTTTTTCATGTGTAATAGAAGTTTCCATTTCAAAAATAATAAGTAAGCAAGTGAAAGTTTTAAAATAAAAGTATGCTTAGATTGTTGTTTTTGTAGTTTTCTTACTAAGGTACAAGTTCTTATTAAGGTAAAAATATTGATTTGTTGATACTCTGAAGAGTAACAAAGGATTGAAAGTAATTTAAATTTAGGAGGTGTTAGCTACCTTACATCGACTATACAATTTGAGAGTTTCTTGAGGTAACGATAAAAATAATTGATAATCATTAATATATAAATGCTTATATTTAATTCCAACTAAGACCTAACTCACTATGAAGAGATAATATGACTTAATACGTAACAAAACAATATACGAACTACTTTAACTATTACAAATTCACATCTCTGAGTTGCATCGTTTACACAATGACTTGTGATACTCAACTTGTAACAAGCGCAGTGGGAGCGTGGCTTCTGTTAGTTACATATATAGTTCTACTTCAGAAATGGCGTCATGTTGTATATGTTATATTAGAAAGTTTTGTGGTATAGTGTCAAGGCAGTGTTGGAACATCTGAGTAAAACTTGTTAATTATATATAAAACTATTATGGAATTCCATTTCAGAATCGTTACAATTAAATTATTAGTTAATTTAATTTCAAAATATAGGTACGTATATGAAAAATTGTAAGTAATAATTATACATAAAGTATAGTATTTTCTTAGATTTTCACGAGTACACATTTGAAATAAAACTATTTTTTACGGATTATACTCGCGTATAATTTAGTTATGTTTTTTTTAACCCGATATTTAGAATGCTTTGCAGCAATCGTGTTCACGGGTAGATTACATGTAAGTGTCTGTATACATAAAGTGGTCGTATAACTTAATAAGTTAGATATATTAAAAACTTAGATGACAATTCCCTAATAAAAAATCACAAAACGTATTTTAGGTAAAGCTAAAAATAAAACAAAGTTTAGAAAACGAAAATATCATGTGAAATAAATGTAGCTTATTTAAAGAAAATATATTATTTAAGTAATGTACCTAACAGCACTGGACTTCAACGCGTCAAATAATTGGATATATATTTAGTTATTACTCTTATGTCATTACTTTCTGATTATGAAATAAATAGTTAAAACGACAATCTACCTGCCAATAAAAAATAATATTATTTTTATGCAAGAATATTGAATAATTTTAATTTTGTACAAATCTCAAAGATAGATAATAAGTTATATTAAAAGAATATAACTAAATTTTCTTAATAAAATACTTAATTATATTTCAATTGATAATGTTATGGAATATACATTTTATTTATCATTAACATATAAGCATTTTTTTAAAGTAGAACTCGTTTTGCGATTTATCGCGGCTTACCTGACGCATGACTGTAGTTTAAGATGTAGCACGATAATATAGGAGGTATCAATTTATTTGTTATAATTATTATTTTCGTACCTTAGTATGTGAGTGTAATAAAAATATTTTTTATATAAATATATGCTCGTATGTTTATCTATTTTGCATGTTACTAAAGAATTTTAAAATTTCTTAATTGGATATTCCAAATCTGTATTTTGTATTTAGGTAATAAATATATAATTCAGTTACAGAAAAATAATTTGAAGATTTTATATTTCCCATAGATTCTTGTATAGAAAGATATTCAAGGATGAGAATGGTTTATTAAATTAATATATGTTATGGAATACATTTTACACACACTTTAAATATATTAATTACTTACTACTGTAATATATATATTTGTGCTGTAAAACACATGTGTTATAAGTTACTTAATATTGACAAAACAAAGGTCTACAGAGAGAACATAAGCATGCAAACTCTTTATGTTCTCACAAGAGTTATACCACATAATCAACATGGTTTTATGAAAAGACGTTCAACTATTACTAATTTGGCAATATTCACAGATGAAATTTTACAAAACATGGATGTGGGAGAACAGGTTTACGTGATATATACTGATTTTGAAAAAGCATTTGATCGCATTGATCACGTCATTCTTATGCAGAAATTGTATGCGTTGGGAATACGCGGAGATTTATTTCGTTGGATGAAGTCTTACATTACTAATAGAAAACAAGCAGTTAGAGTCGGCGGATCTCGATCTAATTACGTTGATATATCTTCGGGTGTGCCACAAGGATCACACTTAGGACCACTTCTTTATAACATTTATCTTTTTGATATAGGTTACTGTTTTAAATATTCTAATTTTCTGATGTTCGCTGATGAAAAAAAAATATATATGAAAGTAACTAGGATCGAAGATTGTTTAATGATTCATAGTGACCTAGATAGGTTAAGTCAGTATTACAGAATTTATTGAATTAATGTGAATATTGAGAAGTGCAGCCAAATCACATTTTGTCGTAAGGATAAAGTTATCGATAATACATACACAATAAACAATTGTCCTGTAGGAAGAAGTGCTCTTGTTAAAGATTTAGGTATATAATTTGACAGTAAACTATTGATGAATGATCATATATATTTTATCATTCATAAAGCCTATAAGATGTTAGGATTTGTAATGCGAGTATGCGTTCCTTTTAAAAATATAACTTGTTTAAAAAGAATTTACAATGCATTAGTAAGAAGTACCTTGGAATATGGCAGTTGTATATGGAATCCTCAATATGCAAAATATATCAACGGTATAGAGGCTATTCAAGAAAAAATTATTAAACATTGAAACTTTAAGACATTTAAAACCTTAGTGGTTTTAAATGTCTTAAAGTTATCCTATAAGAATAGTTGCAATGAATCCCATATGTCTTTATTAAGCGACCGTCGTGAACTGCTTGATATGAAATTCCTTCATGGTCTTTTATCAAGTGATGTGGACTGTCTGGAGCTGTTGTCACGACTCTTTATAAATGTACCTTTCAAACGAACACGAGTAGCGAAATATAATCTTTTTTACGTACCCTTACTCCACACACGTTACGCCTCTAAATCGTTCTCATCACGTATACCCTTAACATACAATAAAAAATACTCCCTCATTGATACTTTCCACTTATCTAAACATGTTTTCAAACAACAAATTATCAAATCTCAATCCTGATCAATCAATATAGAACTCAAACACACACACACAGCCACATACACACACATCCACGTGCGTACTTGTGCGTGCACACACAGTATATAACAATACATTTTGATACACGAATGTTTTCCATTTGTTTGTTTTAATTCAATACTTTTTTTAAGTTTTAGTCTCTCAACTTAGTTTGTAATTTTTTTTTATCCGTTGTTGACTGTTCATTGTTTAACGGGTCCATAAAAACACTACGCTGATGGACAGTGTTATAAGTTATAGTTAGTATTATAAAGATCAGAAGAAAACAGTTATTGGCTTTATGTTTGTATTTGTTGTAAACTTATCATATGATTGTTAATTTGCTATTGTTTTCTCAATAAATAAATAAAAAAAAAAACAAACACATCTCTTTATGGCTCTTTACTACTAGGAAAGAGATTTGTTCTCTTCAGATATTTATTGAGAAATTATTTACTCAAATGTTAATTACACAAATTGAAATCTTAATAATGATATACTATCTCTAATATACGTTATTAAATCATTTCCATATGTGTTATATTGTGATATATATGTGTAATTTTTTTTTTAAATGTTATTTTGGAAGTTCAGCGAAACCGTTCTGGACAATAGAATATGAAGCATTATAATACGTGAGGTCAGTCAGAGCTCGCTACGGTGATTATAAATTCAGTACTCCTTTATTCAGTAATGGACTGGTTCTGACAGTTAAGACTATTTGTTAAATCATAAACTACAACGCTTATTTCTGTCTGATGACGTTTTTTACATATAAATGTTACGATGTCAATTTTATGTTTATTTTAATTTTATTTGATACCAAGTTTCATTTTTCGGCTTAGGAAACGTAATTTTCGGGTTAGAAAAAATAATTTTGAAACATCGGTATAGTTTTTTATCATTTAATTAAAAAGTTAATGCTTAATAATGACGTCCGTTATTTAAAAAATCATATGTATCAAGTTTCCGCACTTAGAGTTGTATAATGTTGTTACTCTTTTGTTTTGTAATGTTCCGTCTTGAACATCATTTCAAAAGTAATCTTTTAAATTTAGTTTGAATAATATATAACTTAATTAGGTATTTTAAACAATGTTGCTCAAAAATATTATTAACAGTATTAGTTCATTATTTAAAGTCTTGAAGTACGAGTATATAAACTATTAAGTGGTAAAGATACCTTATTACCTTATTACTTTCTGATTATTCGTTTGTGTAACTTGAGATCTTTACACATAATAAATTTTTATAATTTGGTTTCAATATATAAAAGTAAAAAAGTTCTAGGAGCGCGAAACAGACCTCAATTTTAACTCATTGCGCTCAATAAATCTCGATACGTATTAGCATATTGACCGAAGCGAGGCGCAAGAACGAAGTTGTATTTACAAAACGGCGACCCTATTCTGTACTCAAATATTTTTGTTTATCTAAATTTGCGCGCGAAAAATTTGTTCTGTTGAAGTCTATGGTATTTTAGTTTTTCCGTGATTATTCCTCAATGACTTCTAATATTTATTTTTTTTAAAAAAACACCACCAGACTGATATCTATCAGTGTGCAAAATTTGGAAATTTTCGATGAAGGATTTTGGAAATGTTTGATGTTTGCACAAAGGATGCAGAAAACTCTCATAGAGGGCTTCGCTCAATAAAGTCGTTCTACGTTATTTGCATACCACCAATTCTCTAAAATACTTGCAGCTTAAATAGTTTGCATTTTACTCCAATTCAAAACTATATCTATTACTAACACATAGTTACAAAGTATAACAAACAAACCGCACTCGCACAGCGCTAGTTACAAGTTGGGATTTGTACAGAGAAAAGACAAAACTCAGAGAGTAGTGACAATAATATTTCATTTATGTTTGATTTGGGGCCTTACCACTCGTCTCTTATTATATTAAAATAACTTAACTTTCCTTCTTGGTACTAAAACTTGTATAAAACTATACTGTTTAACTCAACTTTCTGGTATTCACTTTGTTATAAGGTGTTTAGTTAATTGCGCTGCTTCATAAAACTAAATGGTTTTGAAAAGTGATATCATTGTAATATACGAAACTTTTTTAAAACCTGAACATTATTTCTGTATTCATTAACAGAGAGAAAAAATATTCGGGAGAAAAATGTAACAGCGGCAATTCTTCAGTTATGTATTATCACAAAATTCTTTGCCGTAACAGTATTGCAATAACAGACAAATAAAAAAATAGTCTAAACTATGTAAATAATAAATGTACTCATATCTTTATTAAATGCTAGTTAATTACATCTTTTAAAATAATTTATTTTTATAAACATTTTTAGGTGATAATAAACTTATTATTTTTTTTTTAATAAATGGAGATTGAAAAATTCAAGATGAAACAGTTTGTATGTTCTACCAGAGGTGCTGATTGTTACGATGTTTATTTCAAACCTTTTTTATTTGTTAATTTAATATTATCAACGTTTTTGTTTTTAATACTTCAGTATAGTACAATTTATATCTTATACCAAACTGGTTGAACACGTTATATAAGATATATTTATGTCAGTTTTGAAATTATTATATTTGTCTGAAAACTGCTACCTGATAACTGATCAAAAGTTAAATTTTAATATGAGTAGTTAGTTAGCAATATTAGTACGGGTCGATAAGTTAGTTGACGACACTTGTACCGTCGTAAAAGTATTTGGTAATCCATGTATTTCTTGTAAAGCTATTTTTAAACTTACACATGGTTTTTTTTATTGTTGATGAACTCTGCCTCTCTTGTTTGATTATAAATAGTATATTTTATAATACTAATGATAAACTTTGTAAGTTCAATATAAAAACTATATGAAATATTTTAGTACTTATATTCGAGGGCTACATTTAACACGTTAAAGACGATTATTAATTCTGCCTTCCATTATTCATGATTAGTTGAACTTTATCGGAAAAGGTAATACGATTAGACTTTAGCTACGGCCACTGTGTTTGTATGATAACGACTTAATAGAATTTGCATACCACTGCTTTGTTAAAAAATATCCACATTTCGGCTAAAAAACATTATAGAATTAAATTGTATAACTTGTTTACTATTGGATTAAGTTTATTTTGGGATGACAAGGCAAAGTTTTTTTTAAAAAGAAATTATTTTATTTAAAATGAAAATATTAATAAAAGGTGTTTTTCGAACTAAAGCTGAAACATAAATGGTTAATTAAAAATTTATTGAAAATAAAATTAATGGATGGTTACAGTAGTATATACAATGATATATATTTACTATCGATTGGTTATTCAGACTTTAAAAGATGACTTTTGTTAATTTTGTGTTTGGTAGTTTTATGAAGGAAAGGAACAAAAATGACAAAATGACAATTTTTAACTAATAAAAAACATTACATAATACTTTAGAATGCTGTTGCTCCTGACCCTTATGCGCCGCAATAGAGACAATGCTTTTTTACGCATAATTGCATGAAATCCGTCCACACGTGCGTCCGCGAACATTGCTGAGGTACTGCAGAACCGTGGTAGCCGCAATAGCATTCTGAAGGCATTGGTATACTGCACTCGTAGAGTGCTGTAGGCTCGACGCGAGTAAGTCACCCACAGGCCACCCGAGTAAAACGACTGACAAAAAGCCCGAAAAAATGTAATCTTGACATCCTCATTACCACGAGCAAATCTGCGAGCGAGCATATTGCTTTTTGCCGCCAGCGCTCTACGTTCTCTCTCAATATCCTCATCATCACATAAACCAGCAGTAATTATGTGGCCCAAATATTTAAAATTGTCAACTTTATTTAATGTTGACCAATTTAGAGTTACTGTTGGCACACGACCTGGTAACCGCTTACCAATTTTAAAAACGAGGATCTCAGTTTTTGTAGCATTGTATACCAGGCCATGGGCCTTCGCGTTCGACTCGCAGATCCCTATTAATTTTCTTAACCGCCCGATCGAGGGGCTCAGCATCACCATGTCGTCAACTTAACACAGATTATTGACGCATTGGCCATCAATATAGCATCCCACATGGAAGCTGCTGAGCCTCTCAACCAGCTCATTCACGTATAAGTTAAAGAGAGTAGAGGAGCTAAGTTCACCCCGTCTCACGCCACACATAAGGGTATGCTCATCTGACAAGGCACCCTCCCACCTAACCTAATTTTTTGTGCATATACCAAAATTTAATTAATTTAGTACATTCCGTCGGCATACCCGTGCCCCTTAGCTTCTCCCACAGGAACTCATAATTTACAAGATTAAAGGCCTTAGACAAATCTAAAAAACACGCATACACTGGTGTTTTCCTCGTCGTATAATACTTAACAGTATGCTTAAGACAGAAAATAGCGCTTTCTTTAGAAACACCCGGTTTAAACCCAAATTGAGCATCGTGAAGCCTTACAAACTAAGCGAGGTAGCCATTAAGCAAACTGTCAAGTATTTTTGTACCTGTCGTTGCAAGCGATATAGGCCGGTAATTAGTCTTGTCAGATGTGTCTCCCGTTCTAGTTTTACCAACAGGCACAACTATGGTACGCATTAAAGCTTCTGGTAAATGGGTATGTCCCAGACAGGCATTAAAGAGTGTCGCAAGTAAACGAGGCAGATGGTCGCTGGCGAATCTAAAAGTTCTATACTTAGGCCACCATGACCTGGAGATCTTCCCTTTGACATATAAGAATACATACTTACTGAATTATCTACATTTTTCATTACCATCTGACTGTCCTAATTATAATAATTAGCGCAATGTATCAATTCCTTTCACGGGTTTCGATCAGGCTTCATTTCAGTTGAGACTTCGTTGTCATATCTTTTTTTCAACAAATATAATGTTATGTTTTGGTCACTTTCTACTAAACTATCTATTCATATCATACGGCAAATGGCAAATGATGCAAATAATTTGCAATGTAAAACATAAAGTGAAATAAAATCTAAAACTAATAATGCTAAATAACATGAAAGAATGATTCCAATATATATCAAACAATTTTTATAACTTCTGATAAAGAAATCGGTTATTACAGACATGAATTAAAAAGGTCTGAAATATCTTTAGAATAATATGTTGATATATTAAATATAATGGACGGGTCCGACGAGAGTAAGTATGAATAACTTATCTTTGATCCCTCGAAACTAAAGGGTAAATTGAGATAAATCTAAAATATAAATTCAGATTTAAAATTTATTATTCAAATTATTATTACTTACTTATGAGATTAATACGAATTTGATCATTTTTACATTACGCTTCTGAAACTTGAAAATTGTTCTGATGAATTCTATTCATATTTTAAATTATTGAATAAATAAATTATTTTATTAGGTGACTATAATAAATATTCTTTTATACTTTCTATTACCAGTTTTTTACTTTAGTATTCAGACCTGCTCCATGGAATAAGTAAAATTTCGAAGCTTTTTGACAAAACAAGTAAACAATAACAACTTTTTAGGTGAAGTCTGCAGACGGAGAGTGGAAAAAAAACCAATGTTACTTAAAACGTATTTATTAAAGTAATTACAATTAAAATTAATTCTACTTTAACCTAATTCGACTACATTTTGACGGATTCGAATAGTGAATCCAAGTAGACGATGTCGGGAGAATCGCCGGCCCTCGTAAGTTGCAACATCAGCTTTTCCGTCAGTATAGCAGAATTCGATTTCGTCACTTTCACTTGGTGGGCCCATGAGCATTGACTTCAAAGCATGCATAAAAGTGGTCGATTCTGCATCAGCAATATGCATAGGGTTGCCGGGCGTAACAGTTGTGGCTATATTTTTGGTAAAACAGACATAAATAAAACAAACAAATTTAAATATTTTTTATATTGGACTATAGTTTGACGACTTAAATCATATATATTATAATTTAGGAAAAGTTAAAATGATATCTAGAAAATAAGATATGACTGTTACTTTTATTATCGAAAGCTTTGTCAATTTAAGATAATTCAATTATATTTACATCATTTATTGTAATTGTGGTTATGATAATAATAATTATAATAAATATTTCAATTAGTTTTGTCTCTTTGATGACATCATATCACCCAAATGACATTAATTTGGTGCCGTAATAAGGATCAAAAGGGTTTATTGTTGTTATTAGTTAAATCAATTTACGGATTTATCGAATAGTTTTTAAAAAAGAACCCATCTGTACCCGTTAGATACTTTTCTTAAATCTTATAATATTTATGTAACTTATTTTAGATAGTTATGATACAAAACAAGGGTCTATTGTAATATTTTCTTATCCCCACAAACATTTCGTATCCATGACGTCATCAGGTATTCAGTGTTAACATATTACTAGCCTCTCAGAACCACTTACTGCTCCCTTGAGCTGTATATCACTCACGCAGATAAAAGCTTATACTATGTTAATCTGAAAAGAGAGAAATACGTAGCCTTATATTTTGAAATTAATTAGGCAATTGTGTCTTTCAAACTTTGTGGTTAGTTCATAATTAAATAAAGTAAGTAAACTTTATTTACATACTATTAGGATTGAATGTAACAATTATGTTACGATGTCCTTGAGTACGCCAATTTAATCAGTTGAAGAAAATATCTAATATATAGGAATAGTAATAGTATAATTATAAATAAGTGTACGAGTGATTGTAAGTTACTCAATTCCAACGTAAACCTGTTTGAATATAGATTTTTAAAATAAAAATTAATATTGTCATTAAAAAATAGGTAGACTACCAGTTCCCATGTTTATATGGTACAGAGTTTTTACGACAAAGAGGTTTCTCTTCAGACAAAGAGGTTTAAAAACTATGATAATTATATTTATAACTATATTTTTGGTAAAAGACAAACTGAAAAAAGTTATCAATATTCTATATACATACATTCCATTAAAAACATAAAAGCATTGTAACATTCAAGGATTAATTAAAATTATTCATAGAGTCGTGACGTCAGATCCGGAGATAGGTTATTAGGTTTATACTAGCAGCCGTTACTGATAGTATAATTAACCCTTTGATTTTAAACATTTCAACAGCGTCAGTCGGTGATTACTTCAGACTTTCTCTGTCATCGTGTCACAAATTGACTGGTGTGAATTTGAGTATACAGCTCTCATTAGAAATAATATTTCTAATATTATTTGATTTATAAAGCAACCTTTCTGTGTGTTTGTGATTATATGTTCGCTTAATTATTCTTATCTAATTTTATTACTTTATTTTATACTTTATTTCTTTAAAAGTAAAAAAATTCAACCTTTATATTTTTAGTTAGTTTACCTCATTAATAAAATTACATAAAATTACTTGGACATGACTTAAAATGTACTGTCACAGGTGTTTTTATCATTATGATTTGAAAAATAATAGTTTCATTCGCTTAAGTCATACAATTTTAAAAAATATAATAAATTATTCTAATTTTATTAAATGACTTCTACTTCCATGTTCTTATGCAGAAGACTGAGCTATTCCAATCTTCTAACAGTGTCGTTAATCTAATAATTTTAATTTTATAAGAAAAAAGTAATTATCTTCTCTGTGAATATGCAGTCTCTTGTATTTACTATAACTAAAATTATGGAGTTACAATAATACAAACGTCACAGCATTTCTACAAATAGGAAAAATTTATTATGTTATCGGTAATAAATCGGTATTTAAGAAGAATCTAAAATATTATCCATATGATAAAAGTAAACAACATGGTACGAATCTTTAATAATATGTTTGATTAACACTCGGAGGCCAGTGAAGTATTGGTTTCATATGTCATGTTGACCCTGCCTTCGACATCGATGGTTATTGTTATTGTTGTGGTAAACATTGGAAATTGCTTTTCTGCTGCTATGAATATTTTATTACGCTTTTGCTGGAACCAATTAATATAGACAGTCATTCGTTTTTAAAAATAGCGATTGTATTTATTTCACAGTTTTTTATCTAACTTAAAGAAAAATTATTATTATATTGAGTTATGTCACTCTTTTAATATTCTATTTGCAAAACACTGTTATTAATTTTATTATTATTAATATTTGCTAAAAAATGTAATACATTAAAAACATTTGTAACCTTAATTATAATAATTTTTTATGGTTTCTACTGAACTATGTTATAAATCGAAGAAAAGTACACATCATTTTAGTATGTAACCCATTGAAGCTTTTATGGTAAAGCTTAAAAGGTATATTCATTAGTGCTCGAAAATCTATTATAAATCTATAAATTCTCTTTAAAGGTGAAATCGTTTGACTTTTATTTATCTCTGTTTTATATTCGACGGTGATTATATTAAACTAAGCAATCCTCATTAAATGTGTTTTTAATATATAATTTTGTGTTTAATATTTTTGACCTAAATTGATACTGCGTCAAAAACATTTAAAGAGAAAAAACGCAGGATAATAGAAAGCTATGGATACTCTTTTTAATATTTTTTTAAATTGACATGTAAAACATAATTCAAAACGATTTAATAAAATGAAAATATAAACATCACCTCATATAATAAATTTATAAAATTTGTAGTTATAATCATTCCAAATATACTAAAGAGACTTTATAATACTTCCATTTTACTTCTTGTTTGTTTGTTTGTTTATTTCCACTTGCTAATTAAAATATTTACATCCAGTATTACCCATTCTTTTTTTTGTTTAACGTCAAAGATCTGAAAGAGACAAAATAGAGAATATTATTTAAATATTATTTAATGCAGATTATTTCTTTTTTAAACTTTATATTATAAATGATTTTATCATATTTATTTAAAAAATTTAAAAGTGCTGTTTAACGTTTTATTTATGATATTTTGTTAATAAATATGTAAGTACTATTAGAGTATTCTCACAAGGCTAATTTTAGTTTAGATAACGTGAACAATTACTTTTTATATTCTCATTAACTTCTACATTCCAAAATTTGATAATAATAAAGCTCAGTGCAAATAGTATTACGTTTTCTGTAATCGTAAAATATTTATAAACGGTTGGAAAATCCAAAGGCTCTATGTAATTTTACACATAGTCTTTATTTATTTGTGAAGTGTAGCGGCTGTTACGTCAATTAACCGAACATTATTAACAATAATCGTACAAAACTATTGTAACGTATTAAAGCTATTGATCGTTGTGAACAAGTTTCAAAGGGTGAAAAACTTTTCGTTTCAAAGTATACATTTAACATTAATTAAAAAAAAAACATACAAATAATTTGTACTTTATAAATTGTCGAAATATTAATATTACTAAAAGTATTAATTCATCCTATATCACAACATGTGATATCATTTGATACACCCACTTGCACACATACGTCCACACGTCCACACGTACACACCCCACATTTACAATTTTTATATGTTATTCTAGTGTATTGTGTAACTTGGCTTAAGATAATTTAACAAATGTAATAACTAACAACACTTGTTTTAATTACTACAATTGTTGTAATATCTGTCCTCGACGAGTTTCGACGACATCATATTAGCAGAACGAGAACAGTTTGCTGTAATGTTCTTGAATGAAATTATTAATAAATTGGAACTATAATGCAATGCAAAAGTACTTGTATATTTTATTCAATAGATTGTAATTATTCCTAGTATTTATCCATTATTCTTTACTTTAATAACATTACGGGGTCAAATAAGTTATAAAACAAAAAAGATATATGAGTTCGTTTCATGTTTAAGCAAATAAAATCTTATACTCTAAAAAAATCCGGAGTCAGCATGTAGCACGAGAGACTAACTTATATTACTTGAACAATTATAAAGAAACATCTAACTACAGGAACGTATACTACATGCTAATTAATTACAGTGCGCTACATTTAAGAAAACACTTCGCAATATATTTCGTTGTATTTTTTCGAGTTAAAAATACTACTAGCTCATTATTTTTGTTTCGATCTTTTAAAATTGTTTATTGTTTTCATTTCCTTCTTACCTTCTTTTTATACTCATAGTACTCTTTATTGTATGATCTTACCTCTGACACCTAACGTACCCTTTCAACAATTTATTTTTATATAACATTAAAAACCTCACAAATTTTATAAATTTAATAAATAAATAAATAGAGCAATGAGCGACTCGTAATTATCAAAATATTATCATTTTATGAAACGCTTATTATCAAAATGGGATAGTGTTTTCAATCTTTATCTAATTTAAAGTTACTTTGAAACCATCTAGTAATTGTTAGAGCTTATCTTGTAAGGTTTCTAAGTAGTTCATACAAATTGCTAAATCGCAGTAAATTTTCCTAGCAAAGCTCTCACAAACAAATTCGTCGTCCAAAGAAATAATGAATAGAAGTTGCCCATTTGTAAATTTAAGAAGATTTGAAGTAAAATATTCTTAGCTTGTTGGATATTATATAGTACAGATAAATAAAGTATAAATATAAAGTAATATATGAATAGATCAGATTGTAAAAAGATGTGTTTTTGAAAGAATAATAAAAAAATTTGATCCGTACATCTAACAAAATTCGTGTTCTTTAGTTATATATTACCGATAAATGAATGAAGAACTAGAAACTAAGTCACTTACCTTAGCTATATTCTTTCTAACTAAATAATACTCTTTATAAATTAATCGCTCGCTTATTCTATAAATGCAAAAAAATAAAACTATTGGAAAAACAATTAGAATGTAATTTATTATATAATTAAAGTACATTATGATAAATATTTCTGTTTTACTAATAATACTTGTCTCATAATGCACAATTCTCTTTATAATCTATTTTATAGCGCTGAAAAAACGAAGTAAATTGTAGTGAGAATTCAATTAAATCTCAAGTCCAGTGGTTCATTAATTTATCTCGCGACAAACTTTACAGACGGAGCTCGGAGAGAATATGCACTGTTCTTAAGATCATTTTTTATTTAAGCTGTTAGCTCACTCTATATAGGCTACTATTTATTATACAGTTTACAGAACTCAGGGTACAATTAATCTTTATTTCTAGAATCTTTTGCTAACGCGATCTACCTTTACATTACCTACTATTACTATTAATTTTACAAATATTCATATTCCATACAATAAATTTTGACATATAGTATTTTCTTAGACTTTCATTTCTTACTTAGATTTACATCGAAGTCTGCAGTGTGTGAACATACCATAGGCAAGCCGGACCATTATATTAGATTTGATAAACTACAAAGCCTCGCTAGGGAACCCCGCTACATACCAAGAATGATTCGCGAGGCTATTGAAATTAAAAAATATCCTAATCTCAATAGAGAAGATGGTTGGAGTCTTTCTAACACCTGGGACCCACTCATAAATACTGTAAAGTCTCACGTCTGTGACCGCACTGTCAGACCTCAGGATACAGTTAGTGCGTTTTGTCTACATCCGGAACTCTATGTCCGCAAACTAAGGAACCGTTGGAGGTAGATGATTAATTTCTGATAGACACTTGTGAATACGATTGCTACAAAGCATTCGAAACGTCGGGCTAAAATTAAAAATTCAAATGTAACCAAATTATACGCGAGTTTTAATCCGTAAAAAATAGTTATATTTCAATTTTGACATATCTATTTTCGAAGGAAAAAACGAATTCTAATACTATAAAATTATAGATAAGAAATGGACTTTATTAATATTATCTTCTAGTTTTTGTTAAGTCGCCGTAAGAGTTTTAAAATGTTTCACGAACGATTCCAGAATATTAATCGAAAACTATTTTGTTTATCCCTTCCACTCCTACTTATTTAAAATGCAGTTTCTCTTTCTTGTCTGATGTACACGACAGATCACTTCGTTCCTCCAGTAATTTACTGCTCCATTCTCCCCTTCATCATACTGGTTTTTTGTCCATAACAAAATTTTTTGTATTAAAAATATGCTACATTATGATAATTTTAAACATTATATCTTTAGATATAAACTATTTTTTACGGATTTATCTCGCGTATAATTATGGTTACAGTTTAATTTTAAATCGACGTTTCGAATGCTTTCGAATAGAAATCGTGTTTACGGGTAGACGAGATTTAAGTGCCTGTCAGTAATTCAATTAATTAGTCATCTACCTCCATCATTATATAAATGTATTATTAAACGAATATATCAATTACATACACGATGATTGCGATGTTATAATACTAAAGAACATTGTGAATTCATAGCGTGTTAACTAGAATACATTTAAACCTTGTTATTGCTATAATTTACATAAATGACTTTAAAATTACAGATATATTTTTCAATTATAAAAAATATTGCGATCGCATGTTGTAATGAAAAGGAAATGTTATAATTACCGAGTTTATGCCAGTTCTTTAATAGTTTACAAATGCTTTTTTACATGTGATAGCTCTAAGATAATCACTAGTCGCAAAGAAACAATAAATATTTGAGATATTGAAAAAACTTCTGTTGCGTATTTGAGTAATTAAAATCATAAAAACTTTAATTTACTGTGCAAGTGTCTACATTTGCTAAGATGTTATAAATTACTATAAATATTTTTAAAATATTAAGGTTTTGTACTTGCGTACTGTTTTCAAGGATTGTTCAAAGGAAGGAAAGTAAACAAAGAATATCTTTTTTGAACACTTACTTTCATGTTAATGTATCATAAAACATATAGAGAATAATTCCGCTGAGTATTAACACTGTTTCCGGCCTCTGGAGACTATAAACAGTCCAATTATTAAGATAATAGGTAATTAAATATTGCAATAATAATATACATATTATTTTAACCTCTATAACTTATAAAAAAAAAAACGTCCTTTTTAATGATCGAAATTTTATATAGAGTGTATGTTAAGATAATTTTTATTTTCAAGTTAACAATAAAAAAATCAACAAATGTAATTTGTTCCTTGTACAATTTCGCAAACAGAATTCGTTGAAATCTCTTTGTATATTATTTTTTTAAGTTGTTTTTGTTGTTAATTTTGTTTTTAAGTCGCTGTATAATCAACATAACTGAATAATTTACTTTTTCATTTGTAACTAAAGGCAAAGAAACACTTTTATCGTTGAAAAAATAAATTAAATTTATTTTGAAATAGAACCACAATGATTTATTATTATTATTCATTCGGTTTGCAATAAATATACTTTTTGCATTGCATTTTTTGATATTGCTAACTATGATAACGTTAAAATATAATTAATTTTTTTTTTTGGTTTTATGCGTAACTACAGATTCATTATGTTATTATCTATATTAATATTATAAATCTGAAGAGTTGGTTTGTTTGGTTGAATGCAGATGCGATCTTTCTGATTAAGATAAATAGAAGGCTATACGCTATTTAGCACGACGCTTCTGCTTTTAGTCATTGTAACAGTCAGTAAAATAGTTTGTTTGCGTGTGGAATCTCTTGATACTGCTAGTAATATATAAAATTGTTTGGAAATTTGTGTCAGAGCTGACCATATCATAGGCCATTCATAGGGATAAATTTAAAAGGTTTCTTTTGTTTAGTTTAAAACTAGGGCAGCACTGATCAGGTTTACAAAGAAAACATATTTCCGTACTGTCCCGAGATGAGTTAGAACCAATATATTTATGTAAATGTAATGGTGACATGGTATTAAATAGCTTACCGTTCAGTACCCAATTTCTCCAATTACTCCTTTTTACCGAAATATACATCTAAGATATATGAATTAAACCTGATATGTTCGCTGATGAAACATGAAACACCATAACCTTAGATTGGATTGTTTCTAGAAATACACTTCGTATTTAGGTTAAATTTTGAAACATATGTATTGTTTTATAATATTTCAAATGAATTTCAGTCATTCATTTGAATTTTCATTTAAAATTAGCTTCATTTACTTTAACTAACTAAAAGCTATTAATTTAAGTATATTAAAGTTAAAGTTGGCGATTTTACTAAGGCTAATTAGTTGTTATGACTTATCGATGCATGTATGACTTTGTAGCTGACTCGTAGAATATCTACAATACTTAGTATTACATGCTTAGATTCAACAACAAAATTTCAATGAAATACTTTAATATATTCTAACTAAAAATACTATAAATAGATACTTAAGTATATTACAAGCAAAGTAAGCTTCTATCGTTAGTTGTTATGACTTCGTCATTGAGGTTCAATTTCGTAGCAATCTCGTTTGTTTCAACAAAGATAATAAAATGAAATTCTTTAATATATTCTTACAAAAAGATAATATATATTAAAAGATACTTAAATATATTACATGTAATGTATTCGAAGCTACTAACTTTAATTCGTTGCTATGACTTGGTCAGTGAGGTACATCTGGTCTCGTCGGGCATCCATGATAGTTTGTTTTTATTAACATCTATCAAAAAAATATCAAAAATAAAATATTTCATTATAGCGTAAAGAATGAATTTACGATTGTCTATAAGCGTATATAAGTTGATAATGGCTTATTTTATTTGTATTTACAGTTCCCTAACTGACGAAACATTTGATGTGTATAGGTCACAAACGATGTAATGTCGTACACAAATTTTTTTGAATTCCAAATATAATTAAACCATTGATAAGTTTAAACCCGCCCTGGATGTTTAAATTTTGCCCATGCCCCGTTTAAAAACTCTCCGTTGATACTTGGTTGTCATGTTCTATTTTGTTAAAACATTACAATCTAACAAATTATTTTATTCAAATATTTCATTTAAGTAAGAGCAAGGAATATTTAACTATTGCTTTTTTTAATAAAATTTATCACGTCACTGCAGTTTAAGCTTCAAGGAAATTTAGATAATATATTATTCATGCTATAGATATACTGTTATTAAATATTTTATTAAAATAATTGTGAATGCTTAGTCAGAGAATACTAAAACCAATCATCGTGCCTAATGAAATGACTAACATAGAGATATTATATAATAGATGCTTGCATGCATCGGGATCTGATGTGTGGTGTAGTGCGTTAATGGATAATCACTTTTAACGAATGCATTCAATTGCATAAGGGTATAATTATAATATTTGTGAATAATTAAATGATTCGTAGCGTCCAGTCTCTTAAATGTCTTTCTATGTCCAAACTGTTTAAAATAATCTAACTCCAGAATTTATTAGAGTAAACAAAGATTTTGTACGTAAACTACATTCCTATTAGGATTTGTAAGCATTCTTAATTTTAATTCTAAACGAAGTAATAGGATTAACGCACTTCTATCCTCCATAATATATTTTATTCATTTCAAGGACCAATTCAGTCTGAGTAAATGAACAGAACAACTTTTAATTCGTTTCTGAATTCCATCTGACGACAAACTATCACGTAAGAACTTTACTACAAAGCTACTATGCTGAGACTAGATATATAAAATATTTAATTTCTCACAAAGTTAAGTGCGGTTTTAGTGTATAAGTAGTTTACAAAAACATTAAGTCATTTATTAACCACAAAATGCAATAAATTGAAGTTCCCTTCTTAACATTTATGTTTATATATAAAGGAGTATATTTTTATTAATATAAGATTATGTCATATTTAATATTAAAAACAAAAATATTAACATCGTTAAAAAGTTTAATAAAGGAAAAATATCGGAATAAAATCTAGATTATCTAAAAATTCTAGTTTAATTATTTAAATGCAACTACACGTTTAACAATAATAATAATAATAATAATCTTTATTCAATACTAACATTCATACAAATACTCTTATTAATATAAACAAAAATAAGAACCGTCGACGACTGTTGTAGTATTAACTGTTCTACAGTCGTCAGCGACTTCGACCCAGGATGGTATACAAATTACCAGAACAAAATTATATATTATTTCAGCACTAAACGAATTATGATTAATTTATTTAAGAAACTAGAATTATTAAACAAACAAAAAATTATTAAACAAATTAAAAAATAAAACAAAAAATCCAAGGAGCAAAATCTAAAAAAAATATTTAAAAAAGTATGGATTCTTAAATTTACAAGCTGTGTGAGTGGCAGCGTGTGTATTAGTGTGTATGTGTGTTGTATGTGGGTGTGCGTGTGCGTGACTATGATATTAATATTTTTGTATCTGTTAAGCTTAAAGATTTTAGCCATTTGTGAATTATATACTTGCATTTATTATAGGTTAAGGATAAATATTATTTGATTTATTAGCTATATTGTATAGTATTGGTAACGAGCGAGTACAGTTCTGTGGGTTTGCAGAGGAAAATTTTTTATTGGTTACGTTTGGTAATAGGCTTAAATTCAGTTGTTTTGTGTTTCCTAAGTAGGGTTGCATTGATAAACAGTTGTCTGATCGTGAACACTGGACATTCCGAGTATAGTAGTTCTGTGTTGTATAGTCTCGGCTTCTTATAAATAGTTCTCAGTAAAGCCCTTTGCGTGCGCTCAAGCGGTAACATAGCAGTTTTACTAACGCCACCCCAGGAGGTAATACAGTATTGTAAAATACTTTGAGTGAGGGCATGGTATATACATAACAGGATGTTACAGTCTGAAGCTCATAGTTTTTTGAAGACATTTATCAATTTCCTCATTCGAAATTTTAATGCTTGCAAATGTTCCGACCAGGATAAGCAATTGTCTAGTATAAGGCCCAGGTTTTTTATACTATTGCTGCTATCTTACTATTACGTTGGAGAAACTGGGTATGTCTGCTATTTAATAACTTCTCAAGAATTTTAGAAATTACTGGTAGAACAGATATAGGCCTATAGTTTCCGACATTATCCTTTTCACCACTTTTGTAAATGGAATGGACTAAAGCTAACTTTAAAATATCTGGAAAATACCATTTCTGAAGGACAAGTTGAAAATATATGTTAATGGAGAAGTCAAAAACTTCTTGGCACTTTTAATTACAGCTGAATCGTCTTTCAAATTGTTAATTGAATGGAATTCCTTAGGGAAGATGATTTAATCCCTTCAGCAGGTATTTCAGAAACCTTCATATTGTTTAATATAGTGGTGGCTTATTTTTCACCTATCCCAGCAAAGTAATTGTTAACTAAGGTTACTGATGTATTGCTATCGTCAGTGAGGGTAAGTAATGCGGTAGATGGAGGTGAAGCCTGTTTTAGGTTTGTAATTTTATTTATAGTTTTCCACATACCCTAACTAACTAACTGTACTATACGTTTAATTTTATTATTATATATAATCAAAAGCTTTTAGTTGTTTGACAATGAGATATACCATTTATCTCAGTGTAAGTTAATTTTACAGCTTCAAAGAAATAGCCTTATCTAAAGGAAGGAGGAATAAAATTAATGAACAAAACGGATAAGGACAATAGTTCTCTCTTTTGTAAAATAGAGATAAATTTATATTTCATACACATTTTAATTTAAATATGTATATACTTGAGCAATCTATACCATCCTAAAAGAATGTAAGTTTTGTGAGATTCGTTTTTCAGGATAATCTCCTAAACCAATTTAAAAAATCAAATCTTTTTCTAATTGGAAGATTCTCTACTCCTTATTGTATATCACAAAGGGCTACTAAAGCTTTTCTTAATATATTTAATAATTAATCAAAATACATGCAGTTGAAGTCAATAAACATTCTATAATCAGTATATGTTCTGCATCTATGCATTTGTGGCAAAAATATTATTAGAGATAAAAGACTTTACAATAAAGTTCGAGCCACTCTATAAGTCTATTATCTCAGCTAAATCAAAAAGGATTTACTGTTAAATTTAAAGTATATTTTTTAAATATTAACTTTGTATTTAGGTTTCACGTATATATACTATTTTTTTTAAAAACAAATAGTTCAATCAAAATCAATATCATAAAGATTATTTTTTACTGTATTAATTAATAACTTGATAAAAGATAATGCAAGTTAATACCAATAATCCGGTAAAATGATTTCATTGTTGCTTTCTTTGGCAATGCGAAAATAGTGTTTGGGCACGGAGGAGAGAGATGCATTTAATATACATAATAATGTATTTTTTATATAATATATATTAGACTTCAGCCCTGATGCTAAAAACCTAAATAAAACAAGTAATATAAAAGTTTTTAAGAAGACAAGCGTGGAATATTATTTCATCCGATAAAATATACAAGCACTGATCCGTCCATCTCAAAGTAAGCATGAATAACTTATCTGTGATCCCTCTTAACTCGAGGAAGGATTATATAACTTATTAAAATTCGACTATCAATTTATTTTTGGACTCTTAGAAATAATTATAAATTATTATTAACTAGGATTATATTTACTTTTAGTAAAATAAATTATTTTAAATAAACGTTTTTTATTATTTTTAATAGTACAATGTAATTTATGTTTTTTTTATTCAATATAAGTGATAGAATATATATTTGTTTTTTTTAGAGTTCTTTTATACAGACAAAAATAATTAAAATAGTCCATACTAGAAGAACTTAAGGTCAAAGAACGCCTTTCATCGACTGTTCAATTGCGAATACTCGATGGACCGACCTGATCAGGTCATCCACTCAAACTATATATTGAGGAATGCTCTCGCAACGCAGTGAACCGGCGATAATGGAGAGACATTTGCAGAGAGTCCATTCAACCAAAAAATGCAAACGAAGACCTTATACATAGTATTTTCTTAAATTTTCACGAGTACACATTTGAAATAAAACTATTTTTACGGATTAAAACTCGCGTAAAGTTTGGTTACATTTTTGATTTTAACCCGACGTTTCGAATACTTTGCAGATGTCAGTCAGATGATTAATTAACTGACTTTCTGACAGACACTTACATCTCGTCTACCCGTGAACACCATTACGGCAAAGTATCATCACAGTAAGCATCAATACAGCCACGACCACTCGGTCAAGAGTGTACGACTGAGGAGGAGGACAAACCATCTCACTGCAGTAGACAGTGACAACGACGACAAGATTTAGTGACTCTGATGCTCGTTTGCCTTCTTTTCATTATTAATATATGGAAAAAATATCAAACGCGATATTGAATAATGTTTTTACTTAAATTATTAATATATACGTTTTGCTTTGATTTCGATGATTCTAATTTTTCAATATTCAAGAACATATGTAGCACCCACAGTTATTTAAATAACTAAAATTAGCAATTTTCCCCTAACCTTAAAATCGTACCCTGCTTTGATAATCTCATTTTACCCAATCATTACCAACTCATTCTCTGTGATTTTTTTTTTAAATATTTATAAAATAAAGATAATTTTAAATAAAAGATTATTTACTTTTACGGATATTCACCGCAGAAATGCAGGTATAATTGCTACTTCAATCTTAACTTCGTGGGTTCTAACTATGTTGAGGCAGTTCTTAAAAGCTTTAGTCGTTTAAATTTCACCAGTCTTGAAGAAATGTTAATCGAATCTAAAAATAAATACATTTATATTTTATAAATTATTTAAAAATCTAAATGCTAAACAAAATAATTGCATTTGAAAACTGACCGCAGTGCATAATCATGACTGACGGATTGAATAAGTTCTCACTGTAACGGCGAGTCGTTTCAGTGAGAAAGATCTGTCACTCTTACGAAAGATTTCAGTCATCTGTTATGTCATGCTCTTAATACATATTAAAATAAATATATCCTATTTTACCAGTATACTGAAATAGTATTTGGAAATAAAACAATTTTGGACGAATTTAACTCACGTATAATTAGTAGGTACTATTAGTTCAACTTCACTTTTGTATGTTTTGCAACAATCGTGGTCTTGGTAGGAAGAGTCTATCATGTAAATTTCTTCGATTCCGAGCAAAGAGTTCATCTTGAAGAATTCAATTGCTTATTTTTTTTTTCAGCTTCAGCACATTAAACACATCTTAGTCCATAAAAACCTGCCAAAACCTCGCCAGAGTCATAGAAGCCACAACCATCACAATACAGAGGAGCAGCGACTGATTCTACTATCATAATAGCTTCTGGCAGAATTAGTAATATCTTGAAAAAAATTGATAAAGAACTATTTCTAAATCATACCTTATTCTTGAGACCTATTAAATGATAGAGAATATATTTCAGGTATCAAGAACCGGGTTATATTGTAGAAAAGATCCACCGATATAAATGTAAAGACCTATGTCTGTGTGACCGCACTGTGAGAATTCAGAAAAAAATAGTTTTGTGTACATCTTAAACACTGCTTCCAAACTAAGAAACTTAAAACTTTTATTATGAAGAATATACTTTGAATATGCTGATCTTTGAAAAACCCAACTGAAACTATAAGTCATTAACCTTGTAGAATAACTTATTACGTCTATGATACACTCACACAAATACACACACCCACACCCACACTAACTTGCAATATCACTATAGCTATATATAAACTGTTTTAAAGATTTTTGAGAGTTTAGAATAGGTTTATCAGTCACAAATATCTCAAATGTCACATAAGTTACAATAAAATTAAATTAAAAACATATTATGTGCCTGGAGAATGTCTAAAAATTTATTACCGTGCTTTTAGAGTTTTTGTTAAAGATGTTGAATAGTTTTTATGCTTCTGAAAAAGTCATAAAGTTTCTACGTAAGATAAGAAAGTTATTTGTTTGCAGTTTTATTTTATTCTCAAGGGAACCACTGTTTTTTATATCTCTATGATATTCTAGTAGAGTAACATGAATACATATTATTATATTTTTACAAGACACGTTAAACATAAAAAGATGAATTTAGTTATTGATAAATCTTTTACTGTGTTTAAAATAATTCATTAAGTTACTAATACTAATTTAGTTTTAATTTTGTTGCTTTATCAACAAGCAACGATTATTGATTCGATTAAATGAAAATGGAATTTGCTTATAACTTTTCTGTTGATATTTGTCTTAATTTTTCATTTGGAAATGCTCCGTGTAGTGTCATCGATAAAGTTCTCTGGCAAAAGATATGAATATTTTGTTACTAACATTTATAATTCATTAGTTTAGTTGCTGCAATTAACAACTAGAATAGATTATATTACTTAATATTTTAAGACACATTTTTTATTCTATTTAGCACAAAATATAAAAATCTACCTGGATGCTTTCGTGTTTAAGATACACCTCAAACATCTCAATTTAATTAATGATATAAAATTTATTTTCACGTTATATAAATTATTAAAAAGAGGAAAGAGTCTTGAGAGTACAAACTGTCAAAGTGCTCAAGAGAGTTAACTTTCCTTTGCATATTCGTAAATAAACCTAGATTAAAAAAGTTGAGGAATATTTGATTACAAAATGTTTACCAGAAATTATTAAAATATGAAATAAAAGAAAAATATTTTATAAAAAAATATGAGTTTCTTTTTTTGGAATTGTTTTTGTTTACTATCACATCTACATTATAATTTATTACCAAAACTTTGTACAATTATGACATAAATAGAATGTCATAAAATATATTTAAATTATATTAAAATGAAACAAAAAGTTTGATAAACTTCATTGGATTTATTGTTATTTAAACCTCGATGAAACACAAATGAGAACTATAAACAAACAAGTATATCGCCTAGAGTACTATTAGTAAATTTTAACAGTTTCTTTAAGAGTCCTCAACATTAATCTTTTTTAAAATAAAAATATTTCTTACGGATTAAAAGTGGCGTATAATTTGTTTACATTTTAATTTTAACCCGACGTTTCGAATGCTTTGCAGCAATCGTGTTCACGGGATAGACATCTCGTCTAACCGATTGCTGCAAATTATACGCGAGTTTTAATCCGTAAAAAATATTTTTATTGTATTTGATCTTTTTTACCTATTTTTGTATTAGTGATAACTTCTGATAGGAGGGTAAACCGCTTCGCAACAGAATGCCTGATGGGGTACCGCACATACTGCTCTCACACATTCTACTGCGGCGGGCAAGCAAGAGAGAGGAGGCTTCTCACTCTAACTCACACCGCTAGCCGTATTTTGTAGGATGAAAAAATGCTACTTCCTATAAAAAAAAATTATGAAAATCTATTAATTATTTTAATTTTATAGTATAAAAAATTAAACTTTTTATTTTTATATTTCTAATGAAAAGAATTAAGTAACTGACTGTTTTTTATAAATTTCAAAACTAACGAAAAGAGATACAAGTAAATACTATAACTTAAAAGGAAAAGATATTTAAATAGAAATAAAATCTTTCATACATATATCACAATAAAAATAAAATTAAAATTCATTTTGATAAAGAATAAAGTTTATAGAGACGTTGTCACGTTGAGTAAAGTTTTAAGAGGTAGTTAGTTAAGTACTGAGCTACTATTTTGTATTTGTTTCGTGATTCAGCAAACTTCACTGAATAAATCCCTCTACGATGCTGTTTTTTCAACTCCGCTTTCATTGGATTGAATACAACGAATGTTTTTCCACTAAATTGTGCATAAACGTTATGTAAAAACAAGTCGTGGCTTTAAACAATGTTAGTTTAAACTGTGTGCTGAGTTCAAGCTTTATAACGTACAAGGGCATTGTCACTTTACTGCCGACATGTTGTTACTCTTAAGCTGACGTGATCAAATAGTTTAAAAACTCGCAATAGGTACAGTGACATTGTATGTTTTTAATCGTCTTTTAGATCGTATGCAATTTAAAAACATAACTTAGTGTAACATAATTCGCTGTTTTTCAAAGCAAACCAAAAACGGGATTTCGATATGCTTCGTATTATGACACAATAAAATTTTTTGTTAAATTGAATTCAATAGTAATATATGTATATTTTTAAATAACCAACTAATGTTTGAAATCAAATAAATAAATATAAATGAAATATTTAGAAAAGAAATATATATAATAAGTTTGATTCTGTTATGTGTATTGCAATTTACAATTTTAATAGAAATTAGGAGTCAGTATTAACATAATGTAATTTAGGGAGTAAGTAAAAACAGATTAGAAAATAATAAATTTATTATATAAATATATGTTTATTATTGCTATGAAATTGTTATGAATAGCTAAAGCATTATACCATTGAAATATTTTAATGTATTATTAGGTTCTTTAACATCATTTTGTTTAAAACGCAGTTTATATTTAAATTTTCGTTTGTGGTTTAAAGATGATGTAAACATTAATATAATGTTAAATGTTTACGATAACTAAAGACAATATGTATAAAAAATAAACTCCAACTAATGGACAGATAGCAATATACTATTTATCTAGTTGTAACTGCTTCCTGAGTGGAACCATCAACCGATTACTTTTCAAACGTACCTAAATAATACTCAGGGATTTAGAGTGACTTATTCCGGCTGTGAGGAAATTCTACAATATGATACAATATTGCATGTCAAAAAAGTAGGTAATTTTTTTTGTGTCTAACCCTAAAACGGGAAAAGAATGTTGAAGCAAAAACAGAATTTTTAAAAAGGACATTATAATAAAACACATAATCAGAATGAAATATTTTTATCTTCAATACCGCGCTTAAATTTAAAATTCTTAAAAGTAACTATTATTTTTTAAGAGGAGCTATGTCAAATTATAATACACGTAAAAAGAAAACCGGCGTCAAAACTGTTAAACTTCTTATACCGAATCTCTTTGATGCTAACTTCAAGCTAACATTTATATTTTTGAAATATATCGATGCTTTTATTTTGTAAGCTAAAAATAGAAAACTTTTTAATTATTTATTTTTATTTAGTAAGTGATTTTTTACTACCACTACCACTAGCCATTAGACCAATCGGCTGTCAAATGGCTATATTGTAAACGGTTTTAATAAAGGAATGTATGTTTTTTGACAATATCCAACGCTACAGCGCGGTGAGTCAGCGTTAACACCCCATACATTTTAAGATATTACCAAATTAATTATGCCAAATTCATTAGTTAATCGAGTATTTTTTATCTTCTTCTACCGATCACAATTTACATAAATGTTCTTAAGGCAGGAATTGATGTGTGTTTGTTAGTTAACTCGTGAAGACGAAGTATATCTACCTTCGAATACATGATTCATTTGCACTTGAAATAAGGCTATCAAATAAGTTTTATTTTTTAAATCAATCATCAATCAACAGAATTAATATCTATATTTATTAAAAAGTGTATCAATCATGTAGTATTTTCTAAATATATAAACTCGCGTTTGTTATTACATTTTTGAATTTAAACCCGACGTTTCGAATGCTTTGCAGCATACGTGTTCACGGTGAGGCAAGATGATGGTGTTTGTCAGTCAGTCATCCTGATCTTTATGCCCGTAATCTCAAGCACCGTTGGAGGTAGGTGACAAATAAACTGACGGAAAATGTCACAAAATTTTGTTTTACTATCTGGGAATCTTGTTCTGCTGAAATAATAATAATAAAAAAAAATATGCAGTATATTAAAATTAAATTTGACTTCGTTATTTATCAAAAAACCGATCACTGGTAATAATAAAAAAATAACCGAATAAAATTAGCAAATGCTTCTCTTAGCATCAGTCACTGTCGTTTGTATCGAAATTTACTTTCCCGCATCAGAATTTGTTTATTTTGTGATTCTGTGGTGACAAACCCGCTGCATTCAATTGTAATTATATTTAATATATATATTTTTTATACCGATTTCCAATTAGTAAATATAGTTTTAATCGAAACTCCTTATTAAAATGAAATATATTTAACCAGTACCAATATAGAAATATAAAACTTTATACAAATATGTACGCTTATTTAATAATAAATTAAGGCAATTCAAAGCAACTCAAGTACAACAAAACCTTCAGACATGGGACAACGCCTCATTCCATTTTGCGAACAAAGAAGTTTTCGGGGTGGCCTCGCACTGACCTCCCGTATAGAAGACCTTGTCATTAAAACCGTTCAAGGTTACTGGCTAGCGAAGGAGGTCAAAGGAAATAGGCTAGTGAAAATGAAATAAATTGATTTTAATATTATAATGAGATAAAATATTTAATTGTTTATAACTTGTAAAGCTAAATTTTGGCGCGTAAAATTGTTCCCATTGAAGTCTATGAGATTTTAGTTATCGTGATTATTCCTCAACGATATTGAATATATATATTTTAAACCACCACCTATTCGATGTCTATCAGTGTGCAAAATTTGGAAATTCTC
This sequence comes from Mechanitis mazaeus, assembly GCA_959347395.1. Lineage (NCBI taxonomy): Eukaryota > Metazoa > Arthropoda > Insecta > Lepidoptera > Nymphalidae > Mechanitis > Mechanitis mazaeus. The sequence continues at coordinate 16,515,209 of OY365753.1, read as the reverse complement.
GGATATATTGTTATTGATTGATGCTTGCACAAAGGATGCAGAAAACTCTCTTATAGAGAGCTTCGCTGAAATATTTCTAAATAACCGTCAGTAGTGTAATTAATGTAAACCACATAGATCAAAGATTATCGTTTACTAGCAACTAAATATTGAATTATTTAAGCGTGTCTAATTTGGACATTGTTTTCAATAAATATCTAATAAATTAATTACAAACACTTCTGATGGTATCAAATTGTTTACGATCGAGATTAATTAATTCAATTTATTCACAGCAGGTCGGACACCTGATCAATAAATAAGTGTTTAAATAATTAACTTGACAGTGCTTTCCATTACTTTCCGGTGTCCTTTTAAAGAGACAATCATTTAATTAAAACTGACAAGAATGAATGTGAGCGACATAAATGTTATTGTATAAAGGTCCGCAGAAATTTAAACAGTGCTTGACATTTTTTTCATTGATTTTTGTTGCATATTTTTAATGACTGTAGTCTTGCGTTGCTTTTTCATGATAATACTAACTTGTTTATGATTCTTTTTTTCGCATTTTCTTCAAATGTCATCATTTAACACGCTTTATCTTCATGACATTTTAATTTAGATTCAACTATTTGTGTTTAAAGTATATAAGTATGAAAAACTATGGTATTTCTTAAAAAGAAATACTGAACTGATCCATTATTATTTAACTTAGAACTCCCTGAGATACTTTTATAAAAACGTTAGTGAAGGTTAGTGGCTGAAAACAACGTTCATTAAAATATAACCTTATTACTTCCTTTTCTGAGGAACTATCTTTGCCTTTATTGTTCCTAACATATAAGTTATATATGTATTATATTATGTCACAATTACTTTATTTCTATGATTTTACACATACTTTTTTTTTTTTTTTACACTACATACAAGATGATTGATTTGAATTTAATTAATAACACAAAAAAGTAATAATAAGGAAAATGATGACTGACGCAATTACGAGTGATGGATCGAAGAACTTCTCATTGAAAGGGCCCGATATTTAATAATGTCGTATTTGTCTGAAGAAAGATTTTAGTCACAAAAGAACTCATAAAAGTTGATTCAAATATTGATATTGGAAAAAGTCGTAATCGACAATAGACCATTACTTTAAAAACAACTGATTGGAATAGTAGTGTTTTCATAGTATGACGTAATATTGCATTAGTCTCGATGTTTTAAAACTATCACATATTAATAAAAATATTTATAACCAGAATAGAATTCACTCTTTTTTTTCTTTTTACACCTTTGAACTAAATCGTTACCGAGAAAATAACAAAACTAAGAATAAGTTTTTATAGGTAAAAAAATTATAAGTAAGGTTTATATCATATCTTAAAAAACGTTTTTTTAAAGTAAAAAAGTAATTTTACTTTTTGATATTTTAAAAGATTTAAGAACCACTATCTAATACCAACTAACTAATACCAACAAAAAGTAAATCGAAGAAATTATTGTTTAACAATATAATACTATATAATGTTTTTATGTATCATGCTATGACAAGCATTTCAATTAATATTTTAATTGATTTGATTGATTTAAAAAAAAAAAGTGTATGTGTGTATGTATTGTTTCTAAGCTCATGCGTGTTTGTTTAAAACTATTTATGAGTTTTATAAAACCAAAAACCTAATAAATACATAAAACCTTTAAGTCTAATATGCTTAATATTTTATGGTATATATGCGTAATGAATGATTTTACAGAAAATATACGTAAAAAGAAAAAAGAGCAAGCAATGTTGAATTATTATATATTTGTATGAGTATATCGTACAATATAGACTTAGTTAATATCTGTTAAATAAAACATGTTTACAAAATACGACACGTTATACCGTCAATAATAAAGACTGTCTGCTTTAATTTGTTCCAGCAACAGCGTAATAAAATGTTCATAGTCACAGGAAAGCAATTTACAAGGTTTACCAACACAATAACCATTTACTGTCGAAGGCAGTCACAGTATGAAATAGAAAACCAATATTTACATGTGCTCTGATTGTTTTTATAGACATTGACCATAAAATAGATTTTATAATAATTTAAATTTTTATTTCATATCATTATATTAGTTTTAATTGAGCGAATCTCTCGATGAGAGACTTTTTGGCATGCTTTGTTCAAGCATCAATCAAAAACGGTATATCCAAAAAATTCTGAATTTTGCACACTGATAGGCATGTCTGGTGGTGATTTTAAAAAAACTTTTTAAAACTCGTTGTTGTTCAGGAATAATCACGAAAAAACTATCTAACTAAAATCCTATAGACTGCAATGGGAATTTTTTTTATATCGAAAATTTAGCTTTGCAATGATTTTTTTTAGCAGCTTTTTTTTTTTTTAGTTTTTTTATTATCTTAAAAAATAGTTGAGGACAGAAAGCGTCGACGTTTTGTAAATGCAATTTCGGTGCTTTTTGCACTTTGCTTCGCTCAATATGCTAACACATACCGAGATTTTGAGGGCGCATCGAGTAAAGATTGAGGTCTCGTTAACGCTCCAAGTATTCAAAAGCTGTATGAATAACACAATGAGTGTGATTTATTGTAGGGCTTAATACAGCTCATGTCAGATTTGATATTTTTAATATCTTATATTTAATAGTTATGGTTAACTTAATGAAGGTCAAAGCGATTTAATACTGTTAGAAAATTATATACGAAATTATTAAAATATTTGTTGTCTTTACAAATGTTACATAATTTTTAAGTATATTATGTGTTATATATTTTACTTGCTTTAGGCAGAAATTTAAAATTAAATATAAATAGATTTAATTTAAGCAAATTGTTGTTATATTAAAATCAATACGAATATAACGATATCATACATTTATATATTTGGTTTTCATTTTGTTATGAGTTGGGAATTGATACCTACCTAAAGAACTATGGTTTAAAAAGAAAATATTAAAAAAGTGTGGATAAAAAATAAACAATAATCAAAATCATCGTAATAACAAAAAATAGTACATATATTTGTTAATATAACAAACATAATAAAATAATAATAATAAAAAAATACATATTCAACAGTCACTCACTCGCTCACTCGCGCGGACACACGACCAATAAATAAGTGCTTAAATAATTCAAGGTTTTTCATGAGATTCCGGTATCGTGTTAAAGCGGAAATTACTGTATTTTGTATACAAAATCGCTTAATTCTCAATAAATTTCGACAATATTTTTAAATGTATCTCATTTTTAATACTATTTGTGATAATAAAGTAAATATAATGCTTTAAAAATATGACTTGTAACATCAACATATATACAAGAGATAAACATTGTAAGGAGTGCCCCTCATACGTGTGTTTGATTCAGATATACTTCTTACGGTATGCAAAATCATTGATGTTTACAATTCCAAAAGTCATGTATAAAAAAAGATTATCATTTATATTTTACAACAACGACTTTATATTATTTTTAATAATTAATTTAATTTATTGGTACCGTCCACTTATAATGTAACTATCATGTATTATAATAATAACAATATTTACATTAAATAGTATTCCTAAAATTACATAAATTATTACTACTAGTATACTAAGACCAGCTACTCAAAATAGATAATACAAAAAATTTGAAAGCGCGCGCAAAATTTCCCCATGCAAAGTCTATGGGAAAAATTAATTTTTTGACTAATTACTGCAATTAGGCTAATGAGATTTGAGAGTTGTCACTATTTTTCAGCAGTGTAGCATAATGAGACCTTTGATTTGAGCCATCAACGATATTTTTCCCTTTAGTGGTTCTCGAGCTACAGTGTGCCAACGAAATCGCTTCCTGCATTAATATATAAGATTTACTGGTTAATTTAACAAAACTGTCAAAAAATTATGACGTGCTAATTTTGCAAACCATACAAAAAGTGTGTGTTATCACACTAACACACCGGTGCTAGGAACTTAATAAGATACGTTAGTCGTCAATTTAATTTTTGTTTCTACTGACATCCAACAGGTTTACTGAATACCATCTCCTTACACATGTTGCATTATTAGCATTCTTAGTTAAGCATATTATACATATACTGGTTTTGTCTTACTAATAAATATATTTATATCAAGTAGAACTTGTTCTCTGTGTTTTCACTTTCTCACTAACGATTTACGTCAAAGGTGTGAAAATGACAAAATAGAGAATATGTTACACTTCATACATTTTTAGTAGTAAGGGGGCAAATTTTAGACATCAAGTATGATTGTGGCTCAAATGGTCAATAATATAATTTCATAATGAAGTAAGAAGATTATGCATTATAATGCATCAAGAGTTTTTTGATAATAGGCTTGGGATATCTTTTGGAACCGTGTAACTAGTGTATGTCGTTTTAATAAGTGTCTTTTATCTCTGTGTACGTGAACACTTAAACAATAAATTTGAGAAATGACTATTACTTTTATTTCTTATAACCTCAATGAATCTCTACTTATTTAAAGCGAACACAATCACCACTTTTTATTTAAAATAATGCTAATGACAAAAGCTTTAACTTATCAAACTTCTCCGCAAAGTTTTTTTCTTACATTTATATTTATCTAAATATAAATGTAAGAAAAAAAGCAAAACGAGCAATAAAATCGAGGACTGAATAGTTCCCTGATATTTCTTATTTGTACAATTACATTTCTTTGTAAGTTTCTCGTTTTATCACGAGATCGACTGACAATAGATTACATCAGTTACATTGTTATGGATGCCATTATGTAACATTAGTTATTGAGAATGGTCTCTAACCTGTAAATTATTGCAAGTACCTGACAGGGTCTTCAAATTATTTTAATCGAACCTTATAATATATTAAATAAACAAAATATCGAAAAGTACTTTTAAAAGAAAAACAAGAATATACAAGAATGTACCTTTACATAAATGTTTGTAAAATAACATAAAATGTTAATTATTTTACATAAAATTATACGAGAAAAAAAACGTTTTTATTTCTTTTGGAACATGATTATTAATAAATGCAAGATTTTTTATAATTTATATGTAAAAGAAGTGCATGAAAATGAAATATATGCTTTTGATATAATTATATGTATTATGTTTATAACTAAATTTATCTCAATTTTAAAACCATGATAATCTAAAAGTAAGATTTCTTTAACATTTTTCGCTAATAAGTTTTGATGACGTCATCCTCCTCTTGTCATATCGCAATCCATCCTCCTCTTGTCGTAAATAATTTGTTGTTCCAAAACATAAAAGAGTAGTATTCAAAAATAATTATAGTTTAAAGTAATGTCTATATAACATTATTTTGGTTACTTGACTGATGATCATTAATATATTTATACTTTAAAAGCACATAACATGTAACTGACAGACAATTTGAAGTCGATTAAGTCTTCAACGAATTGCATCCTTAATTACAGTGTACTTCTGCTCCACTCGTGCTTGACGTGATTTATGACCATTGTATTTATTTCCATTGTACTTCGTTGATAAAAAAGTTAGAAAATTTATTAATATTTAAAATATGATTTTATATAGAATATAGAACATACTTCACTAGTAACGTTTAATTATTAAATCCTGTTGTAAATGTCCTTCTCCTGTCTAATGTAATGTTCTATTTTGTTTATAAAATTGTTTCATTGCCTTTTATAAGAAGTTCGTTGTTTTTCCTTAAATAAGGCTATTGTAAATAAAAACATAAGAATAGTATCGTCCAGATCTAATAACTGTATATATTAATTGGTTGTATATATTAATCGAGGAACAGCGAAACAAGATATTCATAGTAGCAAGAAAGCAATTTACAAGGTTTACCACAACACTAATTATTTATTGATCGCCAAAGACAGGATCAGTATAAAACTATAATGACTCGATTTCATACCTGTACAGTTGACATTTGTAATATAAAATATTTTAATATTATTGTTTTATTTTTATTAATTCAAAGAATTTCATATTACTCACAAAAGTTGATAACTTATTGAAAAAAAGAAATGTAATTCAATAACTTTAATTTTTAATTTTTAACTTTTAGATTTGAGTTGTGGATTTATATATTTTTTTTACCTAATACTACGAATGTGCCATGGTCGTATAAACTTTTAAAAATTTTGGGACACCAAGGAACCATAAAGTAATATACCAAAATGTAGTTAAACAAATAAATAATAAATAAGTAGTCATTATAACTAGAACAGAATAGCTTAGCTTACATAAGATAATGGAAGCAGAGTGGTCATTAAATTTAGTTACTATTTTTTTAAATAATATTTGAAAATAGATATGTTACAGAAATGAAATTCTAAATTTTTTTCAGAAATGTAATAATAAAATCAACTATAAGTGGCGCAAGTATATATTATGTTATTTACTATCTTCAGAAAATTAAATAATTCAATTAAAATGGTTGTCCAAAGTTATCCTTTGAGGTAAATTTTAATCAGTTTAATAGCCATCAAATAATATTTTGACGTTCAAAATATAACAGAATGTGAGTTGTTGTAACTGACATTTAATCAATATAATATATGAGTGACGGGAAATAACTTCCAAATATGCTTCAAATAATATTATTTGGTCACAGTAAAGTGTTTGAATACTCATGGAAATTAATTAATGGTGAATGTTATGTATAAAACCGAAGAAGTTCTAGCAACGCCACCGCGGAAAATATTTTGTTAAGTGCATATTACAGATTTGTCAAAAACAGAACAAGATACAATTTTATTATTATAGCAGCGGAATATTTTATAAAAAAAAAAAATTGATTTAATATAACCTAATCTAACCTGTTTTGGTAATTATTCTGTCAATAAACACAAGATTTTTTGAACACAGTTAAGATAGGTTCACTTATTATTATTATTAAAATTAATTGATAACTTATTTATTTTAGGTGAAATATTTTCTCATTGAAATAATAAAATTACATATTTCTTTGTTTTTAACAAATTTCAAGTACACATTTTCGTAACACACACACAACTAAATGTAGCAATAGCAGAATTTTTGCTGCGTTGGCGTCAACAGATAAATACTCAAAAGATTTGTATTTGTACGTATTAATAAACTTTACCCCAGCTTATAAATTAATCTTAAAACAATCATTTCTAATAAGTATTTATAACTTATATAAACGAGTGCAAATATATGAACACAAATATAATTTTACCACCATCATGTTTTTGATGCAAGCAAACTCGTCTCGGCAAAATAGAGAGCATACCCCCACACACACACACACAAACCTCTTTATACCAAGAAGTATACTACTCTCTAACAAGAGCTATTATATATATTCACACTCACACAAGTCAATCATTAACACACAGAATGAGAAATTCTAAATTACTTACAGACTGACGCTGTTGAGATATTTATAATCAAAGCTTTCATTTCATACTACTAGTAAAGGGTGTCAGTATAATTGTAATAGACTGTCTCTGGAATTGAAGTCATGACTTTATGAATAACTTTAATTAATATAGTAATAAAGTTATATGTCTGTTAGATTACTTTGATTTGTAATATTGTATTACATATTTAAGGTAATGAATAAAAAAAATACTTCCAACTTTTTAAATTATGGTTTATTGATAATATATTATATTAATATATTATAAATGTCATTTTCATCTTCTTTGAGCCTATTTGTCGTCAAGGTACTGGTGTCACTGTATATAACATTTTACAAATAAATTTTTCTTGGTCTGTCATTAAGATTGAGTGACCTACAATCACTCGTATTCTTATTTATTATTATACAATTAATTTTCCTCATATATTGAATATCTTGAAATTGATTTAGAGGGTATATTTCTTTTATTTTACTCAATTGCACTCAGTTGTATTCCAACATAAGTATAGTCTTAAATCTCAATAATAATAATAACCTTATATCAACTTATAATATGAAACAGAATTAATAATATACTAACTACAATGCTTAAAAGACAAAATTGATCAATTAATAATTTACTTATTTAAGTTAATTTTTTTTAAATATATCTTTGTACATAGATGAATTAATATATAGATTCATAAATATTTTATTCACAGTATTTTTTTAAAGAGAATAAATATAAGCCGACATTATTCTTCATCTCAGGATTAACATAATATAATGTTTTATCTGCGTGAGTGATATAGAGCTCGAGGGAGCAGTAAGTAGTTCTGTGAGGCTAGTAATATGTTAACACTGCATACCTGATGACGTCATGGATACGAAAGTTTTGTCAGGAAAAGAGAATATTAGAATACACCCTTGTTTGTTGTTACAACTTCCGAAATAATATTTAGGGGTACCTAAAAATAACTTCCCTATAATTTAAATTAATGTTTTGAAAGAATGAGAAAAATTATTTAACCTGTTGAGGAAATACTTATATACACTGTTCAGTTTCTAGATATTTTAAAAACTATATAAGAGTTGCGTAAATATTAGATAAAGTGAGTTGATATTATTTATTGTAGTTGATCTAAATTATTACAACAATAATAAACAAAAATAAACCCTTTTGATAGTTATTACTATTATTATTTTGATTGTCATTAGGGTAACATGATATCATCGGAACAGACAGAAACTGGATGAAACAGTTATTTTTATCATAAACACAATTATTATAAATTATGACACTGTAATTGTGTTATTTATATCGTCAAAGGTACTAATAATAAATGTAACAGTATATATTTCTTTCGCAGAGCAGTAACAGTAACAGTGTTAATATTAATGTTTTAAATTAATTTTGTATCTGTACCTAGACCTGAAAAGTTGTTATAGTTTTTTGTCTTGAATAAAACCTCTAAATTCTATTTATTCCATGGACTAAATATGTATGTACTAAAGTAGAAAACTGTTAATTAAAAGTATACAACAATATAAATTATAGTTGACTAAATAATGTAAATAAAATAAGCAGACGAAAGATAATATATATAGATCTGTAAGTGACCGCCAATATTTATTCAAGTAATGTAATATCAGAATATTAAACAAATAATGTTATAGAGTTTGTTTATACCATTACAGAAGCCTATTGTAAATATGATCAAATCAGTATTTAGTCTCATAATATTAATTTAAGGATTTATATTTTGAATATTACATTTTAAATCTGAATTTATATTTTAGATTTATCTCAATTTACCCTTTAGTTTCGAGGGATCAAAGATAAGTTATTCATACTTACTCTCGTCGGACCCGTCCATTATATTTAATATATCAAAATATTATTCTAAAGACCTATATTTAAGACCTTAAACTTTATCAAAACCTATAGAATTTGTTTGATATCGTAATATTTATTCATTATTTTGATGCTATTAAGTAAAATGCTTCATCATCTTAGACATTATTAATCTCAAATTATTTGCATTATTTAGCATCTGACATAATGTTATCATTATACAGCAGTATGTATAAAGGCCGGTGGATGATGGTGGATGGATGATGATGTAACAAAAACTACCAAGAAAAAAGTACCAGTGATATGATACAAATTTATAATATGTTCTTAAAAAATCAAACAAAAAATATATATTACTTTTCTAGACTTAAGGTTTTAGAAGTAGCGCTATCAAACTAGTAACAACTGACAAAGAAAGTGAATCGAAGAAATTGTAATGAAACAATATTTTTTTAAAGATAGTTTAGCAACAAAGGAGAAAGTAAGACTGATTTAATATTACTTTAAAAAGAGCATCGTAAAGCCCCCTATTATTTATGTATGAAAATATTATTGTCACTACTCTCTGAGTTATGTCTTTTCTCTGTACAAATCCCAACTTGTAACTAGCGCTGTGGGAGTGCGGTCTGATTGTTATACTTTGTAACTATGTGTTAGTTACAGATATAGTTTTGAATTTGAAATGGTTTCACGTAAGTCAAAAACAAACGTATATATTTAGTTGTAGCTTTTGTTTATTTTATTAAAATAATTAAGTATGGAGTATGTTTATTTGAATTTAAACTTTTCTTGCACGGTGTTAAATTGCAAAAAGGAAACCATTGCAATTCCGTAAAGGTAATATATAGTAATTATATTCATGTTATCAGTCATTTATCTTTAAATTTGGCAAATGTTAATAAAAATTAAAGTCAAACATAATTATGCATTCTCTCTTACGTTATTTACGACTGGTCGGATTCTGACAGAAGAGGCGATTAGTAAAACCCTAAGCTACGACCACTGTGTTTGTTCGATAACGATTCAATAGAACACAGAGAATGAACCGCACTATGCAAGCTCGCGTGCAGCTTTTTAATGTAGTTTCATAACAGAACTATGACTGGAAACGGGTTTGTCAGCTGTTGTTTTTGCATGTGAAGTCGAATATTATATATCAAATATTTTTATATAGACTTATGGCCCTTATTGTATCACTTTAAATATATATGTATCTACAGTCTCTAAATAACATACTTATCATTGTTAATAATATTTGTGAGCAACATAGTTTTGAGATCCTCATAATTCAAACTTAATTATAAGATTACTTTCGAGATAATTATCGATTATTTTGAAACTTTAAAATCCTAAATATCATTTTTTAGACACATTACATTACGGAACAGCTTCAAAAACAACACAACATTGAACCACTCTAAGAGAAAAATTTCTATATAATACTTTTATTACTTTTTATAAGTTTTTTTACTTTATGACAAAAAAACCATAGAGAATTTTTTTAATTACAGGGTAAAATCAAATAAAATCAATAATATAAAATAAAATAAACGATAGATTGACATCTTAACAGATAAATTAAAAGACGGTCAGACAGCAATTTGTCAGTTCTAGTTTATGACTTAACAAATAGTCTTAACTGTCAGAAACCGACCAGTAAAGGAGTACTGAATTTATAATCACCGTAGCGAGATCCGACTGACCTCATGCATTACAATGCCTCATAATTCTTTGTCCTGAACGATCTCGGGGAACTACCAAATAACAATTCATAAATCTACGCTGTGTAACTTTTTTACTAAATATTTAATATTTGTATTATTTTATTATTAAAACTTCCGTGATCCATGATTACTACTATATAAAATTTTCTGGTTGCAATTACGTAAATTTCAAATAAGGGTTTGTCTGACTAGCTTTAATTCATCCGGGGTCCTAATACCAGGAGGGTCTTTATCGTTGATCACGATCAGTTTATCGTTTCTACTTACGATGGTAAGACGTTATATTTCTACCACCATTCTAGCTAGGGGCGCAACCAGACTCGCTGCGCTCGCGAAATCGCGGGAGGCGTTTACAAATTGACCAAAGCGAGCAGTGAGAGAAGAAATCATTTATTGAAGCGGTCTTTAGTCATCGAGAAATTTTTATTTTAAATGTTTTTGTTTCTTTTTAATTATTTTTTAACCTTTTTTAATTTTTTTTAATTTTTAAAATTTTTTAAAATTTTTTTTCACGCGCTTTTCATTAAAACTATAAATTTTCACGCGAAATATCGCGGCCTATAGGGATTTTTTATACAGATTTTTCTTTCCGTTTTTTTTTAAACCACCGTGTAGACATGATTAACATGTGTGCAATCCCGCCAACCCCGGACATTCACTCAGAAAAGTCTCACATAGAGCTCGACATAGTTTTATTTTAAAAGTACTTATTCTTACTTTTGATTCATATTTTCAATAAATTATATAAATTCAAGATAAAAAGCAGTCTAACTGTATTTTAAACATTTGTAAACTTTTTTTATTGTTTTTATATTGTATAATCACAATTGTCAATAACTTCTCAATTATTATCCGAAGGAAACAAATCGCTTCCCTGTTAGAAAAGAGCCACAAAGAAATGTATTTCTTTCTTTAAAAATCCAACATTCATTATAATTTAGAACGTAATGAGTTTTCATGGTTGTTCTCACGGATATTTTAGGACTGAACATATAAAAGCTCTTTAAACTTTTGTTTTGTCAATATTAAGTGAGAAATAAAAATCTATGAGAAATAATATATGTAAAAAATAATTTTGTCTGTAATTGAATTTACAGTTTATTACCTAAATACTAAGTACAAATTTGAATAGTTTTTAGAGATTTTAGTAAACTGTATAAGAGTTTGCACAGACAGGAGCATATATTCATATTTAACATATTGATGTTGTGTGTATATGCTCAATAGCTACGTAAACAATTATTAAAACTAACTTATATATAGTGTTACGAACAAATAAAATGTATTTTCCATGATATTATCAAGTGAATAATAAATAAGCATTTTTTCAATCCGGCCATGGGGGTAGGAGGAAACGCCTTTTTTGATTGATGTATGTATTGTTAAACGATTTTCACGTTTATATAACAGTTATAATTGTAAGTTACAATACTTGTACGGACTACAAAGATAATTATTTATATGTTACTGTTATTCGGCAAATGAGTTCATTAAATTTATACTTTAATAGTAATTGATAGTTCCAAAAAATTTATAGCTATAAATTGCAACCGAACCTGGTCTCGTTTAATTTAGATGATGTCAAATTACCTGAAAGACAATAGTTTTGTGACTTTAATAGGTATCATTGAATGGGTCCACAATTATAAAAAAATAAGGATTTATCGACAAATCAGATGTAAGACTTCGTGAATAGTTCAACGAATCCGAGACCAAGTCTAGTTTCAACCTCAAACTTCAGCAAGTCTCGTCTAACGTAATTATTGAAGAAGCAGTCGCGCATTTTGGGATCTAATCAATTGCTCCTTTTATTAAGTTAGCTCTTTTAAATTAACTGACATTTTTTATCGTTTTAATAAATGACAAAATAAATGACAAATAAACAATTTTAACAATTTAATTTAACATAATTTAAACAAAATTATTGATCACAAACACAGTATGTATTCAGTGTTCTGTGTGTGTGTGAGTTTATACTTTAGTTTATATTTGTTCGATTATGAACTGCTAGCTTCGTAAATGTTAGAACATTATATGGAAGATCGATAGATATACAATATTATTGTATAACCACCAATTAGTAAAATAAAAATAAATTGTTTTAGTTTAATCAGTTGTGGCTGATATTCATCGTTATTTACGAAAATATTTTGTACAAAAATATTCTGACGTCACTATAGAGTTAAGCTTGTAATGTTACATATTAATATCAGCTTTTAGCAATTGTTCCTTTAATAAAGCTTATCAAAAAATAAACATTCCTCCATGACTCTAGTATTCTTCAAAAATGATAAAAAGATTTCTCTTTTCGTTTTAATATACAATCAGATCGGGCAGATCTAATATGGTCTAAAATCATAATTAAGATAACTATTATAATAATTGAGCACTACTTAATAAATAATCTCCGACACATGAAGACTGTTTAAAAATATATATTCATTATTATAGTATTAGTATTTTAAAAGGCTATAAGAATAAAAGCATAAATAAACCTCATTACTTAATAGCTTGAGTTAAAATGAAATCTTACTGACCTCGTTTAAAACATATTTGGCAAAAAAGATTTTATTTAAATTATTTTCATAGCTTTGATCCCAAATAAGAATACACATACGAATTGATGAGTTCTTAAAATCTGGGACGTTAAATAATTTAATAATTGTATAATATTTTTCGTATTATACAATTATTAAATTATTTACGAAAAAAGTTTTAATTTTATTTAGATATTTAACGGTAATAGTTGAGTTTCTATTGCCTTATTTTAATATTCCTTATTAATGCTATATTTTAATGTTTTAGTAACAGATTTTTAGAATAATTTTCCAGAAAAGTAAAACCTTCTTAATGAGCTTTCCAGACGTTCGGCGCTTTCTCTGTTAAGTGTAGAACTGCGGAGACAGCTCGTCACCTGGAATTCTGAGAGGTTTGACTATTTCAGTTAAAGAAGCATAGAGCGCATAACGTTTTTTGTTTTATCATTTCATTGGGCGAAGCTCTCTATGAGAGATTTTTCTGCATATTTTGTGTGTCAAAAAAGGTATATCTAATAATTTACAAATTTTGCACACTGATATTTATCAGCCTGGTGGTCGTTTTAAAAAAAACTTGAAAAAAAAAGATCCAAAAAATTTAGTAATGTCTCATCTTGAAAATTAGTTGACGGCAGAATGGTTCGTTTTGTAAATGCAACTTTGGTGCTGTTTGCATCTCGCTTCGCTCAATATGCTAACACATACCGAGATTTTACGAACGCAGCGAGTCAAAATTGAGGTCTGGTTCGCGCTACTATTATTCAACATTTCAAAATAACTATATTATAATATATGCCGTGGATAACAATATTGCTTTTTTAAATGTTCTTCATTTGATTACTTAGTAATAGAGCAAACACAGTGACGTTAGTTTATTAATAATGGCGGAAAATACAAAGAGTTGTTTTGATTAATATGGATAGATTAATGATTACTCCTTCTTGGACTTCTCTCATGAAAAACTGATGTGATTAGTGTGTATGTATCATTTGTCACTCCATTTAGTTTTATCAGATTATAAAACCGTCTTTTGGCCACACTTTAGACTTATGTGTTTTTATTATTTTGATATTTTGTTTTGATGCGATGCATTTCTAAAAAAGGTACATAAGATGAAGTGTCTTGATCAACGATTGACATATGACAATGACAGATGTCATTTTATATATTATTCGTTTAAATGCATATATTTAAACTAAGCACACAAAAAGATTATTTTATATTGTAATAACAAAATAACAAAAGAAAATATTTGCATCAAAACGAAACACATTCCATGTAAATTAAAAGCGTTAATACAATTTTTTTATTCAAAGTAAATGAATTTTGTGAGTTCCTTGAATATTAATGCGCGGGTCAGAGAGTAATTAATTTTTCCAACCGAACTTTGCTTTTTCAGATTTTTTGCTCTCAAAATACCTGTAAAATTATATTTTATTTAAAATTAACCTATAATGCGTATTAACGCATTATAGGTTAATTTCATATTAATGAAAAAGGATCGAAAATATTCAGTGTCTAAATAAACTGTATAAATTAAAGTAATGTTCATCAAATCGACATACATTCTTACATTCTTTCATTCACAAATTGAATTCATTATAATTTAATGAGATATTTACCACAATGCCCAAGTAGATAATACAAGTTTAATATTCACTTACTAACACACATAACTAATTGCATTATATACTCGTGAATGAAGGAATGAATGATGAATGAATGATGAATGCTTGCTATGACTGATTGTCTTGCTGGTCCAGTTTTTTTGCAATATTAATTGACTAAAACTATTAAGGCTTTTACATCTGTTTGATTATCATGGTTGTACTTGTTCCCAAACTGTAACGTAAATATTGAAATTTGTGAAATATAGTTATCAAAATAAAGAACACTCCGGATGAGTTTGCCGTGTTGTCCTTCTCTAACCAGTTCGCGTTTGGAATCCTTGGCCTCGGTAGCTTCAACTTTAAGTTGGAGAGTTTCTTTTCAAAAGAGCCTATTTCGATAACCATATCGAAATTCTGCCACTTCCAATTAAAATAGAAAAGTGATCACATTCAGTAATTAAAAGTGATTCAGACAAAAATATATTGTATTGTGCGTTGAAACCATTGTTGACACAAAAATCAATTATTCAAATTATTAAGACTCTTGCCTTAACAAGGAAAAACAGTCTTATTACATATATTATTAACAAAAATATTAAAATAATTTTGGAGATGTATATTTTTGATTATTTACTAATTTTCTTTATGGAAGAGAAGGGCAAACGCACGCTGTGCTCAGATGGACTGTGATCATCGCCGTCCACGAGCTCTTGCAACATCCGAAGACTTGCAAAAGTGTTGTCGTCCTTGGAGGCCTTTTATATAATATGCGCGATTATATAAAAATTTTCATTTTTTAACGAAAACATGCGACATAATTGATAAGAAAGTCTTCTATAATCTTTTCTGATGAAGATATATGAAGATATAAAAAAAAATTAACATTTTTTTGTGAAAAATTATATAAATCTTCCTCACTAGAAACATGACATTATTAAGGAGCGGGTCATTTCAGTGAGAAGTTCTTCGATCCATCACTCGTAATAACTTCAGTCAGCCTTCGTTATTGTTACTTTGTGTCTACTATTAACTATAAAACAGTATAAAGTTATTTGTCTTGTTGCAAAACAAAAATATATATGTCACGTTGCATTTACAAAAGTAATTAATATATAATAATATATTACAGAGATACAGTCTCTGAGTATCGGTTAATAGAATAAAGAATGCCCCGGCCTCATAATCGAAGTTCGCGGTACTCTATCAATCATCTAATCTAAGAAAGAAACAAAATTCTTTTACGATTAAAAAGTTAAATCACTACATAGTATTAAACAAAGTCGCTTTCTCTATCCCTATGTCCATTTGTATGCTTAAATCTTTAAAACTACGCAACGGATTTTGATGCGGTTTTATTTAATAGATAAAGTGATTCAAGAGGAAGGTTTATATGATAACATCCATTAAATAGTGGAGAAATACTGTTATTTTTGAGGTTTCTTATGTGATGTCGTTAATTATCAAATTTTTTTCCGTTTACATAGCAAACGTAGGCTGAACCCTTTTTTTTTTATTCCTTGGAAAAATCCGTTACGGATACCCTGTCGGCCAAGAAGGTAATGGCCGGGGAGTTATGTGGGACTACCCGGCCGCATTTTTAAGGCTACCCACTAAAAAACCAACGGTTGCCCTCATCGCCATAGTGGGACGTCACGGGATCGCGTTAACACTCACCGTGACGCCCCGGCGGTACCCCCCATATGAGGGTGCTCCGAGCAACTTAGGGCACCCTCACGACGCAGGCCTATAAGACGTGAGAGAGGTCACCCTCCCCTCCCACCGGGGCACTGCAGACTAGATAAGGAAGCAGGGGGATAATCACGCATTCGTCTACCTAGTCTCCCAAGACGGAGAGTCTCCTTCGCTGCAATGACTTTCTCGCAGAAGGAGACCATGGCGACCCAAACGGTCTCACTGTCCAGCATCTTGGGTATGACACTAGACAGTGAGACCCTGCTATCAACCATGACGGCCAGATCTTCGCGCTGGCGGTCCCACGCCACACATTCCTCCAGAGTGTGACGAGCCAAATCCGTGGGCTCATCACAGTAGTGACAGCCAGGGGTCGCCTCCCTCCTTGCCACCCTGTGCAGATACTCGCCGAAGCAGCCATGCCCCGAGAGCATCTGCACAAGGCGGAGCATCAGTGTTCCGTGCCGCCGGTCTATCCACTGCTCAAGGTGTGTAAACTTCGGCACGGAGCGCTCCGCCCTCCGACGTTGGGCAAAAGTCTACCTAACTCTGCAGCGGCGAAAACGAGCTTCGGGGCCAACGAGGAGAAGTGGGCCCCGAAGCGCTACCTACCGTCCAGGGTAAGGCCCAGATATTTTATCTGGGCCTTAACCATCGCCTCCGCACCCTGGACGTAAATGGATGCCCGACGAGGGGGACCCTGGCGAGGGCCATGGAACAACAAGGCCTCAGTCTTTGTGACCGAGACCCTAAGTCCCAGCAGCCCTATACGCCCGCCACCAGCGTAGCACCGACCGTTGCCAGTCTGGCCGCCTCCGCAAAGCTCCTACCCCTTGCAGTTACGAGGTTGTTATCTGCGTAACAGTACACCCTCATTCGCGGGAGAAGAAGACATTGGAACAGCCAATCTTAGCCGAGGTTCCACAAAACACAGACCCCACAGCTAACACCACGCCGGTAGAAATAATATAAAGACAGCCTCATAAAAAAGTGTTTGGAAGGTTTCAGCGTTAAAAAAACAATTATCCATTTACAATGAGAGCGATGTCGGTAACAAAATCTAGTTTGAATTGAAATATTCGACTATGTCTTCTAACTTCATACCAAGGTCAAACTTAATGTATATTTGCTTTGTATCTCAAAAGAAACTTTGTTTGTGTATTTTATCCCCTAGTTTATATTCTATGATAAAAATTCTTAGATGTTTATTCGTAATATATATATATATATATATATATATATATATATAATAATACGCATTTAAGTATATTTACCTACATAAAAAATCGATAGTACTAGTATACATTGTGTGACTTAAATTTTCCAAAAATATACCATCATTAACATATATATTACTATAGATATATTTAAAGTCAAATAAGTATAGTAAAAGTACCATATGACAGTTAAATGCCATATCAATTAACCATAAATTATTATTTTTTTTTTTATAATAAATTTTAATTATTTTCAAATAATAATATATTTCTATATAATCCTTCCTCGAGTTAAGAGGGATCACAGATCTCATGCTTACTTTGAGATGGACGACTCAGTGCTCGTATATTTTATCGGATGAAGCAATATTCTAGGCACATCTTCAAAAAACCTTTTTTAATACTCGTTTTATGTATAATATAATTTAGGTTCATTTTGAAGGCAAACATATAAATGTATTTCTACTTTGAACAACAGTGATCTATCCGCTTAATACGTTAATTTACACGTTAATTTTCAATGTTAATAGATCACGCTTTTTTTGAATTCTTAAAGTGAGATAAATGTTGTTTATTTCAATTTTTTTTAAACCCTCTTCAAAACCAGTCTAAATACAAGTTTACTCCCACTGTTTTAAGCAATGCGTTGAGAAATTAGTATTTTTAAGTAAACATATTTAATAGATTAACATATACAGTAATAAATTAATAAGCAATATTCTTGCTTTATAACTTAATGTTTCATTATGTTTATGAATGAACGTCGCTTTTACAAAATAACTTTTGCTTTAAACAGTATATAATATAAGATTTAATTTTATTATTTTTTGAATTAGTTTACCAAATAATTACTTATATTTTTATTACTTTGGTCATTTTAATAAGTGTTTGTTAACTAGAAAATATTAATTTATTCGTTTTACATTAATATTTTTACAACGGAAAAAAAAATATATTTTTAGTAAAATTATAATGATTTATGTAAGCTAGTAGTTCATTTTTAATAGGAATTAATATAGCTTCCCCTCTATGATTTAGATTACAAGTTACAGAAGAATGTTTAATATATATATAGGTAGTTTGTAATTTAAAATTTATTAATATTGTTACATAGTTCTTGAAACTAAATACGAATGTATAGTAATTTATAATTAATTGGTCTGCTGAGTGAAAAGGTCGTGGGTTCGATTCTCACTCAGTATAGTTGATTGTGGATAACAACCCCGTGTTATTTGTTTCTTTTATTTTCATGTTTGTAGAAATCCCTACCTCCCTCACCCTCCGCACAGAGACTATTTATCTAATAAGGGACTTGTTAAAAAAAATAAAAAAAGTTTGTAGTTCAACATTTTTTTAATTGAAATTTTTGTCTTATATTGTGTTTGCGTGTGTGTGTGTGTGTATATATACAGGCGTACATGATTGCCTATGTGCGTGTATCTCGTTATGAAATAAATAGCATGGCACTTGAAACGACATTTTTTGTGTGTTGATTATTTTAATATTGTTTTAAATTATTGTAGAACATTATAGAATTAGGTATTGACGGAACTATATTGTTTATTCTCCGAGCGTAAAAATATATGAAAGAAAATTATTAATATAACCGTATTTTTACTTTTTGAGGTTGGTTCTATTTCTGATAAATAATATGGTATTATAGGTAAAAAAACATTATTATTAATATTTACTCCGTACACACAAATTATTTATAACTCGATAGAAATTAAATATTTCATTAATAATCAAATACATTGCCGTCCCACGCTACGCTGATCTAATTATATATTACTAGTAAAATTAACCTACTGAAAAAATAGAGTAAAAAATGTAAAAAATAAGAAACGAGAATAGACTATATATTAATACTTGTCTATAACGGACATATTAGAAACGATATTTATTTTTATTATTTTATTCATTTGGGTCACACTTTGTGAAACAGCAATTTATAAATAAATTTTAATTTCAGCGAAATTATAAGTTAAAAAAATATGAAATAGAATTAAGTTGAAATGTTCGTTATTTATATAAATAAAAAAATTTTAAACTTTTCAAATTCTTATAAACATCGTTGTTGTAAGAAGCAAAGTAGTACTGATTGTCGATGCTAGATGAAGATGTAGTCATAGCAACCACTTACATTTAATGACTTCGCTTATTTTACTTATAATACACTGAAGTATGTACTTAAATAGCTTTTAATTTGTTAGAATATATTAAAGTATTTTATTTCAATTTTTAGCGTAGGTAATAAATATAATGAGATTATTTATTCCATAAGAGATAATAAATTTTATTTAATTAGAATTTGCTTAAACTAATTTAAGAAATAAGCCTTCTCAAATTCTGCTTCGTTAGTAAGATAATTAAGTTTTATTTAACTGCCGCCTTTGTAACATCTGTACGCGAATTAAAACCTAGATGCTTCTAATTTATAAGAAATATATGATGTTTAACAAGAGCTTGACATAGAGATATGTTTAGTAGTAATATGATCAGCGTGGGCCTAGTTTTAGAATAAAGCAAATTACTTTTATTCTTTTCGCTGCTTTAAATATTTTTATATTGAAACTGTGTATAATACACATCTAGATCTATAATACACATTTACATCTAGCGCGGTTATTGTCTTAAAATAATCATGTTTTATTTCAAAGTATTTTATTTTAACAGGTCCATATAAATAATAATACAGTAACAGATAACCCATTTAATCTTTTAATTCGATAAATGGGCAGTTAATTGTCGCCAGAGGCGTGAATACAGTCATTGCTCAGTGGAATAATACTTTATGTATTTTATTATACATTAACATGAAAGAACATATTATAAAAAATATATTGTCTGATTTTATTTTATTTTAAAAATAGCTTAAAATGTACCTATTATATTTATTAAGATATTGAACAGAGAAATAATTTAAAAATACTTTATTATCACGTAAAATTGTTGTCAGTAATTGGTTTTAAAGAAAGTGAAAGAAAGATTCAGTGAGTTGAGATCTGTTTTATCATAAATTATAATTTTTTATTAATTTAGATATCCATATCTTGCAAAATTAAAAATAAACGTTAAAGAAACGCACAACGACATCAAATATTTATGTGGGAAGTTATGTGCATGTGTATTACCAATATTATATTGTATAAGAGATTTTAATATTTCTGTGGTCAAACCTGCATATTGCTGTAATGCGGCGACGAATATTAAAATCGTAATATTGGATTGTGAATAAATATTCGTGGTAATATTTTAATAGCATTATCTTCTGTAATCTTTTTAGTATGACAATTAATAATATTCACATGTCATGCCGGAAAATATAAATTCCCGGTGCGTTCATATTATGTGTGCATTAGCTTTAGTCGAAGCGCTGCCAAAATGTATTCAAACAAGTGTTTAATTCAACGGACTACGAGAGATAACGTGTTTATATTTCCCTTTTCTTTCACTAAATAAGATAACAAAAAGATTTAAAATTAGTAGTAATAAAATGCATTAAAAAAGGTTATCAGCGTTTTTATAAAAAATGACAAATGCGAAAATTGCTTTTCTTTCTTAAACTTACAGTTCTAGAAGACTGATTCGCGGGCAACAGATGTAAATATCATTATTATTCTAAATTAATACATTTATTTTAAATTTAATATAAGTTTTGCTAAAATATTACACAAGCAAAAATTAATTTCGCTCGGATCTATGTATTCAGGACTCTCACAATATTTTTAAGTTGGAATAAAGAAGTGGTAGTTAATAAAGGAAAGAAATATCATATGGGAAGAGATTTTTTATTGATTAGAAGTGAATATTTCTACTTATCAATGTAATTCAAGTTGAATAAAATTTTATAGTATGATAAATTTTACTTAATTATGATTACGAGATCACGTATTAAAATGAATCTAACTTGAAATTTTTGTCTTTAATTCCTTATTAGTAAAATGCTTTTTCTTAATACTCAGGGAACCCTAACAAAATTTTAAACGTAATTAATTTATCGCCATTTTTGCGGTTCAAAAGCTTCTTAACCTTAAAAGCTTCGCAAAGATTTATTATTATTGCAAAAATTAATTTTATATTATTATTGAAAAAAATAATTTTAAAATAATCTTTCTAATAGACTAAAAATCTCAAAAGTAAAATAAGTGAAAAGTTTTTCATAGTAAAGCGTTTTTATTCGGTTTTGTTTATTTTTTAATAGTTTTATATATGTAAAAATATTTCAAATTTTTAACGGAGTTTAGGCTTGAGAGTATTATAATTTAAAAGATTGGAAATAATATAATGATATCTTTAAGTATACCGAATAGTGATTATGAGTACATTAGTACATTGATTTGAAAAAAAAACAAAAGTAAAAACTTCTAAGCTTTTCTCTT
This sequence comes from Mechanitis mazaeus, assembly GCA_959347395.1. Lineage (NCBI taxonomy): Eukaryota > Metazoa > Arthropoda > Insecta > Lepidoptera > Nymphalidae > Mechanitis > Mechanitis mazaeus. The sequence goes on along the minus strand of OY365753.1, from coordinate 16,492,849 downwards.
CATGAAAGTTTCAGTTTGTTTTTTTAGAAGTTAGATCGCTACACACCCTAACTATATCACCTCCTACGTCACACACTATAAACTATATAAATAATGTAAATTTTGAAGAATTATTTGAAACTATTTTTAGTTTCACAAAAAAAAAATGTAAAATTCATTTACAAATCTATTTTTAACTAGATTACTTTTTGTAACTAGCTCATTGGATCTACTACCAAAAAGGTGTTACTATTTTTAGCGAATTATAAGTGAATAGCATAAGATTGAAGTACATAAATATTTATTTTTTTGCAAGTTCACTTTTCAACTTATTCGCTAAATGTTCATAATTGTAGTATTGGACTGATTGATCTACTGATCTCGTGTATTATACATTAGATAGATAAATCTTATAATAAAAGTCAACTTATATCGTAAAATAGATTCAATCTAAGTTAAGTCGCTGGAGCGCTCATAAAGGCTTCAGAGGTCAGGAGGAAACCATTACTTCTTAATATTTATACACAGTCTTAAAGTCACCTTTAGGAGATTTATAACTTAACTTAAGAACTTAACGTCCTGATAGAGATATTTATCAATATATTTATCGGAAAATATTATATGGGATATTGTAATATTAAAATGAACAATTAAATCCTATTATGTATGAGAGAGGAACGGCATATAGAAAGAGATAAATGTATAAAAACATATTTTATTTTAAAATTAATATGGTAGGTATTGTTTTAAACTTTATTATTGTGTAATAATACAACACGAGGACCGCCGCTAAAAATATTAAAAGACTAATTTTATTTACATTAATTTATCATCAGCTTAGTTGCTGATTGGCAATATTCATTTTGATCTCTTGATAGTAAAGCTGATTCTTTCCATAAATTGTCTTATTAAATGTAGATGGAAATGTCTATGAAGTACTTATTATGGCTACCTTTTGTACGGTAATTTACATAAGGGTGTCCCGACTGTATTCCATGTGTCCTGTTTGGAGGAGAGTCTCCAAAACTTATATTTGTAGATATCCATCCCAAATGTCATTTATCATCATTTGGACCATCTTCTCTTTTGTAATTAATCAAATAAAAAACCTGTTAAATGACTAGACTAAGATTTTTCTAGTGTTGTGTTTAAGTATAATAAAAAACAAACATCCTAATACATTTTTAATTACTACAATTTTTTTGGTAAACAACAAAATTCCTACCTTATAGATAAAGGAGTACAGTCGAAATTGCAAAACAGTAAAGTATAACTATACTGTTATCTTTTGAATTTTTTTTTTGGGTAATATCTTAAAATGTATGCAGTGTTAACGCTGACTCGCCGCGCTGTAGCGTTGGATATTTCATTAGACTATGTTTCTCTGATGCATGAAAAAATTACAATCAGTTAGAATATAGATAACTATTATAATGTAGTTTAAAAAACTAATACAAAAGGTCTCTCGTAATCGATGTTATGGGCTGCTATTACAGAAAAATAAAAAAATAGGTCATGTTTTTTTCTGTATCTTTTTTTTTAATTATAAATATTAATGTACAGAAACCGTGAGAACTTGTAATAATGGGAATTAATAAATTAATCCATGTTCAAACACACTGACATACTTATGGATATTCACCAAAATAAATACGCGAACTATAGCAATGAAATTAACAATTAAACAAGTTTATAGACTACACTGAAACGTCGATTCAAAATTCAATATAGATACGGCTGATGGAGAGATGACAATTCTCTCTAACCCTATAGTCTACATATATTGTTTTTAAACTAATTACTTAGTTTAATTCAATATATGAGAGTTACCAATTAAAATAAGGTAATTTGTAGTCATGATATGTAAGGAAGTAATGAAGGCTGTCAGTCAGCTGTCGTGTTTCGTTCATCATTACAACAGTTCCCGTGCTGATGTAGTTTTAACTAAGTTATAAATGCGTTAATTATTATTAAATTTTCTAAGGGCTCGCTATGTCGAACGGCGGTTTGCAATATATATTTCTATCGTGAATATAGTGTTATTAGTGTAGTAAAAACACATTCTTATATATATTATATATGTTTTATTATTTTAAAATCTGTAACAAGGCATACAACTAAAACAAAACTTTTAGTTAATAAAACTTATTGCTCTGCATGTTTAAATATTTACAAATATATAATTAAGTTGTTTAATATTATTTGTCCGTTATAATTTGCTGATGACTATTGTTTTGGTGAACACTGCAAATAGCTTTCCGGTTATTATGAATATTTTATTCGTTGTTTTCATTTTATGCTTCCAATATCAAATAGGTTATTTATTATTTTATAATTTATTTTAATGATGTAATGTTATTATTTATCTGCACAATTACTTCTTTAAAAGGTTTTTATCTAAAAAAAATAAATGCCTAGAATTTAATAAACATGTTAAATCTTTTTCTATTAGCGTTACGTAATACTAGTACTGTTAACTTTTTTAATGGTTTTTTTAAATTAAAAGTATGCATTGCTAATAAGTTTGAAGTTAATGAGATAGCTTTAAAAAGTTTCTGGAAGAGAAGTTAAAATTTGGCATCGAACTTTTGGATTCTATTTTGTACTATATTTGAAGAATTGTTAATTTCAAGACATCGCAATTTTTTTAAAGATTTCTTTAATTATGTTGTTAATTTAATGTTCATTGACAATACAGATAACATTTGATCGTTCCATATGGAACATGTACATTATAAGCCACCTTTACGCTTCATTTCCGTAGCTTTTTTGCATGTATGGTATGATAAATGCAAAAAAGCAACGGGAATCCTACGCTTTTACATTATAATCATACATTTTTAAATTCTTACGTACAGATACGTTCGTTAGTCACAGAAATTAATGATTTATTTTTATTCATGATTTGGTATAACTGCCATCTGTCCAAAGTAGACATAACTTATGATAACAGTTCAACATTTTGTCGATTACCAGGTCATGGATATGTCTGAGGGCTGGATGCTAGTTGAACTAGTGGAGGTGGTTGGAAGAAACTATGTGAAGAAACCATGTATTCAATTTACATCTATCCTTAAATTGCGGATGACCCCAAAAAACTTGTTGTTTGTTTGTTTTCCCTCAACATTAACTGTCAGATATATAAAACGTCATCTGTAACATTACACGTTCTGCAACATGACAGATTTTTATTTAAAAAAAAAATCATCAATTATATATTTGTTGATATTTTTACAAGTACCTTAATTCTACGGTATTATTAAATTGTGAAAAGTTACATCCGATATCATCCGATGGGGTATGCCCCAGAAATTAGCTCCTTTGTATAATATACATAAATACATAAACTAAGAGTAAAACAAAATATAAAATATTAAGAGCAAAGAACCAAATCACTTATAAAATATTCATCGTAACAGGAAAGCCAATCTAAAGCTTCACCAAAACAATACGTCAAGTATTCATAACATCATAATAATCATATTTTTAAATATGATTAAATATATTTTTTAAATCAGTATTATTAACAACGAACCATAAATTACACTGTGTTAATATTAATTCAAAATGTATATTTTATGGTAAAAAGTAATGTAGAAACCGTAACTAACTATTTATACCTTATATTTCGATCTGTATTATATTATATTTTCGCTTTGTTAATTAATTAAATGGTATAATTTGACTTAACAAATAATAGTCCAATTTCATGTACCTTTATAAAGATTCTATTTTGAATCTCTTCTGAGGAACAGCAAAATATTTTTTAATAATCTGTCTTTACTTAAACGTGACAAAAGTAGATGTTTTTAAATATATTATTAAGAAATTCGGTGACATAACATTTATTTTATCAAATTCATTGGAGTGGAGTGGATTAAAAAAAACTAAATCCTATGCGGGTTATTTCACTGAAGCTTGTTGAACCATTTAGCAAAACTCTAAATTGTTGAATATTTAACGAACTCTCTTAATACTTTACTCAACGTTACAACTTATATATACATTCAAGGTAAAACGAATTTATATGATGTTAATACTGATATAAGTTTTAATACTTCTATCAGTATTTATCTTGTTTTAATTTAAATGTTTTTCCTTTTAAGTTTTCGTATGAACTAGTAACATATTTTGTCAAGTGTAACATTTTTAAATCGTAAGGGAAATATCTTTATATTTATCTTCTTCCAAATTATAGAATTATTGCCAAACCGACTATGCTAACCGAACAAAATTAGTTGTACTTTGTTGTACTTTAAAAACCTTTGCGAACAAACTCCGCCACGTTTTAATGCAAACAGATAAGTTTTTTCTTCTAAAGAACTTAAGGCAAGACCCAAACATGTAAATTAATTTATCCATCATCCGAGAGATCCTTTTACATGGACGATGTAGATATCTTTTGACCATACTTTCACATACAGAATTTACATAAACAATACCTTTATCTACCCGAGCGATATAGAACCCAAGAGAGAGATAAACATTTCAGTGAGGCCAATTATGAGAAAACACTGCATACATTTTAAAATATTAGCAAACAAACATAAATACCTCCTCTTATTTTTAACTTTATCCAATCTCGAGTCATAAAAAAATTAAGTTTTAAAAAAATCTTTTAGCAAATCATTTTGATTTTGACAAAACTGACTTAAAGAACTGCCAACACGCGTATTGTTTTGCGGTTTCGTATTTTCTGAATCCTATGGAATCGTTATTAGACAAACCAACAAGCATAGCTCAGGACTTAATGAATTCAACTGTCAGAAACTGTCCAGTCATAGATAATGGACATAATTTATTAGTGTCGCAGTGAGCTCTGACCACGCACTATAAACATTAATATCTCATTATGTACTACAATTTCTTTTTGTTACTTGATATTAAAAACTGAAATTGACAATTTAATTATAGAATTATATTTGTGTGTAACAGTTTTAAAATAACATTTTGGTATTAATCTTTCAGTGAAACTAAAGACACGACATCCAAAAATTAGAACAGAATTTTTGCGAAACTTTCAGCGTAAAGCTTTTACCGAGAAAAGTATCGAAAGAGAAGACCTGCGTTAACAGTTTTACTATTTAAAAAGAAACACGAGCTGGTGTTAGTGATGACATATTCTCAATGTGTTCAGTTAAGTTGCGTTCTTTTTAAATATTCTTTTTAATACTTATTTACTTATTCCAATTATTTACCTCATTTTAATGAAAATAAAGTCATTTGAAATGCGTTTTATTTTAAATCAGTTTCTATGCTTTTGAGACTCTCAGTTGTAGCTAAATTAAAATAATTTATTATCATATTAAAAAAAAGGAAAGTTTTATAATTTTAAATATTTATAACTAATAAACTATACAACTGCTTTAAAAAACTTTTTCTACTACAATGCTACATTATCATTGTAGTAGAAAAGGCTAAAATTATTTATATATATAGAATAAATAAAAACGATAATCAGCGAAAAATTCTTTTGTTGATTTATTTAAAGAACTCCATATTAATATTATTACAGGAACTCAGAACCTATTTACTCTTTTAATTCGATAAATAAGCAGTTAATGGTCGCCAGAGGCCGGAGCACAGAGTTGCTACTCAATGGAATATTACTTTATGTATTTTATTATACATATTAAGTTTTGTCATAGTGAGGTTGCTCATAAAAGCTTGAGAGATCAGGAGGCAATTGTTATTTTATAATATTTATACACAGTTTTAATGTCACCTTTAGATTGAAGTACATTTATTTACAAGATTTTGGTGTTTATCTACATATTTATCGGAAAATATTATATTCGAAATTAAACTAAATAGTAAAATATTACCATAAATATGAGAAAGGAAGGACATTTGGAAAGAAAAGTATACACGAGTACATAATTAAAAGGTATTCTTAAAATTATGATAGGTATGACTTGCACCCCTATTACGTTAGCAATATAGATATATTTTTATTAAATTTATTAAAACAAATTATTATTTTATTTTTATTAAATTTATGAAGCACTAATTTGATAATAATTAAATTGTGGTCATAATTCTTACACCAAGGCATATTAAAAATATCAAAAGATAAACTTAATTTATATTAAATCATCATTAGGTTAATTTTTATTTTATAACATTTATTTTTGAGCATTGGATATCTTGATAAAGAATGTCCTCAGATTGTCATATTAGACGTTTTTTGAAATTGTTATATTTTTGAAGTAGTTATTATAGCGATATTTTGTACGTGATTATTTAAAAGAAAAAACAGTATTCCTTCCTTACATAATAGAAAAAAAAATGTATGCATTGTTAGAGTTAATTCGCCACGCTACAGCGGTTGGTATTTCATTAAACTATGTTTCAACGAGGCATGTAAAAATAACACATTCTTTTATATTTAAATCTGTTAGAATATTGTGTAAGATAGCTATAATAATATAGTGTAAAAACTTATATATAACGGCGAGTTGAGTGTCTGATGCTCAGCCTGATACCCTGTTTTCTTTCTTTGCTCAGGACAATCAGATATACTAATTAATATACATAAAAATAAACAATCTAGTTATAGTGATATTAACATTCAAAGAAAACACAGACTGTTATTTTAAAAGGAAAAAAACGCTTGACGTCTCTAAACTATATGTATAGTGCAGCCGCTATGATGTACATAAAAAGTATACATAATATATTTCACTAAGTGATATTATACGAATAATTAAGGTTGTGGATTTACTCAAAAATACATAACAAGTGAACTATTAAACTGCTCAAGTTATACATACTATTTTAAAAAGTAGTTATATATATGTAATCGTTATTAGATTTTCTAAGGGCTTGTTACTTTGAACGAATATGTTTTAGGGTAAGTGTACTGTACGTAACAGTAATGGTCAAACTCACATTCGTATAATATATAATATACAGTATGATTTATTTTTAAAATGTCAAAAGATTTAATCGGCTCATCAATCTGTAGGCTTCAGTTTCAGTTAATAATAACTGACCAATGCTGACTCGTATTGTTTTGGTGAACCTCGCAAATAGTTTTCCTGTTACGATTGATATTTTATTCGCTGATTTGTTGTTTTGTTTCACAATATTAAACAGTTTATACATTAAAATATTATTGTGTATTTTCTTTTAGTGATGTAATTCTTAATAGCGTGTACATTTATAAATTATTCAGTTAAACATTTAAAAAAGTTTTCTTTTATTAAAAAAAATTAATATGTTAGAAGTCGAAATCAAACTATTTTTAACGTATTTAACTCGCGTATCATTTTGGTATCATTTTAATTTTAACCCGACATTCCGAATGTGAATATGTAAGTGTCTGTCAGTAAGTCAATGCACAGACACCTCACCAGTATCCTGCGCGCACAATATATCGTCATTTACGCTTGCAAGGGTAGTAGTAGCACTTCTACCCTTCCTCACTGCCCGACTGAACTCCAGGCAATATATTATGAGCTTCTAGGAATTCTTTCTATTTAAGTTATCATTGCTACTACAGAGTAGAATATCGTAGAATCTCAAAATACGTGGCAATAGTTAAGTCAGTGGTCAGTCAGTAATTTTTAAGTAACGGGTTCTTCACATTAATCCAATCAATATAACAGACCTTTGTTTATATCGTCGCTCATTAACTGATGTCATTTATCTTTAAATATCAAAGAAGTATCATCAGCAGAAAATACTACCTCATTTTGTTTGTCTAAATTGACATCAGTCTTGTAAAATTATTAATAATTTAAAGTTAATTAAAAATAAATCCACCATTAAATGAACAAGAACTTAATGCGAATTGAGGGTACTTGTCTAAATCTTCTGATTCCATTTATGATCGTAGACAGATGTGGGTAGTCGGGCAAGGCGAAAAAAATACCGCACTTCAGGATACAATTTAATCAAGATCGTATATTACAATAATTACTCTAATCTAATAACGTTCCACCTAGCACGTAGCACTTATTAGCCGTCCAAACCGAATGCCATCCTGAGTAATAATGCTCGCTCTAAGTTCCCTTGGCCGTGCTAGTCCTTGATGTTACGTCAGAGTGAATGACAATTGACAGATGAACGTTTAATATTCAGCCTAAAGTAACGTTCATTTAACACTACTCTTTAAATGCGCCTTTATTATACTTATTACCGCAAACAAACAAATAAATTACAAATAATAATATCAAAATATTTATATCTTTTTCCAGGGAACTTTATGTATAAAAAACAAACACACTTTCTCCACAACGAGTCAGTATTTCAAGCTAGAAAAACAAGACAAATATCAACGGAAATTTTGTATCTATATAAGAAATGTTTTATTTATTCGAATCAAATCCCTTTGTTTTAATGTTGTGTGTAGGTTAGTAAGAAATTTGAAACTAAATCAGTATTAGTAACTTATTAAATGATTCTAAACATCATTACTTACCTACTACCACAACTCATGTTTTTTGATCTACGTTTTTTGTAAAAATTATATACATATACATATACATGTTACTCTAGTTATAGCCTAGAGATAAAAGAGAAAGAGGTCCATTGGATATAAAATAGAACCTTTCGAACAAATAACTTTCTTATCTACCGTAGAAAGTTTATGACGTCTTCAAAAGCATAAAAACTATTCAAGATCATTAACCCTTAGAGAACCGTAATAAATTTTAAGCAATTGTCTAGTGACTTAATATATATTTATGTTGCCAGTTATTAACAGATTTTTGTGACTTTTGAGATCTTTGTGACTAATAAGCCTAAACTAACAAAAAAATCTTCATATCTCATATCAATTTGTCCATTACAATAGATTTATAATGATATTCGGAGTTAATCGCGTGAAATACTTGGTATCACTTATAGCATATATTCCTATCAGCGGTATGTAACGGAATGCCTTCATAAAATCGTGTATTTATGTCTTTATAAAGTATTACGCTCAAAAAAAAATTCTACACAGGCGTTATGACGTACACTTTCAGTTTGGTTCTTAAAACAAAGATCAACAGATTCAAAGTATATTTTTTGTAACAAATGCACTTATCAGGTTTTATCCATAATAAGAGTTTGGTGGCAAATATATTTTCTCGCCAATGTTTGCCACATGCTTTAGTTAATTATCAAATTTCTTTTAAATGTAGAGTGCAGCTAGAAAAACATAGACATAGATAAAAAACTACAATATACAGACTCTAAGGATAATGAAATGCCGGATTTAATTTATATGAAAAGATTAAAATTTTTCATATAAATTTAATTTTAAACCCACGTTTTGAATTTTTTTAATTTGTAGTCCTCGACCTATAAGGTGCTCGTAGTTTGGAAGAATTTTGATGTGAAGGTTTTTTCAGTTTATTATTAAGGTTTAGAAACAGTTTTTGGGGAAACCTTTTCAAGACAATTCTGTCAATAACTACTCTTATATATAGTTAGGGTTGTTTGCTGCTCCACTGTGGGTAGGTTTTGATGACTTCTGCGATTCTGGTGAGGTTTGGTCGATCGAAAATAATAAAACATATATGTCGAAAATATAAATCGAATATTTTCGATCTATAAATACTAACAACTTCAGTCACGGTTTTCTTAAATAATATTATTACTGTCAATACTAATTTATAATAATCCAAATCTACAACATTCATTGTTTCGCATTGCATTCTATTAATGTAATTTATAAAACTTATTTGTATATATTTTTAGATCTTAATAATATTTCTTCAAGACTGTTAAAGTTAATTGATTATAGTTCTAGTTTTTGAATAATTTAAAAAATATATATATAAAAATGGGTACATGAGTATAGTCGATCTTTAATAAAGAAGTAAGCGGTCTGCTTTTAGTATCAGTAGGGAAGCACCGAAAAACGATTATCTTGATGGTTCATGGTTCATGTTAGAAAGTTTCTTAAGTACCGAGCCAGTGAAGGGCGCCGCCACACATCTCGGTGGTGCGCATTGTTTTAGGCGGTAGACAGTGCGATAATAGAAATTGAACTTAGCCTTTCCCTGTAGTTGTCCACAAAACTGATCCTTTTTACTTTTAAGGAGTTTTTAGTAATTTGTATCTTTTGAATCTTTTATTGGAGAAGTCTGAAGAGAAAACACAAGATTCTCTTTTACCGACATTTTCCCTAGTACTACTTGGTCAAAATATATTGCATACTGTAGTACTATCGTACGTACAACATCGAATACTTGAAATATCCGATATATCATTGATATTCAGGCTTGCGGAAAAGTAAAGGCCAGCGTCTGAGCAAAAATCAGTCGAGAATAAGCTAAATGCTCCGTTACTGTATACTAGATGCGGTTTTTGAAAATTACATTAAATTACATTGACCGTGTCTTAAAAATTACAATTGTTATCTTTCTTTATCAAGCTTGTAAATCTTAATTAAAGCTATTTTGCACGGTTCTTATTACACAAACAATTATTTATTTCGATAGTGCATGAGGTTTGGGCTTAATATTAATAGCTCATTCACGAAAACGTAGCAGTTGCAAGCAACGAGTAACGAGTAATGGGTAGTTACCATCCAGCAAATTATTATTTGTTTCCTTCGCAAATTAAAATTATTACGGCCGCCGCGACATGTCATATTGATTCGATGTGAATAGTCTTAATAGAATAAATATAAAAGAATTCCACCACGAACATACTTTTATACTTATATACAGACGTTTACAAGCCTGAGACTGTACATCTGAATAAAAAAAGTTATATTTAAGAACAGTAGCTGTATAGTGGTATCTAATTATTCTCTAAGTCAGCCTTTATTGCGCTATTATACATCTGTTATACAGCTAGATCTACATTAAGAACTGTATAATTTGGGGCCCAAATTGCGGATATAACGGATATCCGGATATACAGTCTTTATACAGGCTATTTTTACAGCCTAAGCTCTTGAAATTTTTTCCATTGTACAGCCATTATACAGCCTATTCACTACCTGGAGGTGATAAATAGTGTGAATGCAATAATTTTACCAGTTTATTGTTTTTATTTCGCATTAGTTTTAGATAAAGTCGTTATATTTAACACGATTATTATATTTTATATTAAATATAAATTATATTTAGTAGAGATCTTAACTTAACTGATATATGTTCAGATATAAAACCGTCAAAGCAGCTTACATCGTTAAATAGAATTTTTGAACACTTCAATAACATGTATTTTGATTAATTACTAAAAATATATTTATCAAATAAAGAGTAGTGTTATACAATAGGAGTAATAAATTTTTCTAACAATGAAAGAATTTTTAAAATTGAAGCAGTAGGTTATCTCAAACATTTTAACTTACAAACTGTATTTTCGTAATTTATACTATTCTATAAAGAGTTATAGAATAGTATGAATTGCGAAAGTATACACATTTTTAAATTAGAATTTTGTATGGATAAAATATAAATTTATCTTTATTTTGAACAACAGAGAGCACTACAATCTTTATCCGTTTTGTTCATTAATTTTATTCTTCCTCTAGATAGGGCTATTTCTTTGAAACTTTAGAATGAACTTACACTGAGATAAATGGTTTGTCTGATTCTCATACTACTAAAAGGTTTTGACTATTTATGATAATAATATTTTAAATTATAGTTTTTAAGCACTTCATTTAATTCTGATATGTTTCGTTCATTAAACTTTCTCTCCCTTATTATAAAATTATTTGAGAAATGTATGTTTAAATATGCGGTAATTAAGTTAATGGGTCATAGAAGGGAGAGCTTTTGCATCAATCACGAAGAAACGTTTTTAAGATTCTGTCACTAACAAGGTTTTAAAATATAGAGTTTATTGAGAAAGTTTTTTTGTTTATTATAAATAATGTTTACATTTATATGACTTTCATTGCGAAAACATAACATTTTTATGCATTGTACGATGTTTTCTATTTATTTATGTTTCATATTAAATATAAGATATTATTGTTGATGACACTGTTATGAAGGGATTCCCAATGAGTTTATAAACTACTAATACACTAAGGCCGCACTCACACCAAGTAAGTATACTTCATCAGCAGATTTGAAGTAAACTTTTTACAAATTAGTTTGTCGTCGGATGGAATTAAGAAACGAATTAAAATTTGTTTTTTTCATTTACGATCTAATCAAGTGGCTATAATTTACTTGGACTGAATTGGTCATTAAAATGTATGAAATATATTATGGAGTACAGAAGTGCACGAAATCTTATTAATTTATTTAGAATTAAAACTGGGAATGTTTACAAATTTCAATAAGAATGTAGTTTTCAACCAAAATCGTTCTCAGCTCTAACAAAAGTTTTGTGTTTTTTTAAGGACAGAAGTTCGTTTTTAGCATTTCTCTTTTAAAATAATGTGTTCTTATGGAATTATTTGTTAGGTTTTAATACTTCTCGTGGCATATAGTTCTAGGAGGATATTGAAACAATCTAGACACATATATTTTAGAAACTGGACGCTACTAATAATTTAATTATAATTAATTATTATAATAATACCATTATGCAATTAAATGTATTCGTTAAACATAATTTATTATTAACAAACCACACCACACGCTGCAATTATATTATTGGAATTATTCATTGTTAGAATTTTGAGTAGTCATAAAGTTGATTAGATTTCGTATTCCCTATACGTTTTCACAATTATTCTTTAAATTATTACATAACACTTTATATATTATTGTATTAACGTTACATTAATTATAGAACTTTTGAGGTAAGACTTTAGCGATAAAGTAAAATTTTGTTACAAAAGAACCAATAATTTAAAGTTACTCGATTTATGTTAAAACAAATACAATAAAATAAAAGCTTTTACTTTATTTTAAAAGAGAAAAAGATATAATAATAATAATAATAATGATATTATCCAAGTATATGCAACAGAATTCGTTTTTTTTTTATGGAACTGCTTCTTTTTCTTTGCTAAGTTCTGTTTGGTTGAATGGTTAAATTTGTTTTCATTTTTCGCCACTTGTTAAGTCTTCTTGGACAATAAAGTTTTTATGAATAACTAAATTTAATTTTAGTGCATTATTTTGATATAAAAATTTAATTCGATATATAATTAGTGTGTGCGAGAGTATTTTCGCAAACGGATGGTATTTTAACGATCGGGGCGGATTTTAAAGTCGTTCTTCAGTTTGCAACCGTGAGATGGTTGACAATATTGAATAATTTACTGAAGAAGAAAATAATTGACTCAAGAGTGAGCTATTTGGTATATTCTTTGAGATTATACTTAAGAGTTCTGACAGTGTGAGCTTAGTTTTAATATTCACAAAAGAAACCTTTTTAATCATATCCCTGTGTACAGTCCTATGACAGGGCCAGCTCTGCTACTAATTTTGTAACAAGTTAATGTTTTATAAGAATAAAATGATTTTTAGATTTTGTATTATAAATCTCTACTAAAAAAAAAACATTATATGTTATTTTAGTCTTATCAGTTAGCAATTGAACAAAAACAAAGAGGCCTTAAAAGGCATATTAATTTAAAACCGAATAAATATTCATTGTTGTCATATTTCAAAACAAATTCATATTATTTTTTCAACGAGAAAGTGTTTCTTTGCCTTTAGAAACAAATGAAAAAATAAATTATTCAGTTATGTTGATTATAAAGCGACTTAAAAACAAAAATAATAATATACAAAGGGATTTTACACAGAATTTTGTTTACGAAATTTCACGAGAAAGAAATTACACTTGATGAATTATTTATTACAAATTATTTAAGATTGTTTAATTTTAAGTTAATTTTTAAACAGAGAGTGAGAGAACTTTATAAATATTACAGTAACACATTTCCTTTTAATATTTTTAATTTGATAAATGGCAGTAATGGTCACCAAAGGCGTGAAAACAATGTTAATACTCAATGGAATAATACTTTCTTTTTTATTATACATTAACATGAAAGAATGTGTTTTTAAAAAAGATACTATTTGTTTACTTTTATGGTATTTTTTTAATTACACAAAACTACGTCAATGTAATTTCTTGATTTAGGTGTTTTTAAGGGATAATGAAATTGCAAAGAAAAAAAGCGAGGTTTCCTTTAGACCTAGGACATGATAATATTATTAAATTTTTAATTTTCATGTAAATAGATTTAAATACTTGGCACACACATATTATATAATTCATTATTTTTATGTGCTACACAAAATTGCTTATCTATCTATCATATCATATCATCTTACTAACATATCAATAATATGGCATACGTATTTCGCGAAATAAATATATTTTGTAGTCTAATCCTATATATGGATATGAGTACTTTTATATCAACTTAAACCATAAAACAATTCTTTATGTTCATTTATCCGTACAATATTGAGATATTCAGAAATAGAAAAAAAACATAAGTACTATTTACAAGCGAGTCCTAGCGTCGTACGCTTTATTATCTAAATCATTTTCAATTGTTATCACATCAACAAAGTCGACGTGGCTTAGGACTTAACGAATTATCGTTACTGTCAGAACCCGACCAGTCGTAAATTATGGAAAAGAATTTATTTTAGAGCAAATTATACTACTTTGTAAGAACCTTTTAAAACTAACATATAGTTAATAAAGTATAAATATGCAGTAACGTCTGTAGAAACAAAATATAAATTTATTAAAGTTTCAAGTAAAAAATAAAAATAAAATGTTATCTAACTTGACAGAAAATAACATGAAATGAAACTCTAATACTGTACTCCTTTGTCTGACCATTTTTCTAAATTATATTTAAAAAGTTTTTAAATATTGAACTCAATTAAAATACATAATTAATAATATTTCTACAATTATTATTGCTAACAATATCTGAAAGGGTAAACTATGTACGACGTTAATGGAGCCGAGGGAAGACCTATTTAACAGTTGTTGACTTTGCAAACTTAGCACAATTATCTAAAAACACTGAAGCAGCACTGGCTTCGGTGCCAATAGTGACTGGCTAATGGCTTAAAACGAGAATGCTCACTTCGCTTGCATTCCAAATCCACCTGAAGCATGGAAAGAAAGCGCTTGCTTAGCTAAAATTCTAATAATATTACAAACACTGAAGCCGCGGGTAAAAGCTAGTTTTATAATCTTAAACCACGAAGTAACAAACATCTGTAATATTTGCGAAATATTTTTCATCGCTGTCTCACATTAGTTTAGATTTTAGAATAAATAAAGGCAAATTGTACTTAAATTCTAATATATCTCTTGAAACTATGTACTATGTGTTAGTTCTCATCGTTTCTGCTAAGCTGTGTTAGTGGTTACGTAACAGTCTCATAACCCAGAGACTGCACAATATACATTTGAACCTGTTTCATATTACAATGATAGTGGTTGTAAATACTACTTACAAGTTAGGCCCAAAAAATCTTATTTTTATGGTTTAAGAGAGTCTTATTAGAGATGAACATACAGATAGATATTTGATATATTAAGTTATTTGTTCAAATGATTTTATTTGACCCTCGTGCAATCTGTCTTTTTTAGTTCACTCTTATGCTGTTAAATATCGAGTGTTTTCTTTTGATTTACAAACATTTTATTTTTACAACAAAAAAAACCTAATGAAAATGAAATAATAATATTTTTTAAATTATTGTAAGCAAAATAGTTATGTATGAAGTATTTGTTTTACGTCAGTTTCAGTAAACGTATATAATGAAGCCATGATGAATTATTTTTGTCACTGGTGATTGATTGAAGCGAGAACAACTCGTTAGTAAATTTAGTTAGTTATTTTTAATTTAGATATTCTCACGTGAATTTTCTTTTACCTGTTTTTGTTTCTATTTAAATAGACCTATTTGATATTAATATTACTCAATAAATTGCTCTCCTTTTCTCTCTTAATAAATTATTTTTATTTTTTAATTTACCGCCAAAATTATAATTATGATGATGATTATATTGATGATTTAAAAATATATCTTTTAATACAGGGAGGAAGAAGTAGACCGTCGTTGTTGTAGCAGTTACTAGCTTGAATAATGAATTAAAGTTAGTAAAATTTTGTTGCCATTCTTGGAACAGTATAAAGCGAATTAGATAGGTTAGAGTCAACAAAGTATCTCTATTTTTTATAATGTTAATAACCGAAAACACCTTAAGAAAAAATTATAGAAAAGGACAACTTATTTGTGTTAATGTTTCATAAATTTAATTTTAAATAATATGGTTTTACTCGTTGCTGGAATATTCACGTTAAGTCTGACGATTGATTCTTTTTTATAGTATTTAATAACATCATTGTCTTTTAATACACAATTTCTATAAAGCGGAGTTTTTGTTTAAAAAAATATTTTGCCAGAGGCTGTTTTTCTTTATTATTGTTCAGGGTATGTTTTCGTTCCATTCCATTGTTGTCATATTACATTACCCATTGATAGGTTTGTTTTCAATATTATCCGTTTTAAATGTTGTATAAATTGGCCATGTAAAAATCTCCTTATGGATGATGTCAGTTACTCCAAGAATGCATTATTCAACTAGTTTTGACATGTTAAGTAACAGGTCATGGCTGCGAATTGCGATGAACAGGAGCTGATTAAAATCAGCCATATTCTTTGAACTTCTGTCAAGAAGTCCAGAGTTTGTAGATCTTTTCTTCAACTATCTTAAGACATATTTACTGCTTGTATATGTTTTGAATGTGTCATAAATAAGCAACTGAGTCGGGCTTTTTACAAATAGAAGAACCAAGCACAAACCAAAATATAAATTGCTGTGTGCAAATTTTTAAATACAGAAAGTAAATACACAAATCACAGAATAAAAAATTCATCGTAACAGGAAAGCAATTTGGAGGTTTCACCGCAACAATGTATCAAGTATTCATGGCAGTTCAATAATAAAAATATATCTAACTTTAGGAAAATATTTATATAAATCCTTACTATCATCTAATAAGACTATCAACTTTTGTATATATATTATATATTTTGTTAATGTTTTTAATTATGGTTCGGAGGAGTGGAGTACACAAGACTATCGCAGGTATTATCTCTTTCCAGCTACAATTTTAGAACTATAAGGACTACAGCTTTAGTAAACTAGACGCTTGCATGAATTCAGTAATTATATCATTTCCTTTTCATTACAACACGCGATTGCAAACTTTTGTAATTTACAATTATATCTGTAATTTTAAAGTCATTTATGTAAATTATAGTAACAGCAACGTTTAAATGTATTCTAGTTAACACGCTATGAATTCACAATGTTCTTTAGTATTATAACATCGCAATCATCGTGTAAGTAATTGATATACTTGTATTATGATTATTAGTCAGAAAAAAATTGTTTTACATAATTATATAAGTAGAAATAAACGTTGATATACATGTAGCTTAGACGATTGTCTTCATTGGTATTAATCTTTAAAACCCAGACATATAATTTATAAATCCTACTTCTACGACTTCCTAAAACTTATCTTTGATTACTTAAAAGCTTTAGAATCTTTGAGTGAAAAGTCAAATAAATTTTCGATTATCCCCATTAATATTCTGGAATCGTTCGTGAAAAACTTTAGAACTCTTACGGCGCCTTAACAAAAACGAGAGGATAATATTAATGAAGTCCATTTGTTATCTTTAATTTAATTTTTTTTATTATTTTTTTTTTTTAATTTGTCGAAATGTATTCTATGAAATAAATATATTTGTAATTAACCCCAAGCCCAAGGTAATTTAGAATTTAAAAAAGATTCTAGAAGTGAAGTTTAATTTACCTCGAGTTCTGTAAAATAAATGTAGCCTTTACAAAGTGATCTAACAGCTTCAATAAAAAATTATCTTAAGAACAGTGTATGTTCTCTCCGAGCTCCGTCTGTAAAGTTTGTCACAAGATAAATTAATGAACCACTGGACTTGAGATTTCATTTAATTCTCACTATAATTCACTGCGCTTTTTCAGAGCTGTGAAAAAGTGTTAAGATATTAATAGATTATGAGAACTATTGTCAATAAAACCAATCCTGTTATTTTAACAGCCAAACATATAATACAATATAAATTTATAATATATCGAATTATTTTCATACATTTTTTTCTACTCGAGTACTACTGTGATGACTAACTTACTGTGATAAATAACTTGTCCATCCATATTAATAAGATTAATTTTTTTAAACATTATTATTATTTGTTATATTATATAATATTCAACTGTCAAAATATTTTACTACTTACGCTAAAGTATTTGATATTTAATAAACTCGATAACCTTAGTTTCTTTATATCAAAGCTTCGAAGTAATTGTTGATTGAAAGTTAATTTTACAATTACTACTGCTCTGTTTATTTCATAAGAGTTTATATATTTTGTTTGAAATGTCGGTCAGATGCAAAAGAACGGCGTGTTATATATATATACTCTGTTTACTTAACAAGTAATTGTCTGATCAATACAGACAGATGTGATTAAATATAAAACATCTTGTATGAATAATATATGAATATATCGCATTTATTTATTATAAAGAGATATACAGAAATCACATACTCTTTATAATATTGATACACACGAATAGACACCATTGTCAATTAATCATTTACTTGTAATCATGAAGTACTATTGAGGACATACCTTCTTGTTACATTTTAATTAGTACAAGCATTTTTTAATTATTATGTTTTTAGCCAAAAGTAAAATAGTAAGAGTATTATTTTGAAATATTAAATTTTATACTAGTACACTGATTTTTATAATACTATATCAAATAACCTAAGTATTCTTACTTCTAACTCCTTTTACATTAACAAATGGGCAACTTTTTATTCATTATTTCTTTTGATGACAAATTTCTTTGTAAGAGCTTTATTAAGAAAATTTACTGCGCTCTAGCAATTTGTATGAACTACTTAGGAACCTTACAACATAAGCTCTAATAATTACTGGATGGTTTCAATGTAACTTTAAATTAGATAAAGATTGAAAACAGTTGCCTATTTTATATAGTAAGTGTTTCATAAAATGGCAATATTTCGTTCGATACAAATTGTTCATAGCTACATTTATCAATTTAATAAATTTATAAAATTTAAATGTACTTTAATGTTACTTTAACAAAGATTTATATCAAACGTCATGTTAAGTTCCCGAGGTTTTTATGAGCAACAGTTATGTTTAGTCACAACATGCATACGAGTGAAATTAAAAGTAAGAATTGTGAAAGGATCGAAAAAAATTGAGCTAACATTATTTCGAACTTGAAAAATTACAGTGAAATATTTCAGAAGTGTATTCTTAGATTTATTGATAAAAATACGGCACTATAATTGGTTGGCATGGAGTTTGGAATTGTGATATTAGATGTTTCTTTGTATTGTTTAAGTCTCTCGTGATTCATACTGAATCAGCGTTTATACAGAGTGCTTTGTAGAGTGTCTGTAAGGTCTCATATGCTCAGTAGGGTCCTTGCACATGAAACGAACTTATTTATTTTTTTATTTATGACTCATTTTAACCAGAAATTCTATTAAAGTAAACAATAATGAAAACAATTACTTTGCCCGAAATATACTAAGGATATTTGCCCTCTATTTCATTTCTATTAAATCAAGTATTCAAAAACGAAGAAATCCATCATACATGATTATATTAATTCAAAGTTATTAAGATTAAAGAACATTAGAGCGAACTGCTGTCGTTCTGTTAATGTGATGTCGTCCAAACTCGTCGAGGACAGATGATACAGTTATTACAACCATTGTAGTAATTAACACAAGTGCTGTAAGTTATTACACTTGTTTGAATATCTTAAGCCAAGTTACATAATAAATACACAACTATATCGTATATATGTATATTTAAAACATGATATATGTGAGATGGTGATACAGATTATTACATGACGATGAATTAATTATTGTATTATTTTAATTATGATTGTTATTATTATATAATCTAAAAATGACTTATTATATCTAAACTATTATACAGGACGTGTTATGTATAATATTAAGAACGGTTACTGAAAACGCAATGTATGTGCAGTTTGCACTTATTTTGAATTTATTGTTATTAGCTTTAGAATGTATGAAGTTAGAGAGAATGTATGAGTTGAGAATATAAAAAGTAATTGTTCATGTTATCTAAACTAAAATTAGCCTTGTACTCTAATAGTACTTATATATTTATTAACAAAATATCGTAAATAAAACGTTAAACGGCACTTTTAAGTTATTTAAATAAATAATATAAGATAATATTTATTTATAGGTGAAAAAATATATTGTCAAAAATACGTCCAGTTATCAGTTTTTAAATGGCAGTATTATAAGTTTCTTCGGTGTATTTGTAACAGTTATAATCTATGTGATGTTTATCTTTTCATTTTATTACCTCGTTTTAAAATTCTTTGTTTTTTTATAGTAATAAAAGTATTAAAGGAGTATTAATAACTTCTGACTATCTTTCGTTTGCTTTTCTCTTAAAATATCATTTTGTCACAATATCGGTTTAGATAAAAAAACTTAATCAAAATATAACAAAGGGAAATAAAGGGATGACATAAATATAAGAGAATACTAAGGTATTGTTTCTGTTGTTTTTGATTAAATAAAAATCATAGAAATGGCACTATTTTAAAAATATGCACTTAAATATAAAAATAAAACATTATTCTGTAGCAATTAAGATGATTCATATCTGGAAATTGAGTTATAGCTCTCTTACCAAATGCGTTAATGATATTAGATATACAATTTAGTTTTCTTACACTGCAGTCCTGTATAGGTACGAGTACATGTCCTTCAGTGTAGTGCAGAACTGGGTCGTCGCTTCTTAAACCTATCTGTTCATTAGCTGATGGTTGTCGGGTTTTCATACATACTTAGTATAATGTAAGAAATAACTGTTGCAAATATACAGTGAATATACAGTGACAAGTCACTGTATAAGTGACAAGAGCGACACAGAGTTCTATATTATAATTTAATTTTAACATTTTATGATTATGTATGTATATTTATTTATGTTAAAAATTGGGAGAAAGATCGTAACAAAATATTCATAGCCACAGGAAAGCAATTTACAAAGTTTACCACAACAATAACAATAACCATGTATTTTTGAAGGCAGGATCAATATGAAATATAAAACCAATATTTACCTGACCTCCGAGTGTTAATCAAACATTATTAAAGATTTGTACAATATTGCTTATTTGTTAATATGGGCAACATTTTAAATTATCTTTAAATAATTGGTTTACACAATATATCGTTGAAACTGTAGAAATATGTTAGCTTTTGTAATACTTTATTATATTTTATTATGATAATTTTATATGTAATTTAATTGAAAGGAATTACATTTAACTTATAAAAGATGTATACAAAATGTCTTCAAATACAATGACTCTTATCGAAAAGTTAAGTGGTCGAGATAATTACAATACATGGAGATTTGCCGTGATGACGTATTTACAACATGAAGACCTCTGGTGCTGTATCGAAAGCAAAGGCAAAAATTATATTGTTGGTTGACTCAGTGAATTACATACATATACAAGAGGCAAAAACGGCAAAAGAAGTGTGGACCAATTTACAAAAAGCTTTTGACGACAAAGGGTTGACAAGACGCGTGGGCTTATTGAGAGATATGATGACAACGACGTTAGAAAATTGTCAAAATGTTGAAGATTACGTTAACAGAATAATGAGTGCAGCACATAAACTTCGAAACATGTCATTTGACATCAATGATGAGTGGCTGGGTACATTACTCCTTGCTGGATTACCCGAAGTCTACAAGCCAATGATTATGGCCCTCGAAAGTTCTGGTGTGCCGATTACAGCAGACTCTGTAAAGACTAAGCTCTTACAAGAAATAAAGAGCTCCGAGTCAGTAGCATTGTATGCAAGTAAGTCAAGTAAATATAAACAAAAGGACTCTGATAGTTCTCCGAAGTTTAATAAAGGTCCCCGTTGTTTCAAATGCAACCGTTATGGTCACATAAGTAAAAATTGCAAAACAAAGAAAAAGGACCAAGGCAAAGAAACTGGATATGTCGCTGTGTTCTCGGCATCCAGTGCAGCAAATGACAGTAAGAGCTGGTTTGTTGATTCAGGAGCGTCCATGCATATGACAATGAGGCAGGACTGGCTATACGATGAATCATCACCTCCAATTACAAGCATCCGTATTGCTGATGATAAAATGCTTAAAGTGAAGAGCTGTGGAAAAATAGATCTGCCTATATGTAATAGTGTAGGACAAACACAAACCATACAAGTAACCAATGTGTTGTATGTTCCTGAGTTAGCAAGCAATCTTCTCTCCGTGAGTCAGCTGATAAAGAAAGAATGTTCTGTACAGTTTAGTAACAATGGCTGTAAAATATTCAACAAATCTCAAAAAAGAAGTAGTAGCTTGTGAATTAGTGAATAACATGTATCGTCTGAACTTAAGTAGTGCACAAGCATATGCATGTGATACAAAGGAAAGTGACAGCTACTTATGGCATCAAAGGATGGCTCATCTCAATATGACTGATCTGAACAAACTCTCCAAATGTGCAGAAGGTGTCAAGCTTACTGACAATAAGCTGGATATGATATGTGAATTTTGTCAAGAAGGAAAACAGTCCCGGCTGCCGTTTCCTAAGGAAGGTTCTCGTGCTAAGAAGGCTCTAGAACTTATACATTCCGATATCTGTGGGCCACTGGAGGTGAAATCAGTTGGAGGAGCGCAATATTTCCTCACATTTGTGGATGACTATACCAGGAAAGTATTTATTTATTTACTTAAAAACAAGTCTGAAGTATTTAATAAATTTAAAGAATTTAAAGCATTTGTGGAAAATCAACTTGAATGTAAAATAAAGAAATTAAGAACTGATAATGGAAGAGAGTATCTAAGTAACGAGTTTATTGAATACATGCAAAATTGTGGCATTATACATGAAACTTCTAATCCATATACCCCACAACAAAATGGGTTAGCGGAACGTATGAACCGTACATTGATGGAGAGAGCTCGCTGTATGTTGCTTAATGCTAATTTACAGAAACACTACTGGGCTGAAGCAGTGGCGACAGCTGCGTACATAACGAACCGCTGTCCAACAAGATCCATTTCATACGCTACACCTGAGGAGTTATGGTCCGGGAAGAAGCCAAATTTGAAGCACCTTAGAATCTTTGGATGTGAAGTCATGGTTCATGTTCCTGATGCTAAACGTCAAAAACTGGATCCTAAGGCAAGAAAAATGATATTTATTGGCTACTCAGAAGTCACTAAAGGTTACAGACTATTAGATACTAAAACAAGAAAAATTCTTATCAGTAGAGATGTTGTATTTCTGGAAAATTCTGTACAAAGAAAATATTGTATGGTTCCGCTAACAGAAAATAATAATAATGTTAAAATATGTGCTGATGAAACAAAGAACATTGATGAATCTGTTGAGCTAACAAATCAAAG
Organism: Mechanitis mazaeus; assembly: GCA_959347395.1. Lineage (NCBI taxonomy): Eukaryota > Metazoa > Arthropoda > Insecta > Lepidoptera > Nymphalidae > Mechanitis > Mechanitis mazaeus. Next base: position 16,469,444 of record OY365753.1, on the reverse strand, counting down.
CACAAGAGAGTTAAATAACTCATCTGTAACATTATCCGATAATGATGAAGAAGAAACATTCTTCTCCGATGATGATCCTGCATATGTACCTGAAAAAGAAATAAATATTAGTGGACCTAGTAATATAACACTTAGAAATAGAAAATATGAAACTAATACTTACCTCTGTCAAGGTGGAGAACACGAAGAAAATGATACTCCAATAACTTACCGAGAGGCTCTGTCATCAGTGGATAAAGATAAGTGGAAAAAGTCTATAGAAGAAGAGTTGCAAGCACACAGTAAGAATGAAACATGGGAGTTGGTGAAGAAGCCAGATAGAGTGAGAACTATTGGCTGTAAGTGGGTTTTCAAAGTGAAAGATACACCATCGGGACTACTGTATAAATCAAGGTTATGTGCCATGGGCTGCTCACAGAAACACCAGGTTGATTACACAGAAACATTCTCACCAACTGTCAGGTATGACTCTGTAAGAGTTTTGCTTTCTAAAGTGTGTCAGGATAACTTGCAAATGATACAGTTTGATATTAAAACTGCTTTTCTCTATGGATCCATAACTGAAGATATCTATATGAATCCACCAGATGGTTTAGATGTACCTGAAGGGCATGTTTGTAAACTTAAAAGGTCATTATATGGGTTAAAACAAGCACCCAGGTGCTGGAATCAAACATTTGATTCTGTTTTAAAGAAATTTGGTTTCACCAATAGTCACTCAGACAAGTGTATCTATATTGGTCAGTTAAATGGTAGTAAGGTGTACCTAATACTGTATGTGGATGATGGACTAATAATTTCCAAGGATAAAAGTATGTTAAACAAAGTTATTGATGATTTAAAAGTAAATTTTGAAATAAACGATGTAAACACATAGATATTAAATACAAGTTTGTTAAAGAGAAATATGAAAGTACAGATATTGATCTAAAGTATATAAGTAGTAATGAACAAAGGGCTGATATATTTACTAAACCCTTATGTAAAAGTAAATTTAAATATCTAAGAAGTAAATTAGGTATTAGGAAAATGTAACTGTACTTATAAAACTTGATTCTGTAATACTTTGTTTAGTAATACTATGTATGTGTAGAGTAACTTAACCTATTGTTTTTGTTAGTTACTATTATTTGTTTCACTTTACAATGAGGAACGCTGTAATTTGGAGAGAGTGTTGTAGTAATTTGAAATTGCCGCGTTCTCAACTTCTCACTACGTCATGACGTTTGACAGTTTTTGTTAAAACCTTCTTGCCGCCATCTCTGCTATAAAAAGTGTTTGCTAATGTGTATTATTCTGTTAAATAAATAAGTAATTAAGTATAAAGCCTATTAATTACATCAAAAGATTATTACTTCATGTGGCAAACTTATTTATTCCACTGAAAACGACGCATTTAGTACAATAGAATTGTAAATCAAACGAACTTACCTGAAGTGAAGTTCGATTTTAATTATATGAGCAGCTTCATTCGACGCGTTTTACGCTAACATAGTGTAGGGGCGCCCTCAAGCGTCACCCTTGCACGGTTTTTATAGACACTTATTTAATGGCAACACTATTCCTCACCGTGGTACCGGCTCTCCCTCAGTCTTCATTATGTTCAAAGTATATAGGATATGGTATTTTATATTTGACGGAGAAGTAAATTGGGATGGGATATTAAAAAATAATAATAAAATGGGTGGGTATGAATTACTAAATCGCGTCGAATGAAGCTGCTCATATAATTTAAATCGAACTTCACTTCAGGTAAGTTCGTTTGATTTACAATTATACTTCACAGCTTCATTCGACGCGATTTATGCTAACATAGGGTAGGATGTTCAGAGAGTTCAAATATAAAATACTTTTGACCTCTTGTTTATGTTGATAAGAAAAGAAAAGAAACAAAAAATATAATTATCTATTTATTAACAATCACTTATTTTATAATAATATCATAAAATATTACAAAATAATTGTATCTTAGATATATATTGGAAATGCATTACAATGATTGTAACAATAACGATTTCGCAAAACTAGAATCAAGTATTTCTCTGTTATAAAACTTTGCGAAGGATGCAGAGGAATTAGTCCAACCTGCAGTCCTCCTTATTATATCAATATTGACTCCAAGCTTGTTGGCTCTTGTAATGACTGCATGGCGCGTACTATGGGCACTAAAAATACTAGTATCTATACCACTGCTTTGCAAAGTCAGTTTTATCCAATGGCTTAATGTCTGGCTGGTTAATTTACGATGAGGTTTTTTGAAACTAATGAAAAGGTGATTTTCAGAGTTACGTAAAGTACTTGTTTTATTTATATAATCCTTAAGGCATGTAGCTGGACAAATACTAGTTTTTTCGGTGTAATATGGAAGCCTGAGAACAGGTTGATAGGAATTCGGTGTAGAGGTTTTAATTATATCTGGTATTAAAATAAGGATTTCATCAGACTTCTGTACATTAATATTAGATATCTGAATATAAGATAAAGTCTGAACACGATGTGCAGTAACTAGAGCCAACAAGGTCACGGTTTTTTTGGATAACATTTCAAGAGTAAGGTCTTTATTAGGCCACTGGCTTGAAAGATAAGAGAGAACTATATTGGGTTCCCAAGTAAAAAGATATTTTGGTTTTGGAGGCCTCCATAAATCTCTTAATACTATAATCATCAACAATTTCTTTAAACAATAAAGCTAAACAGGATTTGTATGAATTTAATGTTTCGTATTTAAAACCTTTATAAAACATCTCTGTTAAAAATTCAATAATTATAGTTATTGATGTTACAGAGTCATCATATCTATGATTCTTGCAAAATGAAACCCAAGCCTTTATAGCGGTATCGTATTGCTTATAAGTATTTGGAGATAGTGAGTTTAATATTATATCAACCGATTTTTCTGATAAGTCCATGTTTAAGAATTTTTTCCTGACAATTTCGCGGCAACTAGGCGTAAAGTTGGATGAAGGTGATGCATTGACTTGAAAGGGGATTTTAATAAATTGTTACTAGCTTTAAAGACGATGAAAGAAGAATGCATTAATTTTTTAAACAAAGGGAACCAAGGTTGTGTAGGCCAGAAAGGAACAACAATAACTCCCTCGGCCTCGTCTGTTATAATCTTCCGTAACGTTTTTAAAATCATTGAAAACGGCGGAAAAGCATAGAAAAAGAATCTTTTCCATGATATAGTAAAGGCATCGATCGCCCAAGCATTAGGATCACGTTGCCAACTTATATAAGTATAACATTTGGCGTTAGATCGACTTGCAAAAAGATCAATGTCAAAATCACCGAAACGATATTTTATTTTTTTAAATGCATATTGACTAAGCTCCCATTCAGTGTCCGAAAACCTACTTCGAGATAAAGCGTCAGCTTCGTAGTTGTCTTTTGTTTTAATATAAGATGCAAATAAATGTAATTTTTTTCTTTCACACCATTGCCATATCTGTCTAGTAAAGTTATTTAAATGAGGATATTTAACACTACCCATACGATTTATACATGATATGGCAGTTGTATTATCAATTCTAAGTAAAATTTCACAATCAGATAGTTCGCGTGTATAGATTTTTAAACCAAAAAAGGCTGCTTTTAATTCCAATTCGTTAATATGAAATTTAGTTTCATTTTCTTTCCAAAACCCATTTGATTTAATTCCATTACAGCTAGCTCCCCAACCGGTGAAGGAAGCATCTGTAAATATTTCTAGGTTAAATGTATTAAATTTAAATTTATTATAACTGTTGTCTATTTTATTTATCCACCACATCATGTCGCTTTTTATTTCTTTAGTTAAAGCAACCATATGGTTATAACAAGTGTTCTTAGATAGGTATAAAAATTTATAATATTCAAATCTTTTAGTATATAACCACGCGTATTCTACGGTGGGACACGTAGATACTAATAGTCCGATTAATTTAGCAAAATCATGTAATAAACAATAATTTTTGTAAATAAAGGTATACAATAAACGTATAATTTTATATTTTTTGTCAGTGGGTAGTTCTAATACCATCGTTTTAGAATTAAATATAAACCCTAAAAATCTACAACCAGTATTTGGAATAAGGGAACTCTTTTCGTGGTTTATAATAAAACCTAAATATTTTAATAAGTTAACTGTTACTTTAACATTATATGCACATTCCGCGTAAGTTTCACCGAAACAAATATAATCGTCTAAATATATGACTGAAAGAATGTTTTTATGTCTCAGATATTCTATAACTGGTTTTAATAACTTTGTAAAAATATAAGGTGCGGTACACAAACCAAAAGGTAGACAAATAAATTCATAAATAGAGTCACGATACTTGAAACGTAAATATTTACGATGCGATTCTTTAATATTAACTAAAAAATAAGCATCCTTTTAGTCTACAGTGGCCATAAAACAATTTTTACTTATTAATTAAGATACAGTTCTGTAATCCTCTATTTTAAAGTGATAAGTTTTAATATATTTATTCAATTCCTTTACATTTAAAATAAATCTTTTCTCTCCGTTAGCTTTCGGTATCAAAAAAACTGGAGATAAGAATTGATCCACAGTTGAAGAGTTTTTGCGAATAACATTATTATTTAATAATTTTCTAACGGCATTGTATTCATTACATGAATAAGAAGGATGAAAATTATTTTGTATAGGTGTATATTTAAATGGGATTTGATATCCCTTAATCCATGACAATATATTCGAATCGCATGTGATTTTGGACCAAGCTTCAGAGAAACTATCGTAAACGACCAGCGTAAGTTACCTCATCTAGAGGCGACTCGGGGCCGGTGTCGACATCGAACTCCGGGACGGAAGTTGCGCGGACCGAGTCTGCGATGCGTGGCCAGCTTTTTGACCGCGTGTAAAATGTGCGCGTTGGTGTTGTGGGCCAAGTTGAATTCTGCCTACACCCGGTCCCATTCGGTGCAGGGTTTTGAAGTTTCCCGGTTTTCTTTCGATAACTTTGTACGGCACATCTTTTAAAACTATGGATTTTTGCTTAACTTTAAGTGCTTCTCCCGATTTCTGTACAAATTTAGCAGTTTTAAGCTTATCCGACATATCTTCCCCGAAAAGATATTTATCAGTGTTTGAATTCACTAATGCATCCTTTAAATCGGAGTTTACAGTTGAAATAATACATTTCTTGCGAGTATTTGATTCATAGTGGTGCATATCACATAATATTCGACATGCGTCACTTAAAGGCTAAAGAAATTCCTTCTTTAAATCTTGATCTGTATTAAGAATTAATCTGTCTATTGTTTGCGATAGGGCAGAAACAACAACGCTGATATGTTTTTGTCTAAACATCATTGATCCATCGCGTCCGATATGGCCGCCTTAGCCTCGGGGTTTAATAAAGGCGGCGATAACAAAGCACAATTAGAAGGTATGAGATAAGACTTAAATATATTGTCTTTACTTTCTTTACTCAGACCTTTCTTTAATATATCTTGCCACCTTGCCGCAAGGTCCTTATGAATCATTTTACCATGGATGGAATCTGATTATGGTACTTCACCAAGAAGATTAAGCGTTTCAACGTCCAACTCCCTGTCGTCACTTGCTACAATCTCTTCTAATGGCGATATATTTGGTTCGTGGGTAGGTAAAAGTGCGGTCTGGCACGGATCTGTAAGAACATTTTGTTCTTATAGTTAGTTAGTGTCCTCCATGACGTATCCGTCAATGGCGAACCTAGGGCTTAAGCTCGTTTATGAGCTCGGATGTGGCTGGCAAAGCCAAATTTCGTTTTAAAGATCCTGTTGCAGGGCGAACAGTAAAACTGACCGTCAGCATTAATAATAATAATAATAAACATTTATTTCGGGACAAGCCCATATTTTGTTAGTAACAATTATTCTTAAAAAACTAGTGTTAGTATTATAAATAAAAAATAAACAAAATTATAAGAAGTAACAAATAACATTTAGACATGTAGTTTTATCCAATGTTGTAGCATTGGACTCTCCCATCTATCAACAAATATTTTCAAAATACTGTTACGGCTGCCGCGGAAACGCTTCAGTAACGAAGCGCTTCTGTTACGCATAATAACTTGAAAGTCATTAATACGTCTTTCCGCGAACATCAGCGAGGCACTGCATTATTATATTGAATGCGGAGGTCACTATAAGCACGCAAGCTGTAATCTGTCCACAAATTGCACGTGTAAAATGATTGGCAATAGGTCTTAAATAGTGTTATTTTCACACGTTCAGTACATCGTGCAAATCTGCGAGCCAGCATGTTGCAGCGAACTGACAGCGACCTTCGCTCCCTATCAATGTCCTTATTGTCACACAAATTCTCTGTTAGCCAATGACCCAAGTACTTAAAACTGGTTACCCTACGCACCGGTAATCCACACAACGATACTTTGGGTATTGATCTGTAACCCTTTGCTCCAGCCTTAAAAACCATGATTTCGCTTTTCTTTACATTGTACTTGAGCCCTTGTGCCTCAGCATATGTTTCACACATTAGAACTAATTTTCTCAACGCACTGATCGTTGGGCTCAGCAACACCATATCGTATGCGTAACTAATGTTATTAATACTAGCACCATCCACATGACACCCTAAGCCGCTGTTATTGAGCTTATTATCAGACGGTTCATATATAGGTTGAAAAGCCGAGGCGAGGTCAGGCCCCCCTGTCTCACCCCACACTTCAACCGATACACATTTGACAAGGATTACTGCCACCTTACACTGTTGAGTTGGTTGTTGTACCAATAACAAAGGAAATTGATAACTTCACGTGGTAACGTGGTTTCGAGTTGAAGTTTCTGCCACAAAATATCATAATTGACCAAATCAAAAGCTTTGGAGAGGTCCAAAAAACAAGCAAAAACAGGCGTCTGCCTACTAGTGTAGTACTGGACAGTCTGCTTAAGGCACAAAATAGCAGTCTCTGTTGATAGACCTGTTCTAAAACCGAACTGATTATCATTAAGTTTAATATTATTAAGTAATTGTTTGTCAAAAAGACTGTCCAGCACCTTGGCCATGATAGTCGCTAAGGATATTGGCCTATAGTTGTTAATATCAGAAGCATCGCCCGTTTTATTTTTTATAATTGGCACCACTACGGTATACATAAGTTCATCAGGTAAATAACAGTGACTCATACATAAGTTGAAAAACATGGAAAGTATTCGAGGTAGATGGTTACCTGCTTGTTGCAAATGCTCGATACCGAGACCGTCATGGCCGAGTGATTTACCTTTTTTCATACTTGATATAACTAATGCAACATCCTTTTCAGTAAATCTGACTGACATGTCCCCCGACACGGATCCAGCACCGGGCATTCGAACAGATGGCCTTAGAGGCGAGTTCACTTTAAAATGCTGCTGAAACAAGTTAGCTATGTCCACTGGATCATGCACACCCGCTATACTCACAGGATGGTTCGACATCGGTTTTAATTTATTTGTTAGTTTCCAAAATGATTTAAAATCTTTATTTGAGTGACTTTTCGCTATTATATCCATTTTAATTTGTTGTTGATTTTTCTGACAATATATCAATTTATTTTTAAAGATGTTTCGAAATTTACACATGTTATCGTAAGTATAACCAGTCCTGGGTTTATTATGTAAGAGCCAGTTTTTATACCATAATCGAGTCTCCCAGTGAGCACTTTTAACATATTTATTCCAGCCCGTCACGTATTTACTTTTATTGTGCCTATTTTCACTACCAACATATGTCATTTCAGCAGCATCTTTTAGCACATTAATTAAGTTGCTATACAATTGCTTCAACAGTGTAAGGTGGCCAGAATCAGAACAAAAACTATTAGAACATACATCAAACTCTAACGGAAATTTAAAACAATCAAATTTTGAATTACAATATTTTAGATATTCAATAATCTTATTATTATGTCTCTCACCCCAAAGTACTTTATTGAACTTCTTATTTTTTATTGTTACTCTAGGAACTGTTAAGTTTAAATTACATTCTATTGTCACGGGAATGTGATCAGACGCATATACATCATACTGAACTGATGCTTTACTTATTAACTGTCTCGCGGCACTACTTACCACGCAGTGGTCTAACCAGCGAAGGGCACCGTTCGCAGTACTGGTGAAAGTGTATGAATCCCGAGGCATCAACTCAATATCCACACATGACCATAACTGTTCTGCACACACAGATGATAGCTCGCGTTCAAAACGTTCACCGGGATGAGCGTTAAAATCCCCCAATATAAACACGAATTCAATGCATGTAGATTCACATATGGCAATTATTTCACTAAGGCAGTTGTTAAATTCTAATAAATTATCGGCTGAATCCGTCGGCATGTACACAGAAAATATTAACATAGAACAATCGGCATATTCGATTTTTATCGTAACCAAACGATCACTATCACACGACACAACGGTAACCGTCTCAAATATTGACTTTCTCCACAACAGCGCCACTCCACCGTATAGTCTTCCAACTAGGCATCCAGTAGATGTGTCCACAGCAGACTGGCCAGTAAAACCGAAGTCACTATGCAGACTCCCTAGATAGGCCACATCATGAGGAAGTAGCCAAGTCTCTTGCAAAGCCATTACGTCACAAATATCACATATTTTTCTCACGCAGTCTGCCGATCTGATGATATTTTTACAATTAAATGTCGTAAATCTCATTTTTCTGAACGTTGTATCCATTATATAATTGATTTATTGTTAATTTCATTCACCGAGTGGGTATCTCTGTTAGTTTTAAAATTAATAAACTGTCTGAAGGTTATACCTTCTGGCCACAAATTGTCATCCAAAAATAAGAACAATTTGTGTTTTGGAACAAACACCTTAAAAGCGTTGTATGGCCTTTCTCTTTTCATGTTTATTTTCTCCAAAATAACATGTTCGGTCGATTTCATTTTAATATACTCCGAAATGTCAGTGTCAGTAGTTTCTTTACTGACGTGTGATATAAATAATGGAATTTTTATTTCAGCAGCCTTGAAATTTACTTCCATATTGGGTATTGCTTTTCCCGTCATTCCAGACAAACGTTTTTTTATATATTTTTTCACTAATATCCAATCGTCCTCTTTATTTTGACTTACTATTTTGTTGTTTACAATTTGCGCGAACGTTCGTTGACTCATAATATCACTCTTTAAATCAGTGTTCTCCACAACAGCCGAACTATGTGGCGTGAGTGAGACACTATGAGGCTGAGTCACAGGTTCGCTATGTGTGCGAGTGAGTACCTTGTTAGATGAAGTGTTGTTTACGCGCTCGGAAGTTGTCGGCGTGCAGGTAGAAGTCAGCTGTGTTTTCAACATATGATTTGATTTAGTGGTTTCTATGTACCCTCTTTTTAAAATACTATTGTTCAAATTCAAATTTTTTAATGGAGATTTTGAGCGTTGGTTATTTAAATTCACTTCTTCAAATTCAGATTTAGTCAAGTAGTTCTCTTTGATGTCATTTATATCTGATCTTAGGACCAACAAATCTTTAAGTAATTTTGTTACGTCTACATGATCAAAACATATCGGTGGCAGCTTATGCAAATCATATGCCACAAATATAGGTATAAGCTCAGGGTCCATTGTCTTAAACACGGAAATCATATCCTCCAGGTCTTTTTGTTTTTTATTCTTTCGTCTCGAAACTAACTTTTGCGTAGTTTTCGTGGAAACGAACAACAACTTCTTAGCTTCATCGATCTCCTCCTCCGAAAAGGCTGATGAACATATCCTAATTAAGCTCTCGTTATCCACAACATCATGTCTATTTCTTATGAATGCTAGCACCTCCGATATAACGATATTACAATTTGTACATTTAATAGTACTCACGTTTGTAACGGACATTTTAGTAACACTCAATCAAGCATTGTAGGTATAGTTGTAGGAAGGCTTCGGTCGGGTCTTTCTGATGAGGCGTTTGGCATCAAGGTCTTCCACATGATGCTTTTCATACTCCGTGACAGCCTTATGAACAGAGCTGCGCCACTCCCCTCTCTGTTGCGCGAGCACTTCCCAACCTTCGCATGGAATGTTACATGCGGTGAGGTGGCGTTTCAGGACGTCTTTGTAGCGCAGGTACTGTCCGCCAGGGGTGCGGTTTCCCTCCTTCAGCTGTGAATAAAACACAGATTTCGGCAACCTGGCGTCATCCATGCGCACAAGATGCCCACACCATCTGAGCTGTCCTTGCATGAGCAACGCTTCAATGCCACTCAAATTTGTCCGTTCCAACACTTTAGAGTTTGGTACTCGGTCTTGCCACTTTAGTCGAAGTATCGATTTTAAGCACTTCATATGAAAGGCGTCCAGGCGTTTAACATCGCCCTTGTAAAGACACCATGTCTCAGTGGCATATAATAGTATAGGCAAAATAATTGCCTTATACACAGCGATCTTAGTGTGCAATTTAAGGTCGTGCGAATCCCAAACTCTTTTTCGTAGTAACTTCTTTTTCGTATTCCAAACGATGCCGCTGCCTTTGCAATTCTGGAGGAAATTTCGGTAGTAAGTCGGTTGTCGTCTCGAATGAAACTACCAAGGTACCGAAAAGATGATACTTCCTCAAGTGCCATTCCGTCCAAGAGTACTGGGGTCGGATCTGGTGTAGTACCACGTGCAGGTTGTTTGAGCACTTGTGTTTTTGAGATACTGATAATCAAGCCAAATCTTCGACGCGAACCGTTGAGACGGTTTAGAAGAAATTGCAGGCTAGCGACATCGTGGGCCATTAGACAGATGTCATCAGCATACAGAATATCCATAATAGCGAGCTCCTGTACCGATCTTTTAGCTCTAAAGCGACTTATGTCGAAGACACTTTTATCCATTCTGACACTGAGACCGATCTGTCCTATGCCATCGCAGTAAAAATCCCTAAGTACGTAGGCCAAATAGAGTGCAAAAAGTGTAGGAGCCATAAAGCAAACCCTGCTTAACACCTTTGGAAACTGGGAATGGGTCTGTGAAGCTGTTTTCATGCTGCACTCTAGCAGTCATACCATCATGAAATTGACGTACCATATGAACTAACTTCTCAGGACACCCAGCTGTAGTGAGAATGATCCATAGAGCAGATCTCGGTACGCGGTCAAATGCTTTCATCAAATCGACAAAACGCATATACAACGATCGGTGTTGTTCAAGATACTTTTCTCGTAGCTGTTTGACGACGAAGATAGCATCGACTGTACCTCTATTAGGACGAAACCCACACTGATTTTCGGGCAAAATGCGTTCGGCCAGCTCCCCTAGCCGTCGATTGATGATATGGGCCAGCCCTTTACCAGCCGCACTCAGTAAAGCGATGCCTCTGTATGATTCGCAATCAGAGGCCTCACCTTTTCCTTTATATAATTTACAGATAGTGGCATCTTTCCAGGCCTTAGGAATCTGTCCACAATCCCAGGCTCGTACCACGAGTACAAAAAGTCTTTTGTGAACGTTAGGGCGTAAAGTTCAGCTGGTAGACTATCTGAACCCGCAGCTTTGCCATTTTTGAGACAATTGACCGCTGCAAGAAACTCGTCAAAAGATGGAAGTTTATCAAGCTCTGATGAAAGAGGAAGAGTTGGGAGAGAGTCTATAGAGACGAGGTCAACACCATCACCCGATGGGTTTAACACTTCACCGAAATGCTCAGCCCACCGACCAAGTACTTCATCCGGTTCAGTGAGTCTTTTGGACCTGTCTCGGGAAAAGATGGAAGATGTTTTTTTGTAGCGAGGACCAAAAACTGTTTTAAGACATCGATAAAAGAGACCGGGTTGCTTTATGTTGGCTAGGTTTTGTAGCTCTAACGCTTTCATTGTCCAACAATGATCTTTCAGATCTCGGACTTTGGACTTGAGCTGACGTCGGACGGTTTTACGGTGCGAATTGTTTGTTTTTTTCATCATGTCTCGCCGGGACTCTTCGACAAGGGCTATGATTTTGTCATCGCAGTCGTCAAACCAATCTTGGTTTTTCTTTTCCGGCTTGCCGAATACTTTTTGGGCTGTATCATGAAGTGACTGCGCTAGCGAGCACCAATGTTCATCAATAGAGCCACCTGTGTTCAGAGATGTTTTGTTATTGTTGTTGAGGTTTTCCTGAAGCTTAGGCGAACCCACCAGTTTTGAAAAAGCCAAACGAAATGGTATTTTATGTTTTGCTCGGCCTGGAGGTTTATATCTGAGGCGAACCTTCGACCTTATTAACCGGTGATCAGTCCATCCTTCAGCGCCCCTCATAGCTCTGGTAATACAGACGTCCTTCAAGTCAGCCCTGCGCACTATGACATAGTCTATGAGATGCCAGTGTTTAGAGCGTGGGTGCATCCATGATGTTTTATACTTGTCAGCCATACGGAAGAAAGTATTGGTAATACACAGGTTATATTCTGCACATAATGAGAGGAGCAGTTCTCCATTAGTGTTACACTTCCCAACTCGAGCATTAAGGTCACCCATAAGGATGATTTTGTCATTGGAAGGTATACTTTTCAAAACAGTTCTCAAAACATCGTAAAACTCCTGTTCATCCTCGTCGCTATATGCCATAGTAGGCGCGTAGACTCTTATTAAGTGAAGGTACTTGTTGGAGCTGAGGTGAAGCCGTAGAGACATGAGTCTGTCAGAGATACCCCTAGGTGACTCTACTAAGGTCTTCGCGATATCATTTTTGATAGCAAAACCTACTCCACTCCCAATCCGCTCGGTTGAAGGTTTGCCTATCCAGTAATAAGTGTACCCACCGCGTTCTTCGCAGAGCTCACCGCTATCTGATAAATGGGTCTCACTTAAGGCTGCGATATCGATATTATATTTTGCTAGCTCCCTAGCAATAAGAGCAGTTTTACGCTCAGGACACAAATTATTCGGATTGTCCAAAAGAGTTCGCACATTCCAAGTCGCCAAATTCAGGTGTTGTGATATTCTACTATAATTTTTACGTGTCTTTCGACCGCGATTGTATCGGTGTCCGATGACCGCGGTTTGCCATCCAGGTAATAAGGTAAGACGGACTATGTTAAGGCCACCTTTCCTAGGCCCCTCCCCTATGCAGGGGTAAGCAGAGCGATCCTAAATAGGGCTGCTTAGTCATCAGACGTGCTGCCGAACCCGACCTCCCACCTTAGTCGAAGCCAGGAGCGACCACTCTCGTCTGATCGCCTATGTGCAGGGAAACAGCTAAGAACCGGATACACCGTGAACCGAATTCTCACCACCATCGCCCCATCGCCATAGGACTTTGTCATATTAAAATCCGAAATAACGCCAAGGTTCATCTGCGCGTGAATAATGTGTAGTGAGTAAGCGGTTGCGCTGGTGCGAACTTACTCTCTCGTCCAGGACCCGATGGGCCAGTTGCCTGGTACGACCGGTGATAGAGAGGATGCAGTGGGTTGGCCGCAAGCTATACTAGATCCTAGCAAGCGGCCTTTCAGGTGTACCACATCACCTTGCTACATTGCCGTACACGCCGGTAGCAGTTGCCTATCGACGGTGCCCGCCGTATACGCCGAAGCTGAATTATTCAGCACCCTCTATGAGGTTTAGCCCACGGTCCAACGTGGTTTCCAGGGTGTGGCCGCTGCCGTACGCTGCAGCTACGGGGAGCCCCTAATAGAGACATTACGGGGCAGCTAGTATGCAATCAGATGGTTACTACCTCGCTACAAGAACTAAGTTGGACAGCAACATTTGATATCAGAGCATGACGTAGCCCCCCACTAGGCAGCGACAGAGACAAGTACTTGTTGGTACTTTTTTTTTATTACTTACCAATAGATTCATCTTCGGAGGATGACGAATAAACTATTGATCTTCTGTGAGAGCACAGTTGACGTGCGAAGGGAAACACATAATGAAGACACTGAGTGAGAGCCGGTACCACGGTGAGGAATAGTTTTGCCATTAAAAAAGAAAATAAGTGTCTATAAAAACCGTGCAAGGGTGACGCTTGGGGGCGCCAATACACTATGTTAGCATAAATTGCGTCGCATGAAGCTGTGAAGTATAATAGCTTAAATTTTTGCATTAGAACTTACTAGGAGTAGAGTGGACATTAAATTTAGTTAGCACTTTTGAAAATATTATCTTTTAATTATTTTCCACTTACTTTTACAAAACATAGATTTTTATTTTAAACAATATTTTGTTTTTTGAACATCAATTATAAATATGAAGATTATCCAAGTATTCCATTTAATTAAAGTCTCGTTTACAAAGAAGGGTGTGGACTTGTTTCTGCAAAAACTTACTTATTTTTGAGTATTTCCAGAGTTATTTTTTTTTTACTTTTACGGGAAAATACAACAATTGTTTTAGGCAATGATAGCAAAAAAAAATATTGTATATAGAGCAAAACTATAAACTAAATATAATTCTTATGGGATACAATAGTTTAAGCTTTTTAATATTTAAATAAAATCCACATATGAATATAAATTTAACAGTATTTTATTTAAAAAGAAAAATATAAGCCGACATTATTCTTCATCTCAGGATTAACATAATATAATGTTTTATCTGCGTGAGTGATATAGAGCTCGAGGGAGCAGTAAGTGGTTCTGTGAGGCTAGTAATATGTTAACACTGCATACCTGATGACGTCATGGATACGAAATGTTTGTGAGAAGAAAAGAAAATATTAGAATACATCCTGCGTTTGTGTAATGTTTTTATTGTAGCTAAAGAAAAAACAAGTAATAAAAAATATATAATCACAATATTTTACATAAATATTTTGAAAATTCAAGAAAAAAGTAAAATTGTCTAACTAGATCAGGAAATATCTATATACCACTGTATACAGACAGATTGAACACTTTCAATCTCTCTGTTTTCATAAAGTATTCAAGAAAACTATAAATTTTAAATATAGTCGCTGAGTATCCTTTTTGACACTTGTTACAGTGGTATTATAACTGTTGTCATTTGTCTAATATGATATCATCAAAACAAATAGAAAAGAGTTGAAACATCTGGTATAGTTATTATTATCATTTCCACGATTTAAATAAATTATAACAATATCAATGTAAATATAACTATCCAAACTAACAAAATAAATTCTAAAATAACTCATTATTATAGATTAGTGTGATTTTTTAAAAAGTTTATTTTATATGATATAATATACAATTGTAGTACTATTAACTGTACACACCCCATTTCTGAGTTTTGCGTTCTCTTTATACATAAGCAAACTTGTAACTAGCACTGTGGGAGTGCGGTCTATACGTTATACTTTGTAACTATATCTTTGTTATAGATATAGTTTTGACATTTGAAAAGTTTAATACATTTAAGTGAAAACTTCTGTTATTGAGTAAAATGTAAAATTTGACTAATTACGAATTATATATATAACATGGTTGAGGCAAATAATAATTATATTTTTTTTAGTTTATGAACATGGTATAATGGTCTGGTTTAATTGTATATATCTGTAAATTAATAAAATTTTATATGAATGTACATTTATAAATTATGTTTAGCACAAGTGTTCTCAAATTATCACTATTAGAAATTTGTGTATAAATTTTTGGTAGCGTAACAAGGGTATAGAGAAGTTCTTTTACTAATAAATTATTTTATGTGGTTTTTTTTTTAAATTTTCTTTTTTGTATATATTTGGTAAAGATAAATATTTTAGGTTATAAATTGCAAAACAAAAATTGGTGAAAATTCTTAAATCATCAAGTCTATATTGACTCAAATATTTGTTATGAAAGACACAAAAATAACTAGCAGCGAATACACTTCATATGGGACATAAATCATAATCAATCTATCAACCAATAATAACTCTAAGCAGGACAAATATCGTTACAAAATGATTGATGACAAAAAAATATAAAGCCTTATAGCCTCGTAGTCGTAGCGGTTGCATAGCTGGATTAATTATTATACATTCTCTCTCAGTTATTTACGACTGATCGGATTCTGACAGTAGAGGTGATTAGTTAAACCCTAAGCTATGACCACTGTGTTTGTTCGATAACGATTCAATAGGATACAGAGAATGAACCGCACTATGCAAGCTCGCGTGCAGCTTTTTAATCTATTTATATAACAAACTGTAACCTAGAAAAAGTGGAAATGCTTTGTCAGCTGTGATTTAGTGTTTGTCAAGACCTTATATTATTATTTGAAACAAGTATATTTTTAAAATCATCTTTGAGGTTTCTTACTGAATTAAAAACTATTTCTACTCATTTAGTGTAAGCTTTTGAAGCAGAAATATAATATATTATGGGAAAATTTGAAGGGGATCTAATGATTTATTATTATTAAAATTATCAGAAATGTTTAGAATTCTGAATGTTTAGTATAATTTAAAACTGAACATAAGGAGAAGAACATAATATCTTATATATTTAATTTTTTATTTACAATAACATTTTGCGCTGGAAATATTCTTACTTTTAATCAAAATTGTTTTTGAAATATTCCTCAACCTCCTCCTCCTCAACTGTAAATCGGTGCTTCCTGTTTGAGCTTGTCGTCGTTCGGTGACTGAAAGGAGCTGGGTGTATCAAGTTATGCAGCTCTGTTGCACACTCTCCGAAATGTATCGGATAAAAGACCGACAAACTAGCCAACTTGCGGCGATGTTCCAAACTTTGGAGTTTTGCCTTGGCAAAGGTGGTATCACCTACGAGCCTCTTAGCCCGTCTCTCAATTGATTCCTACGCCTCTAGTTGGTATTTGGCCGTTCCATCCCAAAGATGCGAGCAGTACTCCGTGCACGACCGAACTTGTGCTTTACAAAGTGTGAGCAATTATTCCGGCTTGAAGTACCGACGCACCTTCCAGAGAATACAAAGCTTTTTAGCAGCCAATTGAGCCTTAGACTCAATATAGGAACCAAGGTTGAGAGACGAGTTTAGCCTGACACCAAGAAGGTCTAGGTGGTTCGCAATCTTCACGGGTAAATTTCGAAAAGTACGGGCCAGTTGGAATGGCCTCTTTTTGGCAGAGAATTAACACGCCTGGGTCTTCGCTGCATTAAACCTAACCAGGTTGGTATCGCCCCATTCGGAGACTGCCTGGAGGGAAAGATTTGTTCGCTCGACCATGGCCTCTCTGAGTGACTGGATTTCAGCCGCACTAGCTCGTGTGTTTGATATATAGCTCTCCACACCTGTGCTGCCGTCTGCATACCCAAAGATACCGGGTTTAAGCAGATCGTTAATGTGCAGCAAGAAGAGAGTTGCGGAGAGTTCCTTGAGGAACACCGGCATTAATAACCATTCGATCAGACGAGCAGCCGTCCGTATTAACCGATTCTTCAAAAAGTCTGATATCTACACACAGAAACCAGAGGGCAAATCGTAGGAGGAAAGCTTGCTAATAAGGCTATCGAGCCAAACCCGGTCGAAGTCCTTAGAAATATCAAGAGAAACCGCAATGGCTTCTCCGAATCTCTCAACTGCCTTACTCCAGATATGAGTGGCGTACACAAGAAGATCCCCAGTCGATCGATTCCGGCGAAAGCCATATTGTTGATCACTGTGGAGGTCATTCGATCCAAAGTACGCCAATAGCCTGACATTAAGGACGCGTTCCATGCTCTTACAGAGTATGGACGTGACCGATATGGGCCTGTAGTTGGCATGGTCAGCATAACTGCCTTTTTTGGGCACGGGTTGCACATTTGCAAGCTTCCAAGAACTCGGCACTTTTCCAGTCTCAAGAGAGAGCCTAAACAGACGTGTAAGTTTGGGAGATAACTTGGGCGCGCATTTGCAGGAATACCGTCTGGACCGCTGGCCTTGTTCATGTCTTGGCCTTGTCTACGCAATCGTACCGTTTTCAAAACCTTTCTCTGGCGAATTCGGATTTCCGGCATTGCCGCCGAACTGCCAAGAAGAACTGGAGGTATTGCGCTACCAGCATCTAAACGTGAAAATTTCGCAAATAGAGATGCAAATACGTTTGATTTCTCTACAGCGGCATGAGCCAGTGACCCATCAGGTTTTTGTAGTGGTGGTAGCGAGAGGCGGCAGAAGTTCACCTCAACCTCTTTGGCTAGGGACCAAGACAGTTTGGACCCTATGCGACCAATGTGGTAAAAATTAGCATTCCTTAACACCTTCTTGCAGGACTTGGCAGCCTTGTTAAAAGCTCTCTTCTTGTCGCGAACATCCATGGCCTTACGCTGGCGAGCTTCAGCCCAGGCTAGGTTGGAATCTGCGCAGGCACTGGGATCATTCGAAGAGAATCAAACAGACTGCCAAGGGAAAGATGCGTAGAAAGATCGTATCTCATCCCAATCTGCTGACCTGTATCGCCACATCTGCCTCGTACTTTTAGGGCTGGGATCGGGGGGGAGTAGACGGATACAGATTTCACCAGACAGTGATCAGAGCTACCCAAGGGCGATGAAATCGTCACCGCGTTCCTGTCTGGATCAGTCGTCAACAGAAGGTCCACGCAATAAGGTGTGTGGAAGTCAACATCCGGCACCCTAGTGGCTCCTTGGACCAACTGGGTGAGGTCTAACGAGAGAGCAAGACGTCTCGTCTTTCTCCCAGCATGGTTGGTGTCTAGGTAAGGATATTGCCAATCCTGGTGATGACTATTAAAATCCCCTAATAACACCAGTTGAGCCGACGGGTACTTCTGTCGAGCTAAGTCCGCCTCGCTGAGCTAGTTAGTGAGCCTAGTTGTCTCAGTATCTCTGCTGTGCGACCGGTAAACACAGGCATAGAGAATTTTCTCAATTCTTGTATTAACCAGTTTCCATAACACCGAAAAACTGGGGTCTTAAAATTTACGGAGACGTTGAAAATAAATGTCATCGCTGGCATACACGCATACGCCCGCACCCGATATAAAGTTGTACTCCAGGGTATACCCCGGGTAGGATAAGTACGACACGTCGGATGGACATCGTATTTGGGTCTCCGTGAGAAACAGGAGATGCGGTTTGTCTGTCTCGAGATGATGGTAGACAGAATTGAAATTGGAGTGCATGTCTCTGATATTGTTGAGGTGCACTTTTAGGGAGAGGGTGTGAAACCGCTGTTTAAAATCTTTTCTTTTCTTCTTGTTTCTCATAATTTTTTGTTTAAATAGGAAAAAAGTCGGCAGTCGAGCGAGGCGTTTACGACGCAGGGCCAGTGAAGCACACCATAATCACGCACACTGATGGGGGACTAGTCTGGAGACTGCGGGGACGCCCGAGCCCCCCCAAAAGTGTCCATCGCGCCCTCTCATCCGGTAGCCAACTGGCGCGATGACACACTCCCGACATTTTTCAACAGTTGGCGGGATAGCCTTTCGTGAATGGGGAGCTCACATTTGGGTCCCCTACTGACTGCTGTCGGCCAGCGGTGCATCGTGCCTTGGATCGCGCTTCCCTCCGCGACTAGTCTCCCGATGCTTGTTAGTCAGTGTACTTCTTATTCAGCATTTACTCGCAACGCTACTGCTCTGACCCGACTTCCATAACGGCGTCACCAGACTACGCGCCGGAACTCGGCTAGGCCGCTTGGCGGTGCGACTTAGTCTGGTGGGTGGTCACCACGGCCGAAGCCTACCACCGGTTGTTTGTCGCCTGATTAGCACCACCCGAGGACTACGTGTGGGGTATCTTAAGCTGATATTCTCCCACTGACGGGGCGATTCAGTCCACACAAATATATATAGTATCATTATAAGAGTAACCGATGTTTCTGTTAAAGGAAAAGATTGTTATTGAATATCAAATACTAGTATCGCTATATACAAAGTGACTTATTATAAGTTGTCAAATTGAACAGAAAATAAAGAGGCAAATGACGCATTGAATAGACTAACAACCATGTGTCAAATAAAACTATAGTAGGCATAAAATTAACATCTTAAAACATAAAACTAAAAACGGCCACCAGTTAGCAATATAGTTGTTCTATTTTATGGCTTAACAAATAGTCTAATAATTTTAACTGTCAGAACCCGACCAGTACTGAATAAAGGAGTACTGAATTTATAATCACCGTAGCGAGCTCTGGCCGACCTCACGCATTATAATGCTTCATATTCCTTTGTCATTTATTCATTCAACATTCCAAAAATGGTCAATGTATATATATATAACTCAATATATATATATTTTTAAAATTTAAATTATATTATGATATATAATTTTACATACAAATATGACTTTATTATTATATTTTTTTATTTATTATTTCATATAGATAATTGTTATTGAATTACGCATATTTGAATATAAAATACTTTTTTTTTAAATTTATCATTAATTTACATAATAGTGCTCCAATTCTGCCTAAAACTTTTAATAAGATTTTTTATTCTTTTAAAGTCACCTTCAAAAATTACAAACAAAAGTTTTCATCTGCTTTAAAATCCAACATTCATTGTAATTAAGAAGGAAACGAGTTTTTGTGTCGAACCTGTATGTGTACAAGGATGTTTTTGGACTCGGAACATATAAAACCACTTTAGATTGTCTTTTTAATGTTAGGTAAAAAACAAAACACACACATTGATATATTTTACAATTATTAGCAAATGAATAAAGCGCGTAATTCTTGTGCTTACTGTTCTCTGGAAAATAAACATATCTAAAAATCACACATTTAAAATAAACAAGTATCACAAATTAGCCAACGATGTGACCAGGAATAGGTTTATAATAAATTTAAGCTGTAGAAATTAAAGCGAGAGTTATAACAGTGTTTTTTATTAGGGTTTTTTAAACTTAATTAACAATTTAACTTACTTGATATTGTTGACTTGTTTGGTGTATCATTACCACTTAATTTTTTTAAATGACTTATTGTAAGTTTGAAATTTAAATTAATGAAATAGGTTTTATCTTTAAACAGTACCACGTCACTATATACAAAACTTTCTTAAAGAACGCATACAACACGACGCCATTTCTAAATTAGAACTATATATGTAACTAACAGAAGCCACGCTCCCACTGCGCTTGTTACTAGTTGAGTATCACAAGTCATTGTGTAAACGATGCAACTTTAACATGTGAATTGTAATAGTAGAACATGTAAAAATGTTGTTACATAAATGTAATTGTATATCAGTTAAATAACCTTTTTTTCTTTTAATAGTATACGGACACGCTGCAACGCTAATTAGCAGCTTACCTAATACTAGCAATTATTACACTTCATGTTTTATTAAAGCACGCTACATAATACTTTTGCACTATCCGATGATAAAACTCGGTAATAATTGTACATAACGATTTAAAATATACAATTTTAAAGTTTAAGTACAAAAATAATTAATTAAAAAAACTTGATTAAGTTTATATTTCAAGAAAAAATTAGTTAAATTAAATGATCACAACAAGAAAAGTCTGACTCAGAAGAAAAATAAATGGCTAAACAATAATTTAAATGTCCTTAAAATAGCCAAAGCTTAAAAAGAAAACATTATTGTTTTAAAAGTTTATCCAGGTTATAATCCAATCCAATAAAATATTACTTAAAATTAAAGCGAGAGAGTCGCATCTATCGTAGAAATCACGAGTAAGTTCTTCGTAACTCATAAAATAATTTCATCAAGCGTATATTTTATAATAATTCTGTTACTTTTTTAAATATATTATTATTAACTTACGTAAAAATATTATGCTCAGGACTCGATTTCCGTAAACATAGTAATATAATATTTCAAGCCGCTTCAGTGTAAGTAGAAAGTAATTCAATATATTACGTAAGATTACGTTAAGTTGGAATTTGGATGGAAGTTGTTATAATTTGAGTCAGTATTTTAATAATATGATTTAATGCTTTTATTGTTAAAAATTTAATACAAATTTGAACCCTCATTACTCAAAAAATTTATTTGAAAATTAAATATAATTACTGCAAATAAATATAATTATAATAATATAATTACAATAAATATAATTTGGCAAACAGTTAAAGAAAAACGTAAACTTTATTAAAATTATAGCGTAACCTTTAAACCACTTACAAAGAATAACCTAAACTTTAAGATTTTTCTATTAATATTCATTTTTAAATTGTTATATTAAAAACTTTACATAACAATTAAAAATGGTAAAACATGTTTTATGATTTGTCCAGTTTTGCTTCTAGGATAATCAGAATTTATGTTTTAAATGACTCTAGAAATCTGATAGCACATTGTCATCTAGTCTTCTTATGTAACCCTTAAATATATATATATTTAAAATTAATTAAATAAAGATATCTTATTCAATTATTTTTGGGTTCTCTTATTACGATTTCAGAACAGCCAGAACTATTTCCATAATGACATTGTCAATCAAATGCCAGTATTTTTAAACTTCACTTAAACATAAAGCAATATTTCTCGCTTGTTACTGAGACAGAAAATGCTGCAGCTGAGCTTATTGTTAATGAGAAATCTTTTCATATGAAATGTATTTTTTTGCATATAGATATTTTTAAACAATCAACCTCACCTTTATTTCTCTAATCTTGTAAGAACTGATCTTCATAAGATCCCTTATTATTTTTCCGTTATACACTGTATTCACAAATTGTCCTTTTAAAGTGTTTGAAATTTTAAATATATTGATATCAGGATCGAATATATAGAATAGAATATATAAAATTACATACTTTTAAATTTGTATATGCGAAATTTTGTATATGCGAAAAATATTCTACAAAAAAAAATAAGAAAGTCTTTATTCTAAAAAAATATATTTCAAGTTAATGTAACTAGCTTTTACCAATTTATTAATCCAAACAGTGTAATTTATTATTTTATATAATCTTTGCTGTGTCGGTATTTTAACTCTTAAAATATGAAAAAATGTATATTTAATATGAAATGGAACTAAAACTCATTAACATAGGATGGGTTCGGAAGTATTTTTAGTTTAAAATGAATTTATCTCACGAATACTTACAAAGGAATTCTTAAAATGTGCTTTTTAAATATAATAAAATATAATTAATTTTCACAGTACATTTAATAATTTTTTGTTACAACTGCGAAAATCCTTGGCAAAAGAAAGACGTTATTAAAAAACGGGTCATTAGAGTATGAACTTCTTCGATTCATCATTCAAAATTAATTCAGTAACAGATTGTTTTATAATTGTTACTTTATTTCTACTTCTATAAATCAATATATATAAATATATATATTTAAAAGATATGGACTATTTTTCATTGCATTTATGAAACGCATAATGAAATAAAGAATGTAAATAAATTACAAGAAACAGAACCCATATATAAATAATGTTTAGTCGCATAGAAGTTTGTAATGGCTTCACGAGGTCTCAAGATACTATTAGGGCGTCTTGTATGCATCCTAAAGTCTATTTATAGAAATTATTAAACTTTTGGAGGCATATGAATAGATAATTGGCTTATTGACAGACACCTATATTTCGTATTACTGTGAATTCGATTGCTTGCGCCGGGTTAATATTAAATACAATTTTTAAATGTCAATCCGACTATATATCTGTTAAATACAATTTTATTTTAATGTAAAAAATTAAAAATATAATGAATAATTTTTTGGATCACAAACGTAACGTTACATAATTACAACAAATTCATTAAACCGTCCTTTATTTCACGTATTATTTTTATTAGTATAGATGAGTTACACACGTCGATGTGATGTCATTAGTATCTTCGGACTGACGCTGGCGTCCGTCACTAACGAAATTTACTAACGAGTTGCTCGCATCGTTAATCGCTTCAGGCGTTTTCCAGTAACCCAAAAATGTTAATTTATCACATTTTTTGCTATAAAATTTACTATTTGAAAATTTTGAATTTGTTAAAGATAAACCTATAACTAAGATACAATATTAATAAAACTTATAAATATAAGTTAATAAACATTAGACGCTAACAGTCTTACAGACTCTATCAAGTGGGTACTCAACAATCACATAAAAGTTTGAGTTCAAGTTTGGTTTGAATTAGCAATTACAGTTGCGTTTGGTGTGAGAAAGGGAGGGAAATACGTGATTTCCTCTTTTTCCTACTACGCTCTAGTCGTCTCTCTCTTTCTTTTCTTCGATAAATTCATCTGAAATTACCAACATATAGTAGATATAGTTATATATATAACTATAGTGCCTATTCTAAAACAATACCAAGCCACATACTAAAATTCATTCTAGTTTAAATATAAGTATGGAAAATGGGTGCTATATTTTATTTTTTTAAACATCAATTGCAGAATTTTTCCTTTTTTTATCGTTTTTAATTTAAATGTTTTTATATATTACTTAAAATAATTTTAAATTGTAATCTTCTGTTTTTCATATACATTTATTTGTACATTAGTAATGGTGGTAGATTGCATTAGTTGTGTAAATTACGATAATACCTTACTATAAACTACAATGGAACCACCTGGTCTCTGTTAGTTAACATTATATAAAATTACCTGAAAGACTATAGTTTGTGACTGTGATAGGTATCATATAACGGTTCTATTATAAATTAAATAATAAATTAGAGTAATTATATAAGCGACCATCAATGATGTGGCGAGCTTACTCACAGATTACCTAAGAATTAGTAAAGTATAAATTGTAAGCGTCATCCAAAAATCAAATAATCAGAATGTAATACAGAATACAGTATTAGAATACAGTATTCGTGTTCAAGTCTAGTTTTGAGCTATAAGCAAAAATGACTGGCGTCTGAGAAAATTACTTAACACGCAGTTGCTCATTCTGAAATCTACTCAATTCTCCCATTTACTAAATTTGTTTATTAAATTAGTAGATTTATTTGCACGTATGAATCCTTTTATGAACAAATAATTAATTTCTATATTTAAAAAAATCATAATGGGGCCAAAATGTGTCTTGAAAACTAAAATATATCAGCGCTGATAAAGATTTTTAAATGTAACTAAATAGTTAAATAAATATCAAAGAGAAAGAGATACACAAAAATAAATTCAGAAAGGCAATAACAATACAATAGCTCAATATTCAGAGAAAACTGGAACGTTCGAAGTCACAGCTTCGAGTATTAGTCGGATTAATGATCTTTTCATTTGTGATATAAATATTTTATTTTATTTTAAAATTTTGTAGTCTGTCTAATTTGAACATTTAATATACAAATTTTAGCTCACTAAACTTGATCTCAACAATACTACATCTCACATTCCTTCAATTGTAAAATATTCTTTTAAAATCATAAAATTATTTCACGTATTAATTTAAAGTCATATCGTAAATATCTTAGTTTTTCTGGAAACATAAATAAAAAAAGAGAGTCGGTTTCGAATTGTATACAATAAAAAAATCTACAACACGGGAGTTCCTTGCACAAAATCTTTGTAAACATTTTTTTTTTAACTTTTATCCGCTGATTTGTTTAAAATTTTCTATTTGAAAAAAACTTAAAAAAGAATAAAATAAATTTTAAGATTGGATTTAAAATTTAATATTGATGGTAATTATTTAATGTGGTCTTATTTTTCATATTATTCTTATTTTTATTTATTTATTTATTCATTTCACAATGAGATTCTTAAATTTAAAATTATGCTATCAGGTTTTTTAGAATAACAATTCAAACTAGTAAAACATTTTTAATGAGCCCTCCAGTTTTTCTTCGCGTTCTTTGGAAGTGTTGGATTGTTGAGACCTCACCATCTTATCGTCTCACCTTGACATGACAGGGGCTTAAGATACAGTATTTCCAGACTTTTTATAATTTCTTTTCTATTATTTACAGGTTGCAGCAACCTTTAAATATATTTTTTTAATAATGTTTTCTAAGATTTACACGAGTACTACACATTTCAATAAAACTATTTTTCGACAAATAAACTGACTGACTGACAGACACCATCATCTCGTCTTAGCTTGCTGCAAAGCATTCGAAACGTCGGGTTAAATATAAAAATGTTATAGTAAACGCGAGTTATATCCGAAAAATAGTTTTATTGAAATATATTTTTAAAATTAAATAAATGAAGATATTGTCTTGTTCAATTAATTTGGGTTCTCCTAGTACCATTTCAGAAGTCCTAGGACAGCCGAGAGTATATCCATAATGGCCTCGTCAATTAAATGTATGTATTTTATACGATATCATTTTCGAGTACTGTTGACATTAATATTGACCTATATTAAATATATTAAATTGCATACTCTCAAATTTGTTTATACGAAAAATATTCTACACAAATAGATTAATTTATATAATTTAAAAAAAAAAATCTTTTTTCTAAAACAGAATATTCCAAGTGAATTTAACGACCTTATACCAATTTTTTAATTAAAAGAATTATGTAGATTTCTTGAATGCTAATACGTGGGTAAGAGTGTAATTAATTATTTTTTCTAATCTTTGCTGTGCCGAAATTTTTTACTCTTAAAATATAAAAAAATATATTGTTAGAGAAAAGAAGTTTTGCGGTAAAACATCTATAAATGGAACGTTTCAATCGTATTTAGATTCATTTGCTGGCTTGTTCTCGAATCGAACGGACGTAATCATTTAGTGGTTTCGGTATTAGAGTAACGGTCACGGAAGCCATTTTTGCTGATCGAATTACGAAAGTAATCGTTACGTTTATATTTTAGTTGAATTCTAGTTTTTGTTTGTTGATTTATTGTTAATTTGATTCCCTACCTCTATTACGTTTATTTCATAATTCATAAATTGTTTCATAAATTGTAATTGTCGTTGGATTCCTTTTTTTTTTTTAAGTAATTTCCATTTCTGATTCTTATAATATATTTAATGTGAAACTGAACTAAAACTCCTTAATATGAGAAGGTTTCGAAATTATTTTCTGTTTAAAATTAATTTATCCCATGAAAAAATAATATATAAATATAATTAATTTTCTCAGTATATTTTAATAATTACTTTGTTACAAACTGCGAAAATCCTTAGTAAAAGAAAAACGTTATTAAGAAGCGAATCATTTAAGCTAGAACTTTTTCGATCCATCATTCGTAATAACTTCATTCACAGTTAGCTTTATGATTACTTTGTTTCTACTTTTATTAATAAATATAAAATAATTTATTATATTGCAAAACAACCACGAATTAATTTTTCATCTCACTTTTAAGATGCATAGTCAAGTAAAGAACCATGACCATGACCATGTTTCCAACTTTCGCAAACAGCTCAAGTGGCTCCCAATTCGCTTTCGTAGAAATACTCGAATATTATGTCTAAGAGAAAACTTAAAATTCCCCACATAAAAGCAAGCTTTATCTCGTTCTTTTACTACTCAAGCAGTAAGACTTTGGAATGGATTACCTTACATTCTACGAAATTCTAAGTCCCTTTCAATTTTTAAAAAACGAGTTAAAGAGTACCACCTGTCTATGTAAATAAATATGTGTATATATTTATATATATGGATATCGTTTTAGGCGTATTGAAAATTTATTTATTCCCTATATTTTATAAATTTTTAATATTAATATTGATTGTAATTGTTTTATTTATCGTCTATTTTTTTTGGTTTATTGCACACATATACTGCCTCTCATTTACAACTCTTCTTTCACAGGTCTGCTGGAAGAAATTTCAATATGAAGTAAGCAGTGCCTTTGTACGAATTACTCTTTGTGTTTTTTTACTTATTTATATTCCATGTGTACATAAATAAATAAATAAATAAGAACGTAAATAAGTGCTAATAAATAGAACCCACACAATAATAATGTATAATGGCAGTCTCAAGAATAATGAGCCTTTTGCGAGAATTCTGAAGTCTATATCTTGAAACTTCTAAACTGTTGGAGGTAGATAACAAACTAATTGGTTTATTTTTCAGACACCTACATCTCGTATTACTGTGAGTTGATTAGTCGCCCTGGTTTAAATTTAAATTATATTTTAAATTGTCAATCAGACTATATGCGTTCTTTAAATTTATTAAATATATATTACATTTAAAATTTTCAATTTACAAAAATAAAAATTTATTTATTTCGTCACAAACGTAACATCACACAATTACAACAAAGGTAAATAAACTGTCCTTTATTTCACGTATTATTTTTGCTTATATAGAGATGACTTAACACGAAATATCACACACGTCGATGTGATGTCATTAGTATTTTCGGACTGACGCTGGCGTCCGTCACTAACGAAATTTACTAACGAGTTGCTCGCATCGTTAATCGCTTCAGGCCGTTCAGTGGCCCAAAAGTTATCACATGCTATTTCCTATTAAAAAAAAAATTAATGATAAACCATTAATTGAGGTATAAATATAATTCATAAGACGTATAAATAAACATGTATAAACAGCAAAGCCTAAACACGTCTTACAGGAGGTTTCAAGTTGGTACTCAACAATCACGTAGAAATTTGTGTTCAAGTTTGGGTTGATTTTCAGTTGCGTTTTATATGAGAAAGAGCAGGATACGTAATTTCCTCTTTCCTTACTACGCTCTAGTCGTCTCTCTCTTTCTTTTCCTCGATAAATTCATCTACAACTACCAACATATACTATAAGTATAGTGCCTATTCTAAAACAATACCAAATCATATCCTTATATTCCAGTGTAAATCATATTCTCGCCAATTATTGTGGGCGTAGGTATGAAAATGGGCGCTATTCATGATGCGTTCTTAAATTTTTTAACTTAAATATTCATTGCTGATTTATTTTGTTGTTTTTTTAACTTGAATTTTCTTTTCGTTTCAAACATTTCTTTCTTAGAAACGATATGAAATAAGATTGAGGTCTTTTAATAGGATAATCTAAAAGATATTATCATTTCATCTTTCATCGTTTCAAAACAAATATAATAAAAGATAATATTAAAAAAAAGCAAAATAAATAAATTTTCTACGTAATCAGAAACCAGTAATATGAAATAACATGCATTGAATGGTATTGTTCGGATATTGATGATTACAATTCCCAATAAATGTTTCGCTTACATTTACTCATTTTGGTTGAATATCTAGTGAGTTTTTCGGTCGCAGAATCATAATGTTTTGTCTTAACCTCCTTGAAGATTCCGTATTTTTATGTCGTGTTAAATTATATATCGAAGGATTTGAACAAAAAGACATTATATGAATATTTACTATAACAACATATTTTGCCCGAGTCGAATATAAACCAATAATACTTATTTTTTTAGTTTAGTTTTTCGAAACTAATTAATTAGTTCTATTATGAGTAAAGTCTGGAGTTATTTCTATTTTAGATAAAGTTTTCCAAAATTCGATAAAAGTTGAAATTATTTAAGTGCTATTGCTTTAGCTACTACTATTTAAGTCCGTATTTCAAAATCAATCATATCTTATTAGTCATAAAAGAGCATAAATTATTAACAGGAAAAGATTAAATAATTACTTTAAGTTACTTTAATAGGTTTAAGTAAATACAGTTTACGATTTAAAAATCAAATTTAGTAAAATACTAGGAATAAACAGTTTATGTTTGAGTGTTCTAATCAACGAGTTATCATGATTACTTATTTTACGATTTGAACTTAATAACAAGTGAAAAAGCTTTAGCTTTAGAGCGGTTTATCGGTACAATGTTGGAATACTCAAATATGAAAAGAATAAAGAAAAAATATTGCACGCGAGCCCTCGTATTGTGCGGTTATCACCTCAACACAGTGGACGTGGCTTAGGGCTTAACGAATTATCTTTTCTGTCAGAACCCGACCAGTCGTAAATTATTGAACAGAATGTATAATAAACGTAGCGAGGTATGCAAACCATAACACTACAACGCTATATACCTTTGTTTGGCTATTTTACTAAGCTGATGTCTATTTTTTAGGGTTATATTCACATGGTAATTTTATTCGATAAGGTTATTAATAAATTGATTTAATATATATATATATATATATATTTTATTTACGATATTTTCTCAATCTACTGCGATATTTTAAAAGCTTTCAATTTGTAGGGTAATTGTTAAATGTGATATCTCAGTTTATTTTGCTGTTTATATGGGTACATATTATTCATAATTCAATAAACATGTCACGAACAAAATATTTATTCACTTATATATTTACTTAATCGCTTGCGATAGTTTTATAAAAAGTATTTTAATCTATAGTTGCAAATATATGCCACATAATAAGTAATAAATAATAAAAGATCAGATAAGTATCAAATTCGTTTAAGATAATGAGCTACAAATGAATAATAAATAACGATGGTGTGTACAGCCTTATTCAAACCTTTGAACACAAGAAGAAAAAATTTCGAAAGTAAAAACTTTATAACAATATAGATAAGAGGTATAACAAAAAAGACCGCACTCTAGAATATATTGCATATTGCATAGTATATTGGATAGTACTCACGATAGTAATTTTTAAATTTTAAAAAAGTACATTGAAATGAATTAATTTTACTTATTCATATATAATTTTACCCGACATTTCGAATGATTTGCGGACATCGTGTTCGTAGAGTCTTAAAAGTTTGAATATATACAAAATCTAAACTCAACCCAACTCAGGTTCTTGTATCGGGAGGATTACTTCACTCACTGAAGTACTCGTGGTCTCTGTGTATCTGAGTAAAGTTTTCTTTAACGTTTTAGACTGACGAAAAATTCTCAATAAATGATAACATTTTTAAAGATAACGGGAGGGCTCGCGAAGTATAACACGTCTATGTTATTTATTTCAAATCAAAATCGACTATATATAGCAACCGAGTTTTAAAATTTTTTATTAAATATTTATTAAGATTATATGATTTTTTTTATGAATAAATTTTACCACTTATCAAGGCGCCCAGCTCAAAGACTAGATTGGCGGCTCAAGTCTACTTTGAAAGTGCATCGAAACCTGAAATAAAGGCGCTATTCCTCATTTAACCTTCCGATCTTTAATTTGAATATTTGAAAGTTGGATTATAAAATGCTTAAAACAGTTATTAGTTCTCTGGTCCATTATTCATGATTAGTCGGAAAATTACAGAAAAGATAATACGCTTAGTCTTTAGCTACGACCGCTGTGTTTGTTCGATAGCGGCCCAAAAGGATTTGCATTGCACTGTTTGCTTTTTTAACAAAATTCTGGCTGGATAAAGCTACGTTAACTTTATTTATAGGTTGTCTATTATTATTTATTATATTATATAGCTTCATGATAAAAGAATAGATCACATTGGCAATGGGAATTGTTTCATTTTGATTTCATTATTGGGATTTTAATGTGTATAAACCACGAAACCTAATAATAATAAATGGTGAAACCCGCAACAAAATAGATTTTATACTCTCGTCCGACCAACAAACAATTAAACCCGTAACTATTATCAACAAAAACAATTTTAGCTCAAACCATAGACCAATAAGATCAAGACTACATTTTAATTTCAAAATACAAAGGTACAAACGATTCATTAAAAAAACGAAAAAACATTCACATTTCACAATATATAAGAGTTCTGAAAATTTCAATTTATCATTAACCATTAAAATATTTAAAATCGATGAAACAGAAGAAGTAGAAGAACAGTACAATATATAGAAAAAAACAATAGATAATAGTAGTAATAGAATAAAAAGTGAAAATAAAAGCAAGGCCAAACTCTCACAAAATACAAACATATTAATTGCAGAAAGAGAAAGTAAATAAATATGTACAGAAGAATACAGAATTGCTGATAGAAAAGATATTTCACTGGAAAAGAAGTGCAATGCCATCAAAACCATGAAGTACGATAGGAGTCCATGCTGTGATGGTCTCACAACAGAAGCCTTTAAAATAGGATTACCCTCGTTGCTACCCCACATCACCAATTTATTCAACAGCATTTTAGATTCTGGCCAAATTCCGAAACAGATGTGTCATTCAGACATCACGCTACTATTCAAGAAAGGTGACAAGTCCAATATTGACAATTAAGGCCCATTAATTTAGTTCCACCTGCATACAAAATCGCATTGCAGGTTTACTCGACCACCACCAACCTCTCTAACAAAACAATATATTGTATTAAATTGGTGGTTCCGCGTCGTGTTTCTTCAAATTTTTTGACTTATCTACTGTGACTAGCTGGTCTTACCATATTAGTATAGTTTTTATTACATTTTATTAGTAAATTTTTCATTTTGAGGAAAATATCAAAATTTTTAATATATCCCATACAAAATTCACATTTTCGGTAGTTTTTAGTTAATAACTTTTTATAGGAAAATCACAGCTTTTTCAAACCTTCAGACGACTTATAGACATCGTTGAGGCGCATCTTTCGGTGCCACTTGCGAGAATGAAAAGTTATCCTCAGGCGAAAAATTCTCGAATTTTCCTTAAAAATTATTGTTTTTGTTAGAAAAAAATTTTTGTTTTTATTTCTTTTCAAAAATTAATTTAACAGCTATTTAGAGCTCTTTAATATCTGACTTTCGACATATCGCACACCCTGATCGGCTTATCCAGTCGGGAGTTGTAGTATTTTTAGGAAAAAATTTCGTTTTCCTCAAGGGAAAATTTCAATTTTCCAAATTTCAAAATTCTTTTTGACCAGTATCTTGCGGCTCGACGAGACGCATCTTTCGACATATTGTTTATAATTTTAGGACGCGTATTTACAAAGATATTTAGGAAAAACCGATTCCCGCGGTCCTCCTACCCGCCCTATTATAAGTATTAAAGATCGGAGACAAAAAATTTTAGCAAAACTTTCAACTGAAAATTAAAGAGCACCACCTGGTGATCATTTATATTCACTTGAAAGTAACCTTAAGTACGGACGTTACTTAATTATATTATAAATAACATAATTCAAATATTGACACATACCGGAAGTTGACTGACTCCCTCTGGAGACTCGACGACTCGGGCAGCACCTGAAACAAAACAATTAATTAATTAATTAATACAATATACAATCTTTATACAAATTGAGTTTATTTTACACCTTTTACACAACTTTGACAGCGCACCTTTGACAATGCTTAGAACACCCTCAAAGAACTCGACCGCCTCACCATCAGACTCAGTCTCTTCAGCCGGTAAAACCAGCCCCGGGGTAGAGAACCGATCAATCAGGCCCGTTAGACGCAGTGTGGACGAGTTAGAGCTGCGAGAAGGAACTCAACCGATCGGGGAATTGAGGGCGCAATCACAGCCGTCCAACTTTATTGAAGTTTCGGCCTCACAATCCTCACTGATGCTCCCAGCACCACAAACGCGATACTTAGCCGCGACGAGATGCTGCGAAATCATAAAATACCAGCTGAGTATAGCGAGGAATTTAAAACGTGAAATCAGAAAGGAAGTCGAGGACAGGACAGACCTATTACTTAGAATAACTAAAGCATATGAGGAGGAGAGGAAAAGCCTGAAAAGAGTAGAAATTACGAAAACAGACGAAGTGCCGGAGAAAATCACACCCTCAGGACAGGAAATAATTAGAAAAATTGAGGAGAATGAAAGGTTAATAAGGGAGAATGGAAAAGTAATGCTAGAACTGAAAGAAATGATTGATAAACAAGACCAGAGAGAAAAAGAGAGAGAAAATAGTAGAGAAATGACATATGCAGGAGTGGTGGCGAATCGGATCGACAAACCGATATCGGATCGAACGACTCTGCACTCAGTCGTCATTACCTCCAAGGACGAAAAAAAAACAGGGGAATAGGTAATGGAGCGTCTTAGAAAGGTAGCAAGTGAGGACGAGGGATGGGTTAAAGTGGAGAAAGTAAGGAAGGCGAAGGAGAGAAGGGTAATTATAGGTTATAAAACGGAAGAAGAAAGAAAGAAGGCGCAGAAGAGACTGGAAGAACAAGATAAGAACCTGCGGATTGAGGAGGTCAAGAATAAAGACCCCCCCTCATTCTCTATGGAGTACTCAAAACCCATGGAGATGAGGACCTGCTCAAGGCCATAAGAACCAAAAACCGCGAGGTGGTCTCGGACCTGGACCCGGGACAGGACAGGTTGTCGGTTCTCTACAGGAGGGCGGCACGCAATCCCCATACGTGCCACGTAGTGCTCAGGATCTCCCCGGCCATCTGGAACCGTGCCCTAGGTATAGGGAGACTGCACATTGATCTGCAACCGATTAGAGTAGCAGATCAATCACCTTTGGTGCAGTGCTCCCTGTGCCTGGGGTAGGGCCACAGTAAGAAATTCTGCACCACTACGGAGCCGAAATGTAGCTATTGCGGGGGCGTCCACATGAAAGTGGAGTGCCCGGAATAAGCTATCGGCGCAGAGCCCAGTTGTTGTAATTGCCAGAGGGAGAAACTGAGCAATGCCTGTCACAGCGCCCTGAGCGACTCATGACCGATAAGAGCAAAATGGGATAGAATAGCGAGGGCGACTACCCAATACCGCTGCTAAGGTCTCCTCGGAGGATACATCCCCATACAGAGTACTGCAGACAAACCTCCAAAGGCGGAAGATTGTCACAGAAGAGCTCCTGCTTGAGGCCACCAGGCGAAAAGTTGCAATCGCTCTGATACAGGAGCTTTATGTTGGCAATATAGGCAGAATAAAGGGTCACCAGAACGTAAGGGTCTTCCAGAACACTGGTCAAGGAGAAGGGACTGTTAAGGAAGCGATCGCGGTGTTCGATCCTAACCTAGACGTTGTCCAGTACCCGAAACTCACCACCGACAACATCGTGGTCGTGGGGATCCGAACCAGTGCCTGGGAGATCACGCTGGTTTTCTTCTACTTCGAGCCAAAGGAGTCCGTGGTACCGTATCTGCAGCGATTGAAGAGGGTCTCGCATGAGACGGGGTCTCAGCGTATCGTCTTTGGAGGTGACTCTAACTCTGAGAGTACCTGGTGGGGCAGCAGTGTCGAAGACAGCAGAGGTGTGATCTTCCGGGGAGCCCTTGAAGAAATGGACCTCCAAATCCTAAATAGTGGTAAGATACCGACATTCGACACGATAAGGGGTTTAGTGCGATATAGCAGCTACGTGGATATCACGGCGTGCACAAGCAATATGCTCACCCTTGTCGACTCGTGGAAAGTCCTGGAGATCCTCGTGAGCTCCGATCACAACGGCATTGCTTTTAATATTAATTTGGCTAGGGCAAAGGGCACCAAAATAGAACGCACTACAAGAATTTACAATACAAAAAAAGCAAAATGGGGGGAATTTAAAACTAAAATGGTACTCAACACAACAACCGGAATTTACGTCCAAAAGATATAGATAACACGAACGAGTTGGATCGGGTAACTAACGAATATAGTGAAGCAATTAGGGAAACATGTGAGGGGACATTACAAAAATTTAGTTAAAAGAAAGTCAAGCCATGCCGTGGTGGTCGGAGAGACTCTCAGGACTAAGGAGGGAGGTTAACACAAAAAGGAGGAGAATAAGAAACGCAGCGCCAATCCGCAGAGCGTGGGTAGTCTCTCAATATTTGGAACAGAAAGAGCTGTATGAGAATGAAATGAGGAAGGCACAGACCGATAGTTGGAAAGATTTTTGCAGCAAACAAAATAAAGAAGGAGTGTGGGAGGGAATATAAGGGTAATAGGACGAGCTACAGTGAGAGAGGAAGACCAGCTACTCATACATGAAGGGAACCACCTGGATGCGAGGAGCTCAACGGAACTGCTGGCGCAGACCTTCTATCCCAATGACGAAGAGATGAAAGACGATGAGGGACACCGCAGCACTCGAGAGAAAGCGAAAGAGCTGGAAGAAATTAAAGACCATCATAATGATGACCCACTCTTTACCGAAGGCGAGATGATAGATGCCCTCGCGAAGTTTAACAGTAAAAAAGCCCCGGGAGCTGACGGATTTACTGCGGACATCTGCACCCACGCCATAGGCGCTAAGCTCTCGCTCTTCCTGGAACTGCTTAATCAGTGCCTACGCCACGGCCACTTTCCAAAAATATGGAAGGAGGCCGTGGTGGTGCTGAAAAATCCAGGTAAGGAGACGTATTCCGTCCCAAAATCATACAGGCCTATCGGGCTACTATCTGTCCTCGGCAAAGTGTTTGAGAGAATGCTGGTCGGTCGACTCAGATTCCACCTATTGCCACGGATGAGTACTCGCCAGTACGGCTTTATGCCCCAGAAAAGTACCGAGGACGCCCTCCTTGATCTTATGGGGCACATAGTGGCCAAACTCAATAAAAAGAGGATAGTCACTATGGTGTCTCTGGATATAGAGGGCGCGTTCGATAGCGCCTGGTGGCCGGCGATAAAGGTACGACTGGCTGAGGAAAAATGACCGGCAAATCTGAGACAAGTGGTCAGCAGCTACCTGAGGGACAGAAGAGTATGGGTTAGGTATGCGGGTGAAGAATGCAGTCGTTCCACGGAGAAGGGTTGCGTCCAGGGATCAAAAGGAGGTCCCCTGCTCTAGAATCTTCTCTTAGATCCTCTGCTAAAGTCCCTAGAAACTGGAGCGGGATATGTGCAGGCCTTTGCCGACGATATAGTTTTGGTGTTCGATGGTGAGACAGCGCTCGAAATAGAGAGACAGGCCAATGCCTTTCTCGAACATGTTCGGGAGTGGGGGCCGGCATAAAGCTGAAATTCGCACCGCACAAGACCTGTGCGATGGTCATCACGCGGAGGCTCAAGTACGATAACCCACGCCTGAGCATGGTCGGGATAGACATCGGCCTGTCCAAGGACATTAAGGTCCTCGGCCTCACCATCGACCACAAACTTACCTTTAACACCCACATCTCCGAGATGTGCAGAAAGGCGATAAATATTTACAAGAAGCTGGCGCGGATGGCCCGGATCAGCTGGGGATTACATCCCGAGGTGATCCGGAAAATCTACGTAGCAGCCGTGGAACTGACGATTTTGTATGCGGCCAGCGCGTGGCACGGGGCGGCGAATAAGCTGGGTGTTCGGAAGCAGCTGAACGTGGTACAGCGCGGATCCACCCAAAAGCTGTGTAAGGCCTATCGTACGGTCTCCTTGCACTCGTCCCTGATCCTGGCGGGAATGCTCCCTCTAGATCTCCGAGCCCGTGAGGTGGCCTCGCTGTATGAGGCCAAGAGAGGAGTAGCCCTGCCTTAGCTAGGGGACAAAGAGATTGAGCGAATGGCCCCGGCGATAGAGGCACCTCATCCCGCAGTTCACATGAACCTGGGGTTCAATAGCATGGTAGACGAGGAACAACTCCAGCGTTTCAACACCGAAGTACGCGTTTTCACGGACGGGAGCAAGATTCAGGACCAGGCGAGGTCGAAACCAAGGCCCTCAAGCTTGCTCTGTCGTCCCATTGCACCGTCTACCAGGCCGAACTGCTGGCGCTGTGGAAGGCGACGGATGAGGTCCTCAGGCGAAGCGAGTCCACGTTTGACATCTTCAGTGATAGCAGGGCCGCACTCCTGACGGTGACCAATCGTCACGCACTCCATCCCCTGGCAGTGAAAGCCAGAGCCAATATATATCGTGGCATGGCCCAGGGTAAAGGAATATCCTTGTACTGGGTCGAGGCACACGCAGGGCTTGGAGGGAACGAGCGAGCGGATACCCTCGCCAGATGTGCGGCTCTGTCATTGAAGAGAGCTCCCGACTACGACCTATGCCCGGTTTCACTCGCTAAGGGGGGTCTCCGTCAGGCCACCCTCAGCGAATGGAACAAGCGGTATCAGGAAGGCGTAACCGCCTCCGCCACGAGGCTCTTCCTCCCGTGCGCGGTAACCGCTTACAAAGTCGTCTGGAAAATGGAGATTGCCGGCACAAACCAGGTGCTGATGGGGCACGGTGGGTTCTCCGAATACTTAAATCGTTTCAAGTGTAAGGAGAGCCGCACAAATTTAAAAATAGTCCCGGAAAACCTCCCCATCCTCATGCAAGACCACACAACCCTATTCCTTAACTACGCCCATAAAATTGTAAAATCTGTAAATAAGATAACAACTTTGACAACGTCAAAGGTGCCAGGACGTGGGGCTTGCACCAACAAAAAAAAAAAAAAAAAAACCTCTCTACAGGCCGGTTTTCGTCCCGGCTTTTCCACTACAGTTTACCTACATACTCTGAACGAAATCATTGAAAAATCAAGAGAATACCAAACACTCCTTTACAAAGCCTTTTTAGATTATCAAAAAGCTTTCGATACAGTCAAACACCCAGCAATATTTGGTGCCCTCAAAAACTAATGCATTGAACCAACTTAAACACAGTTACCAAAATTGATTTACGGCAATAGTACATCGAACATTAAATTAAACACTACGAACACAATATTTCTGAAAATTAATTTCTTTCATTGTCTTAAATTATATCTCATCTAATAGGATGATTCTTCATCTAATTTTTATAAATAGCAGTATAATTTTTTACGTTTTCCATTCATATGTTTTTTTTGCCTATTTCTTCTTTTATAAAGAACCACATTCAGATTTAGGATTCTTTTTGTTAACCAAATTTTTTAAACTGCAAGGCTTATAAATTTCAATAAAACTATTTTTCGTATATAACTCTCGTTTATTATTACATTTAAATATTTAAACCGACGTTTCGGATGCTTTGCAGCAAACATGTTCGCTGTAAGACGAGATGATGGTGACACCATCATGCTACAGAGCATCCGAAACATCGGGTTAAATATAAAAATGTAATAATAAACGCGAGTTATATCCGAAAAATAGTTTTATTGAAATGTGTAGTACTCGTGTAAATCTTAGAAAACATTAAGGCTTATAAAGTGACCTTTTTATTGATTTTCAGAAAATAAGTGAGTTTTGTGACAAGGCGTAAAGTTTGAAATAGTTTTTATATGAGTAATAGTAGCATCATAGGTA
This sequence comes from Mechanitis mazaeus, assembly GCA_959347395.1. Lineage (NCBI taxonomy): Eukaryota > Metazoa > Arthropoda > Insecta > Lepidoptera > Nymphalidae > Mechanitis > Mechanitis mazaeus. The sequence goes on along the minus strand of OY365753.1, from coordinate 16,430,761 downwards.
TTTAAAAATGATGCAAATATTTTGCTGTAAATAATTACAAACACAGATAACAAAGTTGTTGAAGAACATTGGAATATTAAATAAGTTGATAAAGTTTAAGATATATATCATTTTTAAAAGTACTGAAACAAGTGGGTCACAATAATATTTAAGCATATTAAAAATATCAGTTCTGATGGATGGCTTCGTGGGAGAGTAAAAATAACTGATCTTATCTGTGATGTAAATTAGAGAATGACTTAAGATAAAACATATATATAAGATTCATTAAATCTTACAATTTTTATTATTCTATATGTGACTTTAATTGATGTTAAAATATCGTTTCTATCAATTTTATACATTTGTATTCAGATACGGTCCATGGAGTAACTCGATTTCAAATATTTTAGAGAAGATGAAAGAACAATTACTAATGAAATAAAGAAATATTTGAATTTCTACAATTTTATTAGTTCATATAGGCTTCGAAATTAATTAAGTAATTTTGTGAATTATGTTGCAAGTACTTTTAATAATTGAAAATCAAACAATATTTTTTTGTATTTGTGGTTAAAACAAAATTATGTTTCAGTTAATCTGGAAGAAATGACATCATATTTTTGTAAAATAAAAAAAAAATCGAACGCGAGTTGGTAATTATATATATTTACCATTATGAACTCGAAAGGAACTGCCCTCAAAGAAGTATACAATGTTTTTATATTCACAGAAATGCTTACTGCTCCCTCGGGCTCTATATCACTCACGCAGATAAAACCTTGTATTATGTTATTGCGTAAAAAAAATAATAAAATAGACTTTTATTTTGTTATTTCAAATTGAACACTATTAAGTTAAGCTTTAAAATGTTTTTAATTCGAAAATTTTCTCAAAATACCTCCATATGACTTTTGACAGGGTTGATAGTCTAACATATTGCTTAAACAATAATAATATCACTTAATTAATATTTGATATAATTGATTGGAATTGACAAAAGCCATACTTAAAGACTAAAATAAATGATGAAATAAAAGATTACAATCGGATGAATCGATTTAGGTACAGTGTTTTCACTGAGAGCCTTGTCTGTCATATTAGTGTTTAGGTATGTCTGTTAGAAATAGAAGCAGTCGTTGCTAAGATTCTTTTGGAATCAGTGACAAGATAACATATATATTTACAGTTGAAAATAATTAGTTGGTTTTTGTATTCTACTAACTGGTAATACATATTACTACTAAACTACTATTGCGTACGTCGATATCTTAATTTTCATCATCTTCAGATAAAGTTATAAGCAATTAATGATATCAATATCACATCTTATAACAATTTCAGAGTATCGAAGGAAAAAGGCCAAAAGGTTAACAGAGTTGTTTCCGCGCGTTTGACGCGTCCAGTAGCGACTCGGTGCTGCATCTGTTAAATGCAGCGCCGCTCGTCGTGGACGCGCCACTACAAGGAGTGGGCTCGTTCGGGCGAAGGCAGAATGCAGGCCTCAGAAGGGAGGCGGAGGAGGCCGAGTTCGTGCACCAACTGAGCGCTCAGGCCCTCCGCAAACAGCCTGCTGCTGCGGTTGAGTATGTGCCAGGACCCGAGGAAGACCTGTCCTTGGGGTCGCAACCGGAATACACTTCCGCACACTTGGGAGTGGAGGAGCTTAGGGCGGTCGCTGGGCGATATGCTGACTCTATAGTAGAGGTGAGCAAAAAGTCCCTGATTCTCAAGGGGACTATGGTCAAGGCCCTGACTTCAAGCGGCATGCTCGAAGTCATGCAGGCTTTGGCCAGACGCAGCGAGCCGGAGGAGACGTGCCGCATTCGTGCGGACAATGCGCGTCTCCACAGGGAGGTGGAGGCCCTCAAGGGTGAGCTGAAGCTCACCAGAAGGAGTTCTCCGAGATGAGGGCATCTGTGGCCAAAGCCGCGGTTCCTGAGATGCCTTCCCTCAACTAGGAGACCTTGGAGGAGTTGAGGCGATCTCTTATTACCTGGGTGGGCGTTATGCTAAACGCCCGCCTTGCAGGTATCGAAGATCGCCTCCCTGCGAAGAAACTTCGGCCACCCCTTGCGGCAGACCATAAAATGGACGCAGCTGCAGCAGCTGCAGCGGCTGCCCAGAAGCCCGCTGCAAGTGGGCGATCAGGTTCGCCCATCCTAGTGGCGAGGCCTGTGGTGCTAAGGCCACCTGTATAAACGGTAGCCGTTACAGAGGAGGCCTGGATCACCGTCGTGCGGAGGGGCAGGCGCAAGAAGAGTGCTCCCCGCTCGCCGGCCTTGGCACCAGCGGCCAAACCCGCAGCCCGCCAGGCAGCTCCTGAGCCTTCGCAGCCGCCGAAGTAAGGCAGAAGCCGCAGAAGGCGGAAGGCCAGGGCAAGAAAGCGCAAGGGCCGCTCCCGGCCGAAGCCAAAGTTGCCGCTGCCAAAGTTGCCGCTGCCTCAGTCACCTACAGTTATTATCAGGCTGCATGACGAGGAGGCTTCTAAAGGCGTAACTTATGCCCACGTCCTCGAGCGCGCCGCCGAGAAAATTGATCTCGGCGAGATTGGGCTTGAGTGCGGTCTTGTCATACGGCGATCGGCCACGGGAGATAGGCTCCTAGAGCTGCCGCAGGCGGCAGCCAACATCTCCCCAGAGGCTGAGGAGCGGGGTGAGATGTACGAGTCCGTATTGACACGAGCTCGAGCGCACATCAACCCCGTAGAGCTGGGGATGAAGGTCACCTGCCGCCGGACCCAAACGGGAGCCCGAATATTCGAGTTCCGTGGGGTGACGGGCGGGCAAAACGCTGACCTTTTTGCCACTAAACTACGGGTGGCCGTGGCGGACGTGGCGAAGGTGGCCAGGCCGACGAGGTCGGTAACCATGGAGGTGACCGACTTGGACGACTCTATGACCAAGAAGGAAGTAGTGGCCGCTATTGCGGCAGCAGGGGGCTGTCCCGTAGAGGCAGTACAGGGCCGGGACATTAGAGCCGATCGCGGTGGTCTGGGCGCCCTGCGCCTGCAATGCCCGGTTGTTGCGGCCAAAGCCGTCCTAGCCAAGGGGCGGACACTAGTCGGGTTTAACTCGGCCACGGTCTGAACACTTGACAGCGTGCCTTTCCGCTGCTTCAAGTGCTTCGGGATCGGGCACACCCGAGCCATGTGTCCGGCCACGGTGGATCGGGTGGACACGTGCCGCCGCTGCGGGATACGGGGCCACATAGTGGCATCCTGCACTGTTGCCAAGCCGCACTGCGCAGTGTGCGCCGCGAGTGGCCGCCCAGCCAACCACGTTATGGGGAGGAAAAACTGTAACCCCCCAAAAAAGATGGGGAAGCCGCAGGCGCCAAAGCGCCCTGCCACCGCTGCCAACGCCGCCTCCGGGTCGGTCGCGCCAGCAGAGGGTGAAGCAATGGACGAGTGATGGGGTCAATCCATCGCTTCCTCCAAGCCAACATCAACCACTGTGCAGCGGCCCAGAACCTGCTCGTGCAGGCCATGGCTGAGTGGTGGTTGGTGGACGTAGCGGTGGTTGCCGAGCCGTACTCGGTCCCTGGTCATTGGCTGAGCGACAGGGACGGCTTGGTGGCGATAGCGACGCGGTCTTCCTCAGACTCCCCTCTTCTCTCGCCCTTAGAGAGAGGACCGGGATACGTGGCTGCCGCTGTCGGAGACCTGGCCCTTGTAGGTGTTTACTTCTCTCCCAACCGCCCCCTTCGGGACTTCGAGAATTTTCTCGGTGTCCTGACCACCGTGGTTGGGAGAGCAGCACCACGCCAGGTCTGTTTGTCGGGGGACTTCAACGCGAAGTCGGTGACTTGGGGCAACCCAGTTTCCGATGCGCGCGAGAAAGCGGTGGAGCTGTGGGCGGCCTCGACTGGGCTCTCTCTCCTGACCAGGGGGAGAGTTCAGACATGCGTGCGGCGGCAGGGTGGGTCCATAGTGGACCTCACCTTTGCCACCTCTGCGATAGCCGCGCGTGTCAGCAATTCGCGGGTGGAACTGGTGGAGACGTTGTCGGACCACCGCTACGTGCGGTTCGACGTCTCCACCCAGAGCCATGGGGGCAATGCCCGATCAAGGCTACGCAAATCCCCGTTTCCACGATGGCGGCTGACCTTGCCTCGGTCGGTGCGTCGACAGTGGTCGAGAGGATCGGCAGGCTAGGTCTGACGGTGGCGCTGCAGAAGACCGAAGCCGTGTACTTCCACGGCCCGCGGCAGCGCCCTCCTCCTGATGCTCACATTTTCGTGGCGGGTGTCCGGGTACAAGTAGGGGCCCAGACGAAGTATCTGGGCCTATTGTTGGACAGCAGGTGGCACTTCGGCCCGCATTTCAGCGGGCTGTCCGTGCGCCTGCTAAAGACGGCGAACGCCCTTTCTGGGCTGATGCCCAACCTGGGGGGGCCCAGCGCTAGATGCCGGCGATTATATGCCGGCATCCTGAAAAGCATGGCTCTGTACGAGGCGCCCATCTGAGCGGACTCTCTTCGGAGAAGGGAGAACACAACCGCTCTTCGGGCGCCCCAAAGGGCATTTCAAAAAGGGTGGCAAGAGTCTACCGCATGGTAGGTTTCGCAGCGGCGTGCGCTCTGGCCGGCACACCGCCTTGGGAACTCGAGGCGTGGGTGCTCGCCAGAGTGTACGAGTGGACGGCAGGGAAGCGGGCGCGTGGAGAGCATCCGGCCCCTCAAGAGAAGGCGGTAGTGCGGCGTGAGGCGAAGGAGGCCATCCTTCGTCACTGGACGGAAGAAGACGGAAGTCGTACGCTGGATGTCCTCGGGCCTGTCCTGAAGGACTGGCTCGAGAGGCCGCGGGGTTTCCTCTCCTTCCGCTTGGTGCAGGTAATGACGGGCCATGGCTGCTTCGGCTCGTACCTGCACCGAATCGGGCGGGAGGAGAGTCCGACGTGCTGCCACTGCGACGCGCCAGACGACACGGCACAGCAAACTCTTGAAGTGTGCTCTGCATGGTCCGAGCTCCGCCGCAGTATGGCTGCGGAAATCGGACCCGACAGCTCGCTCCCCGGTGTCGTCAAAGCCATGTTGGGGAACGAAAAAGCTTGGGTAGCGGACGCCTCCTTCTGTGAAGAGATAATGCAGCAGAAGGAGGTGGCGGAGCGTGCGAGAGAGGAGGACCCTCTCGCACCTGTGGTGTGCGTAACGCATTTCCCCGGGAAAAAAAAAAAAAAGGCGGCAGCCAACAAGGCGGGGGAGCCTCCGCACCGCCTTGGATGGGGTTGCAGACGTCGCCCAAGCCCAGAAGAGGGTAAGCCTCAGGATCAAGGGTTTGGACGACTCTGCAACCAAAGAGAAGGCGGCTGCCGCACTCTGCCGCATCACCGGGTGCTCAGGGGAATCTCTCCACGTTGGGGAGATTCGCTGGGATTCCAGGCATAGGAGCGCCATCAACAAACTCCGCGCCGCGTGCGCCCCGGTCATGGAGTCCTTGGAGCCGGATTTCCTCGAAAAGCTGGTGGGGTAACTTTTCGCGGAGTCCAGCGGCCACACGTCTCCCGTGATGGCTCCCCCTTTTCATCGTGGTGTAGTTGGCTCTGTCCCAGACATCACGGAGGCCGAGTTGGAGGTCGTGTCGAGTCGCTTACGAGCCCGCAGCACTGCGCCGGGTCCAGACGGTATTCCAGGGCGAGTGCTGTTCATCGCTCTGGAATACTTGGGTGGCAGGCTTCGGGAACTGTTCAACCTCTGCTTGCGCATTGGACAGTTCCCGAAAGCCTGGAAAGAGGACAGGTTTTCCGCAATAGCGGAAGGAAGGTCATTCTGCCGACTCTAGTTCCGCATACAAACCGATCATGTTGCTGGATAAGAAGGGTAAACTCTTCGAGAAAATCCTCTCTGCCAGTCTCATCCCTCACCTCGAGGAGGTGGGTCCGGAGCTCTCAGAAGCTCAGTACGGCTTCAGGGTGGGTCGTTCTACCATAGAAGCCCCGAGAGCTCTGAGAGATGCGACCCAAGAGGCTGTTCGCGAGGGGGACGTCGTTTTGGCGGATGAGGGTGTTATGCTATGCTGATGACACCCTTGTTACAGCACGGGGGGGAGTTTTTCGGAGTGGGCCCGTCTTGCTACCGTCGGTACAACGCTCGTTGCGGACCGCATAGGGCTGCTGGGTTTCGAGGTCTCCGTCACTAAAACTCCCTCGGCGAGGTCCCCCTTGTCAGGCGTCCATCTCCTTCTAGGGTTCGGAGTTGGCGGTGAAGGCCCAGATGAAGTCTCTGGGCCTCATCCTGGATGGAAGATGGAACTTCGGCGCGCACTTCTCCCTTCTTGCTCCGAAGTTAGTTTCCACCGCAGCTACCTTGGGAAGGCTTTTGCCCAACGTCGGTGGGCTGCAGGCGCCATGCCGACGCCTATGTGCCGGCATTGTGAGTAGCGTGGCGCTATACGGTGCTCCCACATGGTCGGGGTCCCTCACCGCTGACTCAAGGACCCTGTTGCGAAGAACGCAAAGGGTCCTAGCGGTGGGGATGGTCAGGGGATACCGTACGGTGCCCTACACGCCGGCTAATGTCCTGGCGAGCGATTCGCCTTGGGGGTTACAGGCGGAGGTGCTCGCCGCCGTGTATTGGCACCGGGCAGAAGCCTTGGCCACGGGGGTTAGACCCGAGGCGACGCGAATTAGGTCTCTAGCTCATCGAGCCCTGATGCACGAAGGGAGGCGACCCCTTCTGCCATCACTGTGACGAGCCGGTCGACTCGGCTCGTCACACCTTGGCGGTGTGCGCCGCCTGGGACCACCAGCGCACTGAACTTGTGGGCGTGATTGGCAGGGACTTCTCGCAGCCGCTCGTTATTACCGCGATGTTCAGCAACGAGAGTTGCTGGGTCGCAATGGCCTTCTTCTGCGAGCAAGTCATCGCCGCAAAGGAGGTCTTCGATCAGGACTGGGCGTCAACCACCTCGTCCGCTGTCCCGCTCCGTAGGGGGAGGCTGGCTAGAAGGAGGCGGGAATACGCCCGTCGCTTCCTTCCCCAGTTGTAGGCCTGGTGAGGGGGGAGGGTGACCTCTCTTACCTAACATAGGCCTACGATGGGAGGGTGCTCTAATTTGCTCGGGGCACCCTCATTCGGGGGGTCTTGCCGGGGCGTCATGGTGTGTGCTAACGCGACTCCGTGACGTCCCATTACGGTGCAGAGGGCAACCGTTGGTTTTTAGTGGGTAGCCTTAAAAATGGCAGCATCCTCTATGCTGCCGGGTAGTCCCACATTACCCTCCGGCCGTCACCCCCCTGTGCCGACGGGGTACCCGTAACGGGTTTTTCCAATGGAAAAAAAAATAAAGAGACGTAAGCTTAGACATTACTCTTTGTTCTTCAAATGTGTTTTATTTCGAATTCCATCGTCACAAATCGTCAATCATATATAAATTCTTAATAATAATTATTAAATAAACTGACATTTTTATGACAAGAGAGGCTTTATTTTGACACATTTATTATCGGTACAAACATTCTTTAAAATGTTGCCACAAATAAGTGGTTACAAACCAAAATAAATTAAATATTCATTGCTATAATAAATCAATTTACTTAAAATCACCGCAGCCACTTCGCAGTTATAGCGTGTATATTTATAATAAAAAGGCATCTAAAGATATTGACCCAGTCTATCTAAACTAATGACAAAAATCTCTAAAATAATGATAAAAACTCTAATTTTTTTTAATCAATTTACTTTTCTATTTTAGTTTATGTGTTGAAAGTAAAATATGATAATTTTAAAATTTGCTTTTATGAAAAATTACAGAAATCTTTATTGAGAGAAACAAGAATTTATTAAGTTGTGGGTCATTTTAGCTATAAGTTCTTCGAACCATCACTATTAATTACTTGACTGTCACAGTTTGCTTTTATAATTTTTAATTTTACACTGTAATCAGCTACTAAAAAGTTATATCTTTAGTAAGGAATTTTGCTAAGAACATAATACTAAACGAAGGAGCAAAGGTAGTATTTCAGACGGTAACTAATTTCATGTATAAGAGTTTTTATTTATAAATATATTTTAAGAGAAATGCGGAAGAACATACAAATATTCCATGTAATCTCGAGTCCTCATTAATTTTATCCATTTCTACATAAAATTATTTCGTTGAAGCTGTAAAATGAAGATGAAATGAAAAATATAAATGAACTTGTTTAACCTCTTTATTTTTTTTTTAATAACTTTGTTTTTAAGAAGATAGTAGGTAATATGTACAACCCTCCATAATAGAACTTTGAACTTCTTTCTATATTCGACAAATATCAATTTTATTGCCCTGATCTCAGCTCAATTTTTTGCCAAGAAGCTTCGTATTCGTATAGTTGGGCCGGTACTTTAAGCCCAAACATAAACTTGTATATAGCAAAAGTTTTGTCTTGCATTGAGTAATATAACCTCCAGAGGCGTTGAAACTATTTGCAAAACAGGCTAAGAGGCTCGTAGATACCATCTTTCCTAAGTTAAAACACCAAAGATTGACATATCGCCGCAAAATCATTCGTTTTTCGGCCTAATATCTGATACTTTTCGAAGAGTATGCAAAAGAGCTACACACCCTGAATCTCCCAGCTCGTTTACTGCACAAATTTTCTCACTTCTACATTTATTGTGAGGAAAGCCAAACATTCATACTCTCTAACTGTTATCGTGTTTCCGGAAAATCACAATCTGGTCATTTTCAAGTCTTGAGTAAATCGGTTACTTCTAGACAAGCGTGTCACATCTTAGACTACATGATTAATATCAGACAGGCTGCAGTCAAACGCAAATCTACTTTGCATAAAAAAAAAGAAACAATACAAGCTCACGTCATATGTTGCTTGGTACATCGTGATACAACTTTAACTCAATATAATTTATGGTTGGATTTTATTTAGATTAAAAACTTTAATAACTATAAAGATAGAACAAAAACAGGTCCCTTGAGTTTTTACCGGTTCTTTATAGTGATGGAATAAAAAGTTAACATACTTCCAGTAAAGAGCTAAGATTATATTATACTCGTATAACTACAGCTTGCCCCTTGCTTCTTTATGGTCGTTAATTTGATTTACCGTTTAAATGTATTTTTATTTGATGTTAAGCAAGTTTTTCACCTCCTCTTTAACCTTTTCTCAAATTTATTTTTATTGTTTTGAAAGAAAACGTACATTAACTCTGTTATATGTCGTTTTATTTAAAATTTAAATGTTCAGAATTACTAATAATTCAGAATTACAAAAATAAGGGAATACTTCAACAATGAAACGTAACACACTTTTCTGATGTTTTTTGGTCCAAACCGATATTACGGCTGAAACACATTTATGGCCGAAATTGTCTGAAACCAAAACAGCGGTTAGTCAAAAGTTAATGAACTTTAAATTAATATAGAATGAAAAAGAAATCGACATAAGCAGAATTCAAACTCGCTAACTCTGTGAATTCGTCCCGTCACTCTACTAATTGTTCTGTATTATTTATACACAATTACTTGCGCAAAAAATATTTTTAAATTACATTTCGTTAATTAGAATTTGAATCAGAAAAGTTAATGGAATTAATAAGAATCAATATATATCGCAAACGTATAAATGAGTCAGTCTATAACATTTAGCCTTTGCAGAAAATTTTATGTTGTTTGTGTCATTTATTTTATTTTGACTTTGTGACGTCTTTTGTGCAAAAGTTTTAATAATAATTATAGTAATAGTTTCATCAAACAATGTTTTAAAAGTTAAATTACTTAATATTTCAATAAGTTAAAGGTTCTCGCTTTTGTTGCATTGTACAAAACGAACATTTTATATATATTATAAACAATTACAAAACTTTTCAGTAAACGTTGCTAAAAAAAAATATTGTAAGTAACAATAATTGCTAACTAATTAATGAGCGTGAAAATGGTTGATATTTTGTTTAAGTACATAGCAATTTAATTCCAATATATCATTGACTTAATAAGTATTAATGTATATTTATTTTTGTTAAAATTTAATATTTGATTAAGACAAAATAATTACATTATTAATATTTCATCATTTTATATAAACAAGTTAATCCTAATTTCAATACATCTAAAACATCCAAAGTCTCCGCTACGGGCCCGAGTTTCATTCTTTGAACAAGCGACTAACCCAGACAACAATTACAAAAATTTTGCAGAGTATGACGAAGGTAACATGTAACAACATAATTGGAAAACACATGGAACTAATTACAGTTGCGTCACAGCACGTTTGCATGTAAACTGTATTTTTTTTTTGTGACTCTGTATAGTATTTTCTTAGATTTCATGAGTACACATTTTAAATAAAACTATTTTTACGGATTAAACTCAAGTATGATTTGGTTCCGTTTATTCCTACCTCCAAGGTCGGTAACGCTCTTGTGCGTCTTCGGATGTTGCAAGAGTTCATGCGGCGGGCCGGGCGGCGGTGATCACATTTGACCTGTGACCCGCACGCTCGTGTGCCCTCCTTTATCATAAAAAAATAAATGCTTTGGAGCAGTCGTGTTCACGGATAGACAAGATGAGTGTAACCAAAGTTTACGCGAGTTTAATCCGTAAAAAATAGTTTTATTTCAACTGACTTTATATTCTGAACCAAAGGTCGTGGGTTTAATTGACTGCTCGTTATTTGTATGTTCATAACTTTTCATTATGTTTATTCAACATTTTAAAGAATAATATGTACTCATAATTTTCGGCTATAGCTTATTGTTGGGTCATAATTTAATTAAATTTAACTGCTTTTCATATGAACTATGATAATACAAATTAACGTTTAAAATTCAGTTTTACGTAACATTAGTTTTCTAATCTCAATTATATTTTTGTTAACTCGATAGATGCATCAATAACTATAAATATAAACTAATATTACTGTAGTTTTATGGAACATTAACTATGAAATGAAATATTGTCTATTCTTTTTGTAATTTAGAATAAGCCAAAGTCATTCCATTACATTCAATGCCCAATCGGTCAATGCAGGATCTTAAATTGTTAAGATTCTTAAGTAGTTTACATAAATACTTGAAGCGCAGTTTGCAAAGTTCCGACAAAGAAATTTGTACAAAGAAATAAAGAATAAAAGTAACTCATTTACAATTTAAGAGAATTCATAAATAAAATTACTTGGCTTATTTGATGTTCTCTGATTTAATAGACACAAGAACAGGACGCGCGTTCAAACATCAATAGCATTTCAAAAAAACTTTTTACTTTTCATCCTTCTAATGTAATATATTCATGGTATAGGTACGTCATAACAATATAAATTTAAAATGGTTGTATTTATTTCCACAATATAACGAGATCCTCTGCTATCTCTATTAAAAACAATAATAATTAGTTAAAGCTTAATTTGATGCTATCTCAATTAAAAATGATCAATATTTAATAATATTGATCACTTTTAATCTTAATAGATTAGGTATGTATTTTTTAATAATATTATAATTAAAAGAGGACACTCGTTGCTTATTATCGAAATACCTTAAAACTTTTCGTAGAAAAATGTATTATTTTAATCAGTTGTTGTTACCTTAATATTATATCTTTTTCTTCAAATTGAAAATTTTGATTAGTATCTTAACTGGAAAACAAAGCAAGTAAAAAGCCGGCACTGGGTTGTTGCCTACAATTCTGTTGCTGCCGGCTTTTTTGATATTCATCAAAAAAGAAAGGTGGATAAAAAAAAATGGTTTTAAAACAGAGTATAATATTGAGCTAATGTTTTGTTAAATATACAATAGTTTACAAAATATTGAAAATTTTTGTAAACTATTTTAACACTGCTTGACACTGCTGTGCAAAATGTAAGGGATAAGTGTAAGATATTTAATCAAATATTTATTTTAAAATAGAATAAAGTCACAGGCAGTAATGTGTTGGTGCATAGAATTTGCATTGTTTCTTTGGCAATGTTTCAGCTATGTTTTAACTATTATTACTGTAGATTTGTAAGTAAAGATAAGATAGAGATTTCGAATAAAAAATTGGTTCTTTTAAGTACTTTATCCGAAATATCATTTTGTATGTTTAAATTACATAATTGAAGGATTGGCCTTGTTTAAAATTTTTTTTGTGCCATTTATATTATAAAAATAATTATTTAAATTTTTGTCTGTTCAATGTTTCAAAGACGAGATGATATTTAGGGAAACAAGGTAGATGACTGGCCCTGGCTGGATGAGCCAGCTAGCTTTTGTGCCGCTGCTCTGTGGAGTCCTGCTCTATTAAGCTTTCAAGAAAATTAAATAATAATCTAATAATATATTCTTTAGCTTATAATGACATTACCTGTGCAAAAATTTTACAGCATAGCTGTAGAGGAATGGACAATTTTTAGTTCACATACTATTAAAGAGGAAAAATAATTTCAAGGCACAGATGAGGCTTTAGATAATATATAAGAAAAAAATATAGTTAACACAAATGATCCATCGGATGAGAAGTGGATGAGTTGATGAAATGTCTGAAGTGGAAGATCATTGAAAATAAAATTTTATGTTTAATATTAATATAATTCACTTTTTAAATACTGTTTATTTGATGTACCTGACTATAAAAATTACAAGCAAATTTACAATAAGTTAATTAGTTTATGTGCTGACTATATACAACTACAAATATAAAAACGTTTCGAAAGTGAATTAACTGTATACTTTGTTTGTAAAATATACATTTTAAGCTATCGAATTGGAATGTACTAAATTTTTCTTTATTCAGCCATATTTTGTATAGCTGAAATAATTGAGCGAAGCTCTCTATGAGTGACTTTTTTGCATCCCTTGCGCAAGCTTTAATCAAAAACGGTATATCCGAAAATTTCCAAATTTTGCACACTGGTAGACATTACTCTGGTTGTGGTTTTAAAAAAAATATTTAAAAAAAAAACAAAAAATGTAATATTGTTTCTCATCTTGAAAAATATTTGAGGACAGAATGCGTCGACGTTTTTCTGTTTTGCACCTCGCTTCGCTCAATATATTAACACATACCGAGATTTTTAGAGCGCCGCGTGTCAAAATTGAGGTCTGGTCGCGGTCCTAGTATTTGAGCTAGACGTATGAGGTGATCCGAAACATAGGAGCGGTCAGATGCGTAGTTAATTTCGTACCTGTTTAAACATAGTACCGTTATGTTGCCATTACCTTCCTACATCCCATAGTAATAATAGTAATTTCAGCGTGAGTGCACATTGTATTTACGGTAGGATATGTATTGACCTTGATCGTTCAAAAACAACCCGTGTGTTATAGTTCAATTAATTTTCAAAGCTACCGCTCTATAGAGTATGAGAAGACGTAGTATAGAATCAATGCCTTTAAAATATAATTATAATCTCATGTAACTTAGGAGAATAAACCAAATACTAGTTCTATATTTTTGATATTTAAAAAGAAAAGCAGTTAAACTTTAGTCACAGCTAGAAAACCTGGTTGTAAGGCTTTTAGTTCCAATAGTTTTAATGGAATACTACTTATAAATAAGACCGTGTTTAATCCATTGTAACATAGACGGTTATATTATTAAATATAAAAACCCAATATAAATATAAGTTTTTTAAATAATTTGAAACATATAAAGGCCAGACAAAATAAATCTAATTATTCACGATATAATATATATACATTGATAATTAAACATGTGTAATAACTAGGACTTGGGAAAACTACTATAATGGCTGTAATAACTGTATCATTTGTCCTCGATGAGTTTAGACGACATCACATTAAAGGAACGAGAATAATTTACTTAAATGCTATTCTATCAGAAACTAAACAACATTTAAAGAAGTTTTTGTGTGATAATGGATAACTGTATCCCTTTGTTCTTATATATTTATTGTAGTAATTACCAAACTTTAACTAATAAATAAATTTTAAATAAAAATAATACAATATACAATATAAATACTTTTTGTGTGTAAATTTTTGTGATTCAAGATTACTATTAAATATAATTATCCGGCTGTACTCACGTTATTACTACCGGAATTTGCCCGACAGTTCACGCCACGATGCCGCCATGCTCATAGCTCATAAAGAAGGACCACGAATGGGTTTGAAACTAGTCGAGTTAATAGTATAAATATCATTTATATTTCATACTTTTAGTATACTTTAATATGGTTCCTCTTTCAAATTGATATTAAATTAAAAAGTTAAATAAGATTACATCAAGTTTAAATTATCTTTGCAAGGAATTAAGATTTTATAGACTTTCTCGATACGATACCAAAGAAACCTAAATACAGTCCGTCGTACAATGAATAAAATAACATAAAAAAATTCCAAAACTTTTCAGCGAATGACGACAATAATTTAAATTAAAAAAAAAATTCTTGCACACAACATGTGTGACACAGCAAATTCGTGTGTCAACTATAATTTTTGTTATAAGACTTAAGAATATATAGAAAAATATATTTTTGTATACCTTTTATTATTCTTTTTTGGATACTAACCAAACAAAATTCAGTGCGACTTCTCACTATACAGTACGTCGTTACTGTGATTGTTTTAACTAAGGTTTATTGTTAATTTAAGGTACTTAACGTTTAAAATGAATCCAGTTTTACCTAAAACTAGAAAACAATTAATTTTTATCAATCTTTTGTATAAATACATATAACAAAGACCATTTTGTAACATGATAATAATATTGTAATTTTGTGAAACGATTACTATGAAACTTTTTTATCTTTATCTTATTAAGGATTTCCTTATAACTAGTCTAGTTACTACAGGAGGTGAAATTGTAGGGTTATTCTTTGAATGCTCTCCAAAACAGAGAAGAATGAAAAGAAAAAAGAGTAAAACTTTGCTCATTTTAAATTTATGAGTATGCATCAGTAAAATTACATTGCTTATTCGTATAGCAATAAAAAAAAAGATAAAAAAATTAAAAATTAAATATGAAATGGATAAAATTAAAATGTACACTTTTGTAACTATATTAGAATTTAACAAAATCGTGTGCTACTAATATTACCTACATAGACGACAAGATTCAACAAGATTTATTAATATTTTAAAGATTTTGTGGTTTTGAATAAGCTCTTTACTACAAGAAATATAACCTTATTTTCACGAACATAACTCGGTTTCTGTAGAAATTATATTTACTGTTGTTACAATCTGTGGCACAGCGCCATCTACCGATGCTTTACGTAAGTTTCTCCTCTTCCGTATTTATTATGAGTCAATGATTATGTCGGTTGTGAACAATCTTAAATATCTTACTAAAACAAATAAACTTAATTCTACTAATGGCTTTACTTGTTAAAATATTTAAAAATCTATCATTTAATTGTAATGATAATTGTAACATCTACTATTAAACTGCATATGATTCATTTAATCACAAATATAATAAGAGTAGCTCTTTTCTGATCATTATATATTTTATCTATCTATCATAATAATTTAGATTAGTACTGTGCGCCTAGTGCGAGTTCTCGAATCAAAACCAACGCGTAAGCGTGAATCTCAATTTTTATGAAGCAAGAGAAATTCCACATTACCTTCAATAGATGGCGCCACTCTTATTTTACACATGGATATTAAACATGAAGAATACAAATTCAAATTCAAAATATCTCTATTCAAATTGGCTTTTTTGAGCACTTTTGAGTTGTAAATTTACAAAGTATATAAATTTATGTGTAATAAGTTCATGAGTAAGCCACCACCAGCTCGGAATGCTGTTCTGCTGAGAAGAACTGGCCAGAAACTCAACAGTTGCTCTTTTTAAATAAAAATTAACAATGTTTGGCGAATACATCATAATAACAACGCTGCAAACGACTCAACAATCCAAGTTCCACACATTCTAATCGACAAGTACTGTTGAATGATGTAGTAAGATTTATTTAATGATATACTTTTAATTTTAGATTAAAATCTAAGAAAAGTAGGGTCTAAGATATCTTGAGGAATCTTATTATTTATGAATATACCTAACCCTATGAAAGATTTTTTAACTTTTTAAAGACGAAATTTAGGCATTACGAGTTTATTCTTATATTTTTTATTTATCGTGTGTCTGTCACTATTTTTAATATAAGTATTTAAATTTTGGCGAATAAATAATATGTTATTAAAATGAAAGTAACTAAATATGATAATGCTAATATCCTTTCTTTTACCGATAAACGACAATTGATGCGAAATAATAGTAGCTCTCCTCTTGAAAAACACAAAATTGAAATATATACATTTATGTAATTAAAAGATTACTGTTTTTTATTAATAAAATATATTAACAACATAAAATTAATAGACATAGTCAAAGATACTAAGGTTAATGAGGTAATGCTAAGCAGAGCAGAAACTGAGTAATTAACCTTCAACCAATAATTACTTTAAGGCTTTGATACCAGTGACTGTAGTGTGTTCTTTGTAAATATCGAGTATTTCAGCATAAATATTATTAAAAAAACGGTGTATTCAGATTTTTATAAGTTTAGTGTTTTAATGAATTTTGCTTCATATTTTTGAAAAATTATAAATAAAATAACACAATTCTATTTATATGATACGTTTGATAATCTTATAATAAAAAAATAATATTTCTCATATTTTACTTAATTTCAGTCATATTTTGAAAATAAAATGATTAATATGCAATAAAATAATTGTTATTTTATATCTGGAATTGTGACATAATTAATAATTATAAAAAATATAATATTATAATTATTTATAATAAGACGTGTAATGTAAGTATATTTATAAATAAATAACTATTGATTAGTAGTAAATACATACAAGTTCAACAAATTCTCATTACCAATAAAATTTGTTCTATCCTAAAGCTTACCTCTCGTTTTCAATAAATATGAATATGTTATTTTCTGAGCTCCTTATGAGCACTTAATATACAAGCATTAATTAAAATTTTACGCTATAAAGCTATTAATAAAAGAAACGTAAATGAAAGTACAGAACGAAAAGAAATTTGTTTTATGAAAATATAATTTAAAATATTAATTAAGCACTGAAATAATATATATTATTAAATAATTAAAAATACTCCTAAAAATATTTTAGTAAATAACAAAAAAAAAATACATCAAATAATAGAATATACAATTTTATTTTTAATAATAGCTGCCTCATAATTCGCAATTCTTGTTACACTCCATTTCAAAGCTCTGAGAAAATTACAGTGAAAACTCAATTAAATCTCAAATCAATTAGTTCATTCATTTATTTTGTGACAAACTTTACGAATGGTACTTGTAAAGAACATCCAAGTCAGGAACATCTCTTATGTATTATAACTAATTATTCGACTGTACTCACGTACTTCACTATCGGAATTTGAAAGACTCATTTTAGAAAGTTTCGGACTAATTCGGGATCCTTATTTATGAGCTCGGAGCATTGCGGAGTCGCGGCGTGAAGTGAGTACACGCGGATAATTATTTATAACAGTAATCAGGAATCACGAAAGTTTAATTACAAAATTTATTTATATAACTAAACTAACGTATGATATTTAATTAAAAAGAAATCTGGTGATAGTAGTCAATACAAAAATATTTTTGTATGTTCGAATCAGTTTAGATCCCAAATATTATTGTAAAAGTAATGAACCAACGAATATTGACTTTTTGAGATGGAAAATATGCAGAATATCTGTTACTATCAAGAGTATTTTTAAATGATATGACATTCTGATAATATTTATTTATAAATGATTCAAGTGTTCCAATTTTGTATAAACTTAAAAATTATTTATTCATTAAATACTATACAAGTAGTACTAACATGCAATATACTATACAGTACAAATCTCTTAAATTTATTTACTAACATAATCATTTCCAATTAGAAGTGACAAGTACATAAAGCGAAGAATTATTATGAAAAATGTATAACAAAAATTTTAGAGTAATACATATCTTAAGAAAAAAAAAATATAAAGCTATTATATAATATTATCGTCACAATTTTTCGAAGCAATAATAGAATTAAAAAGTTTTTAATGTACGCTGCGGGAACATTGATGTTAATATTAATGAGGATAATCAATATTTATTTAACTTTTCACTTCAAGATTCTTAAGCTTTTAAAGTTATTAAGAATTTGATGAAGTAAAAATATACTTTTAAATAATCATAAATTATACGATGGTGTACATAATATGTTACGTTAGTACAGCCGGCTAATTATATATTATGGTAATGGTAGTATATATAATTATAACATTGTTATTTTTTGTCTTATACTACATTTGATAACAATATTTCTATTCCATTTACTAGCACCATCCCGTGACTCCACCCGCGTGGTGAGAAGATAAAAAGTGCCCTAAATATTTCATCTTATACGGCTCAGCTTAGCCGTAAAACATATATTTATTAGACTTTTTATTTCCATAAATTGATAGATAAATGGACAGACATAACTACGTTACTTTCGTTTTATAATGTCAGGCAAAAATTTGTATAAAAATATTACTGAATTTTTGAGAGTATTACTTATTATTACAACAGTTTCTCTTATCGTACGGCATCAGATAAAGTAAAAAAAGAAAAGACTAAAATAAAATAAGGTACATAGGTAATAACATCGTCATGTTTTCTGTTTTGGCAGTTCTACTTACTTACTGCAATATACTCTGTTACGTTATTTTAGTTCAACGAAAATAGAATAATATAATGTAGATTTTGCGATTAAGAAGCTTAGTAGAAGCTTGATGGGGCTCAGAGCTTAATCTTATCTTGATAACTTTGAAACTATTCGTGCAAATTACTTAGTATAAAAGACAAAGTTTATCTACACTATGTACTTACAGCGATAAATCTATTAATTTTGATAAGACCTTCATTAAATTAAATTAAATTTTATTTATCACTCACTAATTTCGAAATAATGGCATTCACATAACAGTTAGATATATGTGGTATCACAGACTTTTATTTAGAAGTATTTAAAACAAACAATCGAATACATTTTCTTCTAGGCAGTGCAAGCGAGATATTTCCCAAAGGGCAAAATGTTTTCCGACTTCATACATATCGTTATATTGCATTCAAATTACACACAGTATTTATGAATTGTAGTTTATGTTTTGTTCTGATGTATAAGTATTAAGTTTCATCAACATTTTGTTAGTAGTTTTTGCATGAAAAGGTAACAAACATTCATACATCCTTACAAACTTTCACATGTGTAATATTAGTAGCATTAGTAGGATAGGAACTAGGACTTAGGAATCAAATATCAATTACGTGAAAATCATTGCGATGAAAAACGAAAACCCATCGTCAATTGTTAGAATGTTAACTAGAATACGTTTAAACCGTGCTATTTATGTAGTTTACATAAAGAGCTGTAAAGTTACAGGACAGATATAATTGGCAAATACAAAAGTTTGCGGTTGCGTGTTGAAATGGAAACGAAATGTTATAATTACTGAACTCATGCAAGGTGATAATTATTGTAGAACGTAACACGCCTTTGTGTGAATATAATTTGTCAGTTTTATTATGAGCTTACTAAAGCAGTAGCCAATGTTCTGATAGCTGAGGTGGGAAGATAGTAGTGTGACCCATAGAAACAATTATAATCTAAGAGTTTTATAGAATGTTTTCTAAGATTTACACGAGTTTTTTTGTTTTATTGAAATGTGTAGTACATTTCAATAAAACTTTTTTGGATATAACTCGCGTTTATTATTACATTTTTATATTAAACCCGACGTTTCGGATACTTTGCAGCAAACGTGTTCGCCGTAAGACGAGATGATGGTGTCTGTCAGTCAGTCAGTTTTATAGAAGATTTCAATGAAGATAAGTTTCATAAACTTTTTAAATGACGAATTTTGCACGGAATTTTTTCATCACAAGTGTAGATGTAATCACCAGTACCACATTATTTTTATAAGATATTTTCCATTTGGAATTCTTATCCAAGGAAAAGAGATGGATGAGTTCTGGTAGAGGGCCAAAGTCGACAAAGCAGTATACGAAAATTGATGCCATGAAATCATATAATATTATGGTTTTAAATAAATACTACCAATATAATAAAAACGCAAGTTATAAACCGTCACATCCATATAAGATATATTAAGTTTAGCAAAAGCTAATGATTTATTTTCTTACTTAAGCGTCAGACACAACAAAATACCAGGTGTATTTTGTTGTGTCTGACGCTTATTTAGAGACGAAAATCGATAACTATGGCCGAATTACGATGAAAAATACAGAATGAAACATTAGGTAAAACATTTTTAAAGCGTTTTATGATCATTAATGGTATATTTTTTCTAAAAATTGGGTTTATAACTAAAAATATATGTAAATTAATAAAATTTCCGTATTATATATACACTAATATTAGAATATTTTCACTACAATTATTCCAAATATTAATTTGAATATTATTCGAGTACGCACTACGAAGAACATGTAATGACATAGTTTGACTGTGGTAAACCACGATAACTTTAAATCTATAAAATTAAATTTCAAGTTCATTTCCTGTGTTGGTACTTTCGTGTTAAAATATAAAACTAATGGAAATCTGCTAAAATACTTGAAATGTTGCACAGATTATAATATACAATATTTAGAAATACAAACTGGAGATGTTGAAATGTTTAACATCTCTAAATTGGGGAATTAATAACACCATTAGTATGTTTGCATAATCTTATATATTAATGCAGGAAGCGATTTCGTTGGCACACTGTAGCTCGAGAACCACTAAAGGGAAAAATATCGTTGATGGCTCAAATCAAAGGTCTCATTATGCTACACTGCTGAAAAATAGTGACAACTCTCAAATCTCATTAGCCTAATTGCAGTAATTAGTCAAAAAATTAATTTTTCCCATAGACTTTGCATGGGGAAATTTTGCGCGCGGTTTTTTAGTACTAGTTATAACAAAGCTCATAAATTACTATTAAAATTTCAAATATATTTATGTAGATGTTTTCAATTTTCAAAATAGATCGCACTATTGTTGCTGAATGCTATTTTCGTAGGTATTCAATAAACTCTTATAAAACTACGTAAGTTACATCAAATTTCTTAACAACGTTTTCTTTGGTATGATATTTTTAATGCCAAATCGATACTGTCGAGACTTGTACACATGAAGAAATAATCAATATTCTATATATACTCAACAAAACATTATATATATGTTGAATATTTTAAATAATTAATTAGAGAAAATGTTAAAAGATATACATTCTATACAATGACATGTGTTGCTTGAATAGTTTCAATAAAAAGTACATATATCAAAATATTAATCACATTTGGATTCATAATATAGTCCATGACACCATATGAGTCAATTTAATTTATTTGCCAGAAATATATAAAAGTTAAATTAACTTTAGATGTTTAATTTTGAATACTGACTCTTAGACTTACAAATTCTTAAAAAACAAGTACTTGAATCGAAACTTACATTTCAAAGAATGTAGTTTATTATTAACGGCATGTCAATAATTGATATAACTTTAGACGGAACATGGAGGTGAGGGACACAAGAGTCACCATATACACATATTATATAACCTGTAACAAAAGTCAATTTTGGGGGAGCAGATAGTACTATAAAAAAAATAAGACGAGGAAGGAAAAAACAGAATATATGAGCTTTAATGATTGAAATTAATTTTAATATTTATTTCTTTTTAAATAAACATTTATAAAACAGCACACGAACTTTATGGCTTTTGGACACTCTCCCGTCCCGTAGAGGTGTCCGTCATCATTAATTTTTCAATATACATTTGTTTACAAAGTTAAATGTGTTTTTACATGTGTTTTTTTATCGAATTTTGAATTAGGAAAATGTGGTAAATATTTTAGACTGGATTAGTTTTAGGTACACTTTTCTACTGCAGACATTAGAAGTATTTTTTCAGGTCGGTGCTCAGCAATCTAACAAGATTCTTTTGTTAAGGCTGTAGTGTACTCCAGCGTCGTCACCTAAATTTTGAGGTCACACATCTAGAGAATTCACAATCCGTTTTGAGATATATTTGCAGTAATACTACACTGACAAATAACAACAATTTCTTGAATTATTTTTGTTTCAAATAAATGTCTTTAAAATTATTTTAATATGGACAAAGTTGAAGTTAGTTTCCATTTACTATATTTTTACTAGCAAATGTAGACAACAAATACTATAATAAAAAACATCGAATACTATTGTGTTTCTTGAAAACCTGAAAAACCCAAAAATTAAGAAAATATAAAAATTAAATGTTCTTATGAAAGTATTGGCTTTTAAGATTATATTTTGTTTTCTTAGAAAACATATAAATAAAAAGCGATCGCATGAAAAAACAGAATCAAAATCTCATTTTTTTACCGAGTAGTGGTCGGTGTCAACCTGTCGTGGAATCTGAGAACCAACCTTTTCACGTAAAAAAAGGAAGCCAGAAACAAAAATCATACATTTATTTGAGTATTTGGGTCATAAAATTATTATAATGTAAACGTAATTACTACTGTTCTTTCATATTTGTAATAAATAATTAGATTTATTTGGTAATATTTACAGAAGTAAGGTCAACATATAAAAATTCAAATCAAAATTCAAATTTGATATTTAAATGTAAATTACGTCGATCACAACCAGAGGATCCAAATAATACGAATTATGAACTTTTAATTTAAATAAGTTAACATAATTACTAACTTACAAGCTACGTGCTACTTGCTCAAAGTTTGAGACAAGAGTTTGGATATAATAAATGAAATAATAATGAAAAGTTACAAAAAGTAAAAGTTGCACGAGCAAGGGGTTTCGGATATTTGATCATTACTTTGTACGACTACTTCATCATCTAATCTAATCAGCGATTCATTAATGGGGTGGCAATACAATAAATCTTTATTACATATTTAAAATGTAAAAAACATGTAAAAATAGCCGTTAAATAGTTTTATTAAAATGTTTTGTACTAGTGTAAATCTTAGAAAACATTAAATATATATTTAATTATTATATTGGAATATAACAGGTCTTTAAAAGTATGTTTAAAATTTCAATAAAACTATTTTTCGGATATAACTCGCGTTTATTATTACATTTTTTATATTTAACCCGACGTTTCGGATGCTTTGCAGCAAACGTGTTCGCGGTAAGACGAGATGATGGTGTCACGACACCATTAAAAAATATATATTATCTTATATCGTTATATCCGAAAAATAGTTTTATTGAAATGTGTAGTACTCGTGTAAATCTTAGAAAACATTATGTTTCAAATGTTAAAAGCGTAACAAAAGTTATATAATTACAAAGCGTAAGTAGAAAGTAAACACAATTCAAGTTGAAATGTGCATTCGTTTGTTTGTTAATTCCTTTATCTTGACGTCGTTCCGTCCGAGCTTTGCTACGGAAACACTGTTCAGAGATGAACTGGGTTCATAAATAATTCAAGGAGCGAGACACTTCAAATATAGAACAGCGGAGCGTTATTTTCAACTGTCTATAACTATAGGTCATATATGCAATGACATTTCAGGTCTCTCTGTAAATAACTGACGGAGCTTTAAGCTGGATTTTCAATTAAAATTTATAATATAGAATAAAGTTACTGTTATTCATATGCATGTATTGAAATATTTAGTTTAAAATGTTATGTTAAATAAAAGTGCTTAGTCAGTGTTTTTAATTATTTATTTTTGTACCGATATAAATCAATACGGATTCACAGCGAGCTTCAAGCCGCAAACAATTGTCAGATGTTCGCAAAAATAAGATAAGAAAGACGCTATCACTTAAAAGAACGACCGGGGTTTTATTTTTAGCTGTTATCTTTTAGTGTATACTTTTGAAGATAAATTAAAATTTGTGTTTTAATATTAGGTAGGTCCAATATGGATATTTTTATTCTTAATTAATAAGTTTTTGTATATTTTATCGTCATAAAACTCTTCGTAACTCTATTAAGCGTTAAGTAATGTTTTTACTGGCTTTCCAAAATCCGTGGTTTAAATCACCACTCTCCATGTTTGGAGTGTAGAAGTGTTGTAATTTTTTTATAAACTGTAATATTTTTTTTCTATAGAGTTGTTCATAAATTATAAATATTATGTAATATGGCCACTTTTGATAAAATATAAATATTAAATCTTAAAAATTATGGTCCTAAGACTTTGCACTAATGCAACCAAAAAAATAAAAATTCCAAAGATTATTACAGACTTTTTTATTTTTATAAAATATTTAATCACGTTTGAAGCTGTACATATATATTAATAGCCATGTTAAGTTTATTAAACTTTTAAATAAAAATAGAATAGAGAATTTATCGATATCGATATCGTTGGATTCAACCCGTGACTTTCGCTCTACCGATTGAGCTACCATATCTCTACTCGCTTCGATGAATTTTGCAGTCTTAACCAGTCTCTATCTGGACGGAGGTAACATCTATTAGACTTCTTTTGAAAATCCTAACCAATATTTAAAACTTTCAAATATAACATTTTTAATTACTTATATTATCCTAGAAAAAAAAAATATTATTATGATACTTGAATAAATAAATTTTTCTTCAAATTTATTTTCCAATTAAATGTTTAATAGAATGTGGTTTAGAAAGATTAACTCCATTTTACTGTCTAAGTATCAAAGAAACTCATTATCTTATCTTGAAACTATTTCTCTAAGTAATTGCTATCTTCTTGTTTACGAAAGACGATTCTCTGAGACGTACATTTGTAGAGTACGGTTCACTTTATAATTCAGTCGTCTTTGGCAGAGCGACTTAACCTTATTTGAATTATATAAATATTACTAAATTAATGTAATTTTCTAAAAAAGTTATTTTATCATATATCAAAATATTTTCACAAAATAAGAAATGTTTACTTTTTTAAGCAAAAACTTCCTTTTATATATTTTTTTAAATTAAAATACTAATAACCAATTTTTTATACAGTTCAATTTCATGTCGATAAGCAGTCTTGTAGTTCTTTCATTATGACGAGTATGTCAAAATTTGAAACATTTTATTATTCTAGTACAGGAGTTATTTTAACAAATATATTTGAATGTCTCTTTCTTTTTTTAAAATAAAACTAAACGGTTCCTAAGTTTTTATCTTATTTTATTTCATATATATTAAAAAAAAAACTAGAACCACATTGAAAACAATAACTATTCTTTGAGATTTTGCTTTTTCTAAATTTTAACCATATTTCATTTTAATTTTCGTCCCAAGTAGAGTAATTAAAGAAAAAAGTAGACCATTGCCTCAGATAACGATTCAGTGTATTTCATGCATAACTGAGATAATAACAGTGAGGCAGACTGGAAGATTTAAAAGTCTTTTCCGCACAAGCCTCCCTCGCTTCAATTATACATGATATACACGAGATTTTATAGCATTCAAACAAAAGAAAGTCCATTTGAAATGATTACTAAATAGAGAATGAATAACTTTTTTTGCTAAGAATCGGAATTAAATTTTTGCGTAAGTTAAAGTTATTAATGATAGATAGCTTAAATCTTATAAATTCTAAATTAACTCAAGTTCTATATGCTCAATTTTTTTTACAGATAGGTAAACGGTATCTGAATCAGTTAATCTATATTATGATGACTATCTGATTATAGGATCTAGAATTGTATTGTGATGATTATCTGATTATGGCCTTTGTTTTAAGGGATCCCAAAATCTAAAAAAATTACTGATTTTAAGATTTCTTTCAGCCTATTCAATTTCGCCTTGAACCATGAAGACAATCCATATTGCAGTCGAAAAAAATATATATATTTCACACTGAAATTCATCGCTTTTACAAGTTATAGAAAATAAATGATAACGGAAAATAAATAAACCATATAAGATAAGATAAGGTAAGATTAAGACAAAAGACAAAAGAAAGTAAACGCTCTACCAAAAAACAATAGTTTTACAAAAAACTAAAGTACCAGGGGAACACAAAGTGTGAGAAGTTACCCGCAAACGTGCTTACAAGCTCAATCACACAGCAAGCCGACTTAGTACGACTCTTGGCGTCGTCTCAAACCCTCTTTATGTGCATTCCCCTATGTCTCGCTGGCAAAATAATTGCAAGCGTATACTTACTTTGACAATTACCACTTTATATCGTGTTCGCTGTTACACCTCAAAGTATCTCAGACTTGTTAGTGTAAAACTAAACTAAAACTAGGAAGTGCACTCTAAGTAAGGCTCTTGCTGTAAATATAATTTAATTATATGATACAATTTTTTTATATCATTCTAGATAATTAGTATATTGAATTTTGATTGACTGTCGTTATTATTTTTTTTTCATAAGTGTAGAGTAAAAAATTCATCAACATGGATCGTCCCTACGACCTCGGATCCAACCGTCACTCGGGTAGGGTCGGAACGATATGCCAAAGGTCGCATTTAATTAACTTAACAATAAATATGTTTATCGACAATTTTAGATACCACATAGATGATTGGACTTGATATTGCATATATTAGATTTTGTTACCTAAGAATCTTTTAATAAAATGAAAATTAATTTATAATTTTAAGTATATACACGAACAAGTACGATATAAATATGAACGAAAATAAATTACATTCCCGAACAATTACCCTAAAAATAATCAAGCGCTAATTGAAAAACACTGAACGTGTTCCATTTTCCGTTTCAACAAAAATAAAATTATAATCCTGCAAAATTTCACTTCAATTTAGTATTTTTAAAAACTTATATTTTTATTGCAATTATCGTGCTCACTACCGAACTATTTTCGATGGTTATACACGATCAAATTTAAAATTTAGTTCCACTCTGCTTCTCCAATTTTTACCATCGGTATTCGAAAAACGCTTCCAATTAACGCAAACCTTGATTTACCTCTCAATAATTCTAAATCTAGTTTGTACGGTTTAGTTCATTTTCCAATTAGCTTTTTGTTAAATCCATCTGATGCCGTTTTCGCTGATGACTCGTTCTAACACTAACTGCTTTACTATTAAAAATAATTTTACCCACTAGAACTTATTTTTATTTTGTCACTTTCTGACCAACGATTTACGTCACAGTTGTAAAAGTGACAAAGAAATATATGTTGTTCTGGGTATAAATATTTTATTAGTAACTGGGAATACGTTCAAATTACTGAATAGTAATTGAATTTAAAGGGTTGATAACCAGATGAACAAGCTATCTCTACCATATGGATATCGTAGCAACCGCTTTAGGCTTTACAATGTTTTAAAAAGGTTAAAAAAATATAAAATAAATGATTTTACTTTCTACTAAAACTAGCCTCGGGGTTACAGTGTAAGTCTGCATATAAAATATGATACCCACTACTTTTATTTATATGTTAAATTTTCTATGTCTATTTTATTTTTATTATTTTACTTTTAAATTTAATTACCATAATATTTATTTTAACCGTAAGTATATTTAAAAAGCCATCCGTAAAATCCTTATCTTTAAAAGAACACTCTCACCATAATTGAGCGAAGACATTGTACACAGTCATTTTATTTTGCCAAATTCAGTAGGATTTAAAAGAAAATCTCCAGAAAGCTATGTAAATTCTCCCAGGGAAGTTCAGGTGGCTGGAAGGTGTGGGCCGGAAAGGGCACCCGCCGGCCTACGAGGTACAAACATTTCAGTTGGAAGCCGACCGCCACTGCGAGAGGTTGTGTCGCGACATACTATGTAACACGACATGGTTGAATAGTGCGTATTGTTAAGTGATATAAAAGAGTTATAAATTAGTCTTTGGATTTGTTGATTATGCCATGTGATTGGTAACAGTTCGTGAGTATTTTTATTATTTATAATTATGAATACACTACATAATATTCACACTTACATTTTTAAAGTAAAATACGAATTTGTAGAAATTATATGTTTTCCTTAATTTCAGGCTATTACTAAATTTGTAAAAATTGTTGTCATATTTTTCTAATCAAAAAAAAATAAATTAGCTTTATTTGAAAACTTTAAACTTAAAAGACCGCAATCAAAGATAATATAAATTTTACAAAGTTCTGAGTCACTGTATTTTTGTATTCTGCGGTCTAATCTGCGGCAGTTGCCGGGTAACCTAAATATATTATCGACATTTTCCCAAATACTTTGGCAAAAAACAATTTCGTAAATTATATCTAAGAGAAATAGCCTCAAATGTTTTTGGATGTTATACTCGTATGTTGAATCCTATTGAATGGGACGTTAAAGTAGAATAGATTTTTCAATATTATAACAATGGTCCGTGCCCTCTGCACATACTTAACGCTCCTTTTAAATTATTTTGAAATTAGTACAAAAAAGAAAGTTAACTACCACAAATCTTCTTATAAAAAATTAAAATATTATTTTAAATTATAAAACTTTATAACTTTAATTATTGAACAAAATTAAATGTGACAAAAAAAAAATAGAATAGAATGCTTATAATTATTATTTATATTTTATAATCTTTCTAAAACTTTTCTTATTTCTGTTTTTTATGTAATGAAAAGTCAATTTAAATAAACGAGGCGCGTAAAAATGCAAAAAACTTATTACTTTAATATATTTGTCAAAATAAAATTACAGTGTTTTTATCCAGAGTAATCTAAAGTTCTAAATAAAAAATAAAACCAAACCCATTCTAAGTCGCCGAATGTACCTACTTTTTATATCTTGAGCACATTTTAAAAGCTCGATTAGCAGTGTAGTACTTTCCAGAATTGTATATATTTTTAATGTACTCAATATATTAGATTGTTTTTTTCTTGTCACTATAAGCTATCATTACTCAACTTGCTGCTAACTGTATGTATATTTTTTGTAAACAAAATTTAGAGTATTAATTATATAGTTTAATAAGAATTTTTCGCATTGATTATATTTTTACACAACTTTTGATATATTATGATTGTATCGTCAACATTGTTTTAATATGAAATATATCTGATCTTTAGAATGTGGTTTAAAAGATCTTATAAAAAAAACTTCTTATAATATGTTATAGAAATTAAATGTAATCATATAAATAACTCTCATACATACGTCTGTTTTTAACTCAACATTTTAAAATTACTTGCAGCAATCCTTTTCAAAGAAAGACGTAGGTTTAAATTCTTCTGAAAAAGTTTCCTTTCAATGTATGCTCTTTGTGAAAATCTTAGAAAACATTACAGAATGAAACATTAACGAGAAACTTCACAAAACATAGCATTATCATTTATTTCTAAAGGTTTTCTAATTAAAAAACGTTGATTGGTAAAAATATACTTTCCGACAGAGATGGTTATATATAGACTGCGAAAATTCATTAAAGCGAGTAAAGATACGGTAGCTCAATTGATAGAGCAATGGGATGGTTTTTCAGAGGTCGCTTGTTCGAATCCTGCTGGTATTAATAAATTTCTAATTGTATATTTATTGAAGAAATATCTTTGGCTTAATCTTTGAAAATGGAAATTATTTAAAAACTTACTGCGACAAAATTAAATTGATCGTTCTCTCAAATACGCCCATTAGAGCGCAAAAAATTGATTAGCTTTGTCACCTCTGTCACCTTTGTAAGCAATAACAGTTTATAAATGGAAAATTTATTTCAAATATTTATGAATACTTAAATTGGTTTTTGGAAATGAATAAAATGTATCTGCAGCTAGTTTTGAATATAATTTAGTAGGTCTAGTTTTTTGTTCACTAATAATTGGTAAAACGATGTAAAATAAAATTATCAGTCTTTAAGCTTTGATAACTTTTAAAAGGTATTGACGTTTATGTATCTATTTTTTATTTAAAATTATTACAATTGGTTGGTTTGTAAGTACTAATTCTGAAGTAAAATTGTCATCTTACAAAGCAAGCCTAATGTAATATTCATATTCAGGAGTCATAAATATTCGTAAAACAAAAATTAAAATCGTTATTATAATTACAGTTTAAAATATTCAAGTCCTAAAAACCTTTATAAATACTTTTATTTCAATTTATCGATATTAATGACTAAGATGATAAAACATATAGTGATAGCGTGTATTGATATGATACCTGAATTGCCACAGCCATGGGTACAGAACGACACGGACGGTATTATAGATGTCGTAGGTTCGACTCCTCTCGTTGATTAATTTTATTTTTATTTCAATCTTATATATAAGTATGACTGATTTGAAACCGCCGTTGTCTTTATATTATTAACAAACTTTTCCTCGTCAAAATAATACTCGTCTTACTGACGTTTGCAATATTTTGCATTTGAAATGATTTAATTTTTATAAAAGATTCTTGAAGCGATGTATATAATTGGAAAAAAAAAAAGTTCTTTAGGTTGATATAAAAATAAGGGTTACTCAGTTGTATCAACAGTAATACATCCAAGGCTTTTATGCTTCAGCAAGCTACACGTGTTTTATTTCTACAAAGAGTCAACAAAGCGTTGTGAACGTTTGTAAGTAGGCTGACATATTTGTTATTTACATTTCGTATACCCTGCGGCCGACTTCGCTTTCAACTTGTGCAAATTACAATGGAAGAACGAAACTTTGAAATTAAGTGAGCTACAAAGGCTTTTTTGTACAAATTAAGTCGTCAGGGTCTCTTTGTTAGCTGACGTCCTCTTTGGGAAAAACTGTTTTTGATTATACACTTCGTCGCTTACATTATCTGCAGCATTTGAAAAGGTTTTTAATTTATGGATTAAGTGTAAATTACCTCCATTATTAACTATATCATTAAATAATTATTAATAAAAAAAATTTACGGCTTCCTATCGGTTCTAGATGTTATAATTTTTTTCTTGGCCTTATACCAAAAATGTATCTGATAAATATTTACTATCTCTTGCAATTTTACGAATAAGACTTTGTGTTCGTTTTCGTTAATCATACTTATAAAATTTTTGGTATCAATATGTATTGAGGAGTAATTTACATTTTTTTTATGATAAATCGTTTAAGTAGATAAATACTTTTTAAAAAATATACATATTTTCATGAAATTTTTGGAATAAAAATACCTTAAAATCACAATAAATAATGTTTTTGTAAATTGTCCATCCTAACGTACTTAATATATGTTTAAAAACTCAAATTAAAACTCTTTTAGAACTCGTTAACGCTTGGGTACTTTGAATTAATTTCTCACTTTTTATCGTAAGTACCGCTTACCTTTTTCATCTGATAATTTTTCACTGGTTTTTTAATTTTTCGTTTAATTTTAATTGGCGAGAATGAAATATGTTTTTTATAACAATCTTTTTTGTATTTTTCTTTAGATATGAATCAACTCGTTTTTTACTGCAATTCTGGTACCAAATAACCTACATCGAACATAAAATATACAGTTATTTGGTATATAATAGATGATATAGTTAGAAATATTATAAGTAGTGCTCATAGTTAGTAGATGAGACAATAGGAGAATCCTAATGAGGTAATTGAAATAGTTAAGATTCTGCTCATACTTCATTTGGCCCTAACGAACCAAACGAACTTCTTATTATAGGAATATTATATATTAATAGACTAGAAGGTTGTGTTTATTCTAATAATAATATGTAAGTAATTCAATACATAACACAAAAATATTGTAGTAAATGGAAGTTAAGATTCTGCTCGTACTTCATTTAGCCCTAATAGACCGAAATTCTTATTACAGTAATATAATATATGAACAAACAAGGAACTTCTATACAACCTTTTTATATTATCAAAGCAAATCAATACATAGTACAAAAATATATTCCTTTTATCTTTAAATGCAAATTAAAAACATACAATACACTAAAGTACCAGCTATTATATGGCATTCGTACATACGTACCTGAAACTTACATAATGCTACATTAAGGAAAAGTTTGTATTTGTTCTTCCGAACAAATCGAACATGCGAATAACTTATTGTTGCCACACCGCCGATAATTTCTCGTGTTACCTGTTACAAAATAATTGGACAAGTTTTTGAACGCTTTTATATGTATTTCTGTATATACAAGTAAATGACAAATACATCTCTATATACTTACATTTTTTATGTAAGTCGACGTCAAGAACTCGAATTTGATAAATAAATAAATTATGCATAAATATATTTCAAAGTTTCAGCCGTTAGTAAGTTTACGACGAAGCAGAAAAGGTAGCAATGCGGAAAGTGGAAAAGTTTTTCATAAATAATGAATTTATAATTAGGTAGCCTTTTAATAAAAGCAGTGCGGCATTTTGCCTTTGATAAAGTACCTCACGGAACTTATACAGTTTACATCCGCACCGTTTTTACTGCCCCTAAAATAGGACTTTGATGAAATCCCTATAACTCCCTAAATAACAAAAGGGACTTTTCTGTATCGTCGATATTACAAAATGTTTGTTTCTATTCTGTGTTATATTTTCGTTTTCATTTAGAATTTTGTTTGTACATTATATAATATAAAGATATATATTTTAATTTATAAATTAGGTTATTAATCATATTATACGACGCTAAAAGCGGATTTTTATAAGTTTGAGAATATAATATTAAATTAGTCAACTATAGAGTTGTAAAGCGAAATTACCATAGTTATAAACTCTACCATGACGCTACCGCTTAACGACTTCTCAGCACGAACTCGTCTTTATAAGACATACTTAGTTTTCCTCTATCGTAAAAGTAATTTTAATAAATAGACAGTAATATTATATTGGCATTATAAAATATATTTAGACTTAAAGAACTCTGCACCTGTTGGGAAATCTATACATATTTAACACATTGTTTCTGTGCTTTGTTTGAGAGAAGATAAATTGTTATATTATATAAAATTTTAAGTTGTATTTAGAAATTATTTACATCTTTACAGGAATATGATGGTTTTTCATAATTTATCTCATAATAGCTGAACCCATACATATTGAAACCATACCTATGTTCTCCTGAAATGTCTATAGCTTGAAATGAACTGCAATGCAAATTATCACACGTTAGTGACTTGTGAAAAAAAACATGTTTTGATAAAAAATAAAACTAAATTAAAAACTGTCGTATATATATAAGTAGCTTTTTCAAAAGACCAACTTATTCTTTAAAATATGAAAAAAGATAAATTAAATTATTCACAAAGATACCATTTAACTTAGAGAAATACGAAACGATTCATGCGAAAACCTTGGTCAAGTGTTTCTCTTATTCTTTGAAGTTTAATCAAACTATTTCTATTATTTAAGCATTTCAAGTTTTCTTGCAATTTTCCAAGCAACCTTGCAGCGGTTGCGGCTTTCAAAACTTTCTGTTACAGAACTTTCCAGATTCTATTACCGTAAAACTGTCTTAAATATTCCGTAATTTTGAGATAAATGAATTTAAGAATTACGTCAGAATGAAAACCTCATTCCGTTTTAACTGCAACGACAGTGATAAGAGTTAAGCTACTGAAGCGGCTTTAGTAATTTATTCAGGAAGTACTAATTAATATTATTTAAGTGCTTTAATTAAATTTATTATAAAAATACGAAGCTCAGCTTATTACTTTAAATTATTCAAAGTGGAAAGTTCTTCATATTCTTTCTAGAAACTGACAGTATTTACAAAAACATTTCACTCTTTTTACCAAATATTATCATTATAATGTTAAACAATATGTCGGCGCGTCTATAAAGGTTATACATCAGGTTGACTTTTAGCGGTCAAAGTCAGCCTAGCGGAGCGTCATCATCGATGGTAGCGAGGGTTGCCGTCTTGACCTCAGTATTGCTCGAGACGACGCCCGCGCACCACGGTTGTGATGAATCGCTGTGAATCCGAGTGTTAAACAAATCAAGTTGATTTTGTTCTACTGTAAATTAATTTCCTGATTTGAAAGGTGTACAGATTAAATAACTTTCATTAGAAGAAGGACTTGTAAATTCTCTGTCCACGCCCTCCTATCCACATCTTCTACAAGATGAATTCTGGTGGAGGCCATGTTGCCTCTTTAAATACTATTGACATAAATATCAACAATATATGAAGAAAATATCTAATTTTAATTTTAATATTTAAATTCGACGAGATTTCATTAAAAATCTCATATTGATAAAAGTCGACGAGCCACAATGGCACTAATTAACTTTCTTTATTTTAAATGCGGTCAAGATCTGAAACGATTGAAATATTACATTGAAATAATTTTTTCATATCAGCAGACCTTATTTATCTTAATATAATCACCATATTTAAAAAATATACATATTCTAGTTGACCTGGCGAACTTCGTATCACCATATTTTATATTGATAAAAAATAATCATAAATAAATAAATATTTAAATTAATATTTGCTCTTTGCTCCAAAATCGACGGATCTGGATTTATATTTCTGGATCTGGTAATTGACTGTTGCATCATATCTGAACGCCAAACGATCTTATGTAACTGTTACGTTTGTTCGTACAGTTTTTGCCTTACCCTTAAAGTCGATGCTGTGGGTTCTTTCGATGTCGTGTTATTTCTCGCTAGAGAAATTCTTATTCTCTTTGAGTCCGAACGCTGCCTGCGCTCTTTTTCAGTCTCCCTGTTTCGAAGATTGTAAAAACGATTTGCTTTAAGCGTACGCCGAACGATATTTAAGGCGTACTAATGGCATTTTCTTATTAACGCAACGATTATCCTCTAAACTTTTATCAAAACACACGAAAACTCTGCACGGTTTGTACTTAAGTCCCAAATTCACTTTTTGTATTAGAACAAAAACTTTTTGCTATTAACATTTGTCCTGATTTGTAATAAGTCGGTAAACTTCTTTAACTATACAATTAATACTTTTTTAGGTTGTAATAAGTAAATATAAATAACAATTCACTCAATACTATTTATTATATGTATGTTTATCCGTTACCCAGTATCATAATTCAATTCTTAAAAGAGCGCCTTTGTGTAAAAATTACTATTATTACTTTCTAACCTTTTTAAATGTAGAAAAAAATAAGTCCTTTTTTGTATATATTTTTTGACTTAAAAACCTTGTCCTGACAACACAACATAAAAACAATCATCCAATTTGGTGCAATCGCTCTGAAGTTATGCGCATACATACATTTCGGTGATTTATTTTCTTTGTATATAGATATTATATATAATTATTTGGCTGTACTCATGTTAGTACGATTACTATCGATTTTTGTCGACTAGTTTCGAACGAGCTCTGAGTATTGCGAAATCAAGTGAATTACTTCGCGGTTTCGCCATGCTCAGAGTTCATGAATAAGGACCCTGAATGGAGTCGAAACTAGTCGGGCAAAATTCGATAATATGTGTAATTTTGTAATTACGAGAGCATAGCCAGATAATTATATATCATAGTAATGAAACACGAAAATTTAAATACAACATATATATGCTAAATAAAATAAATTTTGAGCCCGTTTAAACCTAAAATAACAAAGAACAGTATACGTCTGTCTGTCTATCTCTGTCTTTTATTGCCTATCTGTTTTTGCGAGTTTATATTATTATCTTTCATTTATAATACGACCCTTATGAAAGCGGATGTTTTAATTATGTTGAGATGGTATCATGATATAATATTATGCTATCTCAACTACCCTTCACTTTGTAAAACGACACGAGTGACCTTTTCATGGTTTTTGACGACGAGAAACCCAGTTCAATTGAAGTCGTTTTATATATATTATGAAATAAGTAGTCGAAAAATATTTTTTATGGTGTAAAAACAATCTTTAGCAGCAGGGTTACTGTAATATAATAATAATAAGAACTAACCGTAGCTGTATTACTCTCATTTAATACAAATTGACATACCTGAGGTTCGTAACCTGCAAGTAATCAAAATACATGTATCTCCATTCTTTGCCAAACAGTTTATATCGATATTTTTATTAAAGTACTATGAAGGCGCCAAGTAGCATTGATGATTTAATCTTCATAGCAGTTTATATAGAGAAAACCGTCCCTAAACGCTTATGAATAAAACTATCTACATATATTATATAATTCTAAATTCATAGACGGGTTTACAACCTCATCAGAACGCAGATGAGATCTATCATGTCTTTTGCAACTCAAATACTGTTTCTGACTATTCTATCACAAATTAAATTATTATTTTTAATAATTTATAGAATGTTAGCCTTGTTAAGGAAGAACTACCAAAGGCCGCGAGTTTGAGTCATTTCAGCTTAAATGAATTTTTGATTACACATTTAGTACTTTCTTTTATTAAATATTAGCTGTTACTCGCGGTTACACAACTAGTTGACAAACGATTTTATTAATTTTAAGAATAACAAAGAGCTGTTACGTAATTTTGGATAGGCTATAACCTTCCTGACGAGTCTGCCCAAAAAAAAAATACAATGACAACAAAAAAAAATCTAAAAGCATCCGGTAGTTTCGTAGATGGCGCGTTTCAACAAAAATAATCTTATGATATAAGTTGGTCGTATAGTCCCTTATAAAATAAATCGCATCTCACATTTATACTTAAATTATTATTGTATAAAGCAACTTGAAATTTTATACTAAGGTATTAAAAAAGAAATTTCACAATTCTACTAGGAAAGTTAGGTATCCTTGGGTTATTACTTTTTAGTTTTATATTCGAAAACGTTCTGTTGTAACTGTCTTATTACAAAACTGAAAACAGTTAAAAGTTTTAATTAAAACAACATTGCTTTTGGATGAAAGTTAAAATATCATGCAATTCAAATTATTATTACTATTGTTAGGGAACAGACCGCTGTTAGTTCTATAACAATATTTTTAATGAGCCAATTTAAAAAAATGTTTCTAATGTCGTTTTTGTATGTTTTATATTATTATTTATATATTTATTAATTTAGCTTCTTTTATATTTCAATGGATCGTGAAATTAAGATTATATTTTACATTTAATTTGAGAGGAATGAAACATCACATTTTTTTGTAACATTTTATTATGAATATACTTTATGTAATATAGAATTGTGCCATGTTCAACACACAGAGAGAGAGAGAGACGACAATACATTGGCTTCTCTCACAAAGATTTTCGTGTTATTTTTAATAATAAATTACATATTAATTTGCATAAATGTTAATTATTATAATTATTTTGTTCCTCAACAATCAATAATTTTGCTCGTAATGATATTTATTGTACTTGCGGTATGAGATTAAATGTAACTTCGTGATTCTTAAAAATAATATTTATTTAATATGTTAATATAAATAACTTTTCAACAACTGTTTTTCATGCAGTTTATACTGGAATGAGAAACGATATTATATTAAAGTAATAATTAAGTAATCAATTCCTTTTAATATTTGTTTTATTCTTCGATGAGATTATCATTTATGTTATTAACCAATAACTGTCTTTAAATGAGTGAAAGATTATTTATAATATTATTAATATATTAAGATGTTCTTGATCCCTAATGACTATAATCTATCCGGCTGCGATGTTAACTTCTTTTTTGACGTTTCTGAAATAGTGATCACAAAAAAAAATCCCTGCTGAGTTTCTTGTATGGTTCTTCTTGGACTAGGTCGCGTTGGAACCCTAGTAGCCTTAACTCTTATATTGCAGAAAGGTTTAATTCGATAATTATGGTATCAATGTGGACCCTCGTGACTCTTCAAATTGAGATACACAAGTGATCACTGATATGGATTCAAAGTGCGAAAGTTATAAATAAATAAATAGATAAATAAGTAAATATTCACGCTAAACTTTTACGTTAAAGTATTTACCCGATTAGTGAAGTGGCGTAAACTATTCACGCCGCGATTCTGCCAGGCTCCGAGCTAATGACAAAGACCTAGGACGAATGCGAAATTCGTCGGGCAAGCTTTAGATTATAGTAAATTATAAATATGGTATAGTATATATAATAGTAGTTCATTTACAACAGCTTTATTCCAACATTTAGTCTATGATTAAAGAAATACTAAAGTATACCTTTTACAGAATACAGTAAAACTAATTTTAAGCGGAATCCATTTTGGGTCCTTATTTATGTAAATAATAAAAATGATATCCCCGATAAAATAAACTTTATCCACACTTATCATAATTGCTTTCAAACTACTTTGAAGTTTAATAACAGAAAAGATGCTTTTTATTATTACATTTTCAAGTTAAATTAAAATAAGACGCAATGATATCAAATTACTATCAAATAAGTAACATTCATTCCAAAACCAATCATTTTAAAACTCAACCTAACCGTAATGTGGTATTAAATTTCCAAACGGAGAATTTCATTTCAATTAAATATTACTTACACAATGTTATAAAGTGTATTATTATGATTATTTCTAGAATATAAAAGATAATTAAATTTTTTCACACAATAATAATAAGTTATTTTCAAAAGTAATATTATTAATTATGAAGAGAATATTTTATTTCAACGTTATGTTTCAACGTCAGTTGTTTTGTAACTTTTTCACACGATTTCTATACAATACTTATTCATTGAAATTATAAGTATAAAATACTAAGAATAATTACTAGTTATGTTTGTTTTTATTTATGGCCATATATATCTATTAACACATTTTTTATTCCATTTTTGTTTGATTCGTAGGTACAATAAAAATTATTGTTATTATTATTATTACTATTTATTTGGTATTATTCCTTTTACTTATACATGTATGTAACATTTTCCTCAAAATTCCATTCTGCTCTGAAATTTCGTTCTCAATAGCACCGCCTTCAAAGTCTGCACATTCCCAAGGTTGACGTTAGAAAATGCTAGTTAGCATTAACATTGTAACAATTTTTATTGGAAAAATAAAAATAAAAATTGTAACTTACCTTATACGTTATTCAAAGCTAATTTCAATATTAATCTTTCTCATATTTAAATGTCAAAACCTAAATAACTACTTATGTTTAAAACTTTAATTAAATATATAGAATTTTAAAAAAGCACGACGTCTACACATTTTAAATTTAATGTATATAGAACCAAAACTTCTTTATTAATAACCAAAATAAATTAGCAATTTGAAATTTCATTTAAGATTTGTATTTTATTACTGCCTTCTAATAATATTATATGTGTGAATCCGAGAGCCATCCAGAGAGCAAATCCAGTGATATATTGCAATTCTGTATTCAGTATATAGATTCAGAGTCATGAATAAATTATCATAATTCTACAATTCTAGTGCTACATTACACAAATTTTTGCTTTAAACGCGATATTGGAATATAAATGTTGCAATTTAACTAAAGCTAAACGTTAGATTATATTATTATATATACAATTAAAAACTGAATACTATTAAAACACCTAACAAAAATTTATTGATGGAAAATGGAAAAATAAATATTAGATTTAGAATTTCATACAAAATCTAATATCTGAAATCGCTTTCGAATATTAAAGTTAATATCCAATATTGGGTTGCAATCGATGTTGAGAAACGTCTGGACTCGATTTGAAATAGATGTATCGATCAGGAGCTCGCTTCCCTACATCATTTATGTATTACGCTGTGGAAAAACTCTTACAACTTATTACATCGCTCAATTCAATCAACCTAGTCTCTCATGAATTTTTAAAACTATCAAATTTAAAGCAAGTTTTGATTTTTAATTTTATAATACAACAATTGTAAGTTGAATACCACAAAAAAAATATCGAAGAAATTGCAGCCAAATCATATTTTTCTAACATGTTGTTTTAAGAAATGAAACAGTATTATTCTTTTATTATTATTAAAATATAGTGGGTAGTTAATAAATAAGAAAAAATATTATTAAAAACATATTATATTTAAGTTTTAAATATTTTTTTGTGATTTTAGATAAAGATAACTTTTCCTTTATTTTATATTTTTTATTTTTTTAAATATTATGTCGCATAATGTATTCATATATAAAGTATTGTGAAGGTCCTCTTATGTGTATCTAAATACATAATTAGTTTATTGTATTTTAATGAAACAAGGTTGTATCAATAAATATGTTCGTTCTTTGTTTTCTGACAATATAATTTTGACTCAAACCGCCAGTTTATGAAAATTATAGGATTTTTTTTTCAATTCAGAGTTTACATACACTAACAAATCTTACTTTGATTTCAAATAAACATATCTTTTTAATAATTTTTATTTTAAAATAGTAAAACAAGAAAGCATTTTGTTCTCGGAATTTATTGATTTGCTTTGAAAAATTTGTTGCCTTTGACAGCTCATAATAACTGTCTATAACCTAATCTTTATTCATTGTTTTGTTTTTTAACTCACAACTCCTGCTCATAGAAATACGGGAAACAAATAAACTCTAGACTCTTAACAGAAATCTGTGGATTACAGAAACAATGGTCCCATGTGGGCATTGAATCCAAGACCTCTGCCAACAGGCAAAGCCACCAAACACAAACTACTAGACATATTTCCCATTTAATTATAAAAAAATTTAAAAATATTATCCGTGTTTTTCACAATCAGTATAACCCATAAAAAAAATAAATATAAAGTACGAGTTTGTCTAAAGAACATTCAAATGAAGATAATGCTGTTTCTTTGTCGCGTTTGAGCAGTAATTCGAAACTAATGTTACGAATGTGTAACGCACTATTATTGCTCGACTAACTTTAATAAAGATCAACTATTATCTTACGTTTTCTACATTTTAGCTACTGAAATACAAAAAACAAAATTAATTCGTGTTCTATTTTAAATATCAAAATATACATAATCTTTTAATAATAACATATATATTATTATTCATAAATACGAACAAAGTTTTTATTGTGTATAACTTTAAAATATATATTATTAGTTTCCAATGTCTGAATAAATATACTATATAGGATGTGTAAGGTAGTTATGATTGTAACAGTAATGGTGGGCGACGGCAGCGCGCGGTGGGCGCTGCGGGCGGTGCTTGCGTACTTACTCGTGGGAATGCTTGCTCCTGAACGCCTCGAGCCATGCGCAGGCAGCCCGCTTTGCTCTTGCCGCGCTGCCCACATGTCCTGCACTGCTGTACCATTACATAGGTTCCCAGGTATACTTCTATAATTTTGTTTTTCATAAGGTGCACTAAATAAAAAATTGCACTTAAATTAAATTCAATCATTTTATATATCACAAAATTTAAAATCAGAACATAAAAGCAAGTTTCTTAGCGTTCTTCTTCTTCTTGCAGCGTTCAGCAATAAACGCCTTGTGAATAGTCATTTGTAAGGCGATAATCTTTAAGTTTAATTGTTATAGTTTGTAGTAAAGTCACTTAAGAATAACTTGTAATTTTATATGAACTCTTACATACGATTATTACGAATATATTTTATAATATTAAAGGAAATATATGATATCGCTCTTTGGATTTTTTTAAGGATTTTAAAAATATTTTTTATTAGTATTATTAGTTAATCTAGGCAATCTCGTACTCTCATATTTGTTTGGCGTTTCATAACCTCCTAACCTAACTAAGTCATCTAACAGAATATTATTATATTTACTTGCAACTATGCTCAAACAATAGTTTGGGCATAGTTGCAATTCATGTGAATATTTTATTTGAATATTTTCAATAAATTGTTACAATACTAGCAATATTGAACTTGAGTTTTCATACCTGATTTACTTTTCAGAATGGCCCCAAATAGAACTGCACCACCTGGACATAAGCATGTCAAATCTTGAAGTAATATCGGAAAGTGCTCTCGACGGTTTGAGACTCCAGACTTTGGTATTAGTTGCAAATAGGTTACATAACATCGAAGTTCATGCTTTAAGGTAAATGTTTGTTCTTTGTTTCAGTACAGTAAGCAATGAAGACTTAGTTATCAATTTCTATTTTGTGTTTCAGTTCCATGGCTAATACTTTAGCTTCGTTAGATCTTGGTTACAACGAATTTACAGAAATTCCTGAAAATGGATTAAGAGACTTAAAAGTACTTAATTGGTTAAATCTACAGAAGTAAGGATTTTTTTATATTATAAAAATGATTAATATATTTTTTAATATGTTGTGCTAATTATTTTTATTTCTTTTAGCAATTATATTGCCGACATTAGTCCGAACCTTAAATGGCATCACTTGGAAGATACTTTGACTAGTTTATCCTTGAGTAATAATCAAATAACAGAGCTAAGATCTCAAGCTTTTACATTTTTGTATCACCTTCTTCAACTAGATTTAGAAGGAAACTATCTCCGTAGTATAAGCTCAAACTCACTACCATTATCCCTCACAGTACTTAAATTATCCAATAATTTCCTACATAAACTATCCTGTGATTTAATATTTAATTTGCCTAGGTTACAAATGTTACATATAAGACATAATTGGGCAAGATTTGAAGTTAATTCTACTAGTGGTAACAATAGAACTAAGAAATTAGAAAAGATAGATATAAGTAACAACAATATCAATGACAGTACAGATCTAGTAATATTTCGGGAAATTCAAATTAGACAAATTATATTAGACCTAAATGATTTGACAGTGGTCCCAAAATCATTATACATTAATAATAGGATTGAAAGGCTCTCTATTTCGTATAACAAACTTGTCTCCATTTACAGAGATGTTTTTATATCTCTCAAAAATAGTCTGGAACATTTAGAAGTAGAACACAATAATT
This sequence comes from Mechanitis mazaeus, assembly GCA_959347395.1. Classification (NCBI taxonomy): domain Eukaryota; kingdom Metazoa; phylum Arthropoda; class Insecta; order Lepidoptera; family Nymphalidae; genus Mechanitis; species Mechanitis mazaeus. The sequence goes on along the minus strand of OY365753.1, from coordinate 16,388,270 downwards.
TATCTCATTTACCCGATAGTTTAGCTCAGGTTTTGAGACTTCGGCATTTATCTTTAGCTTACAATCAACTGGAAGAATCTCCGCCTCTTCCGAGTCGTATTCAAACGTTATCACTTGCTGGAAACTTTCTGACTTCGTTACCATCCTCTCTACAAACATTACAACCCGGTTCAATTCGTTATCTTGATTTAAGCTACAATAGGTTATCAAATTTGTCACCAAATGAATTCCAAGACTGGTCTACATCTCTGGGGACTATCAACCTAAAAGGAAACAGGATTGCACAGATTTATAAAAACGTATTTCCAGCTCGCATGCCGGTACGGGACATTAACCTAAGCTTTAACGATTTATACTACATACATCCTCATTCTTTCTCCAATTTAACAGGCTCTTTACATGTTTTAGAATCTTCTGCAACTCTTTTTAGCGGATCATTTCCATTTGAAATGAATGATGGATTAGAAAATTTGAATTGGCTCTCTTTTGATAACAATGATTTTCATATTCTTAAGTTGTCAGAAATGTCCTTATTTCCGAATTTAAAATATTTAAACTTAGATTATAACAGAATTGTTGAAATCGTTGTTGACGATTTTGGTTATAATATATCATTATCACTTAATGATATGAGAATATCGTATAACTTTATAAGCTTTATTCGGCCTAGAATATTCTCACAAATACCCGAGTTAAGAAACTTGGACTTATCTTATAATCGTATCAATAACTTGACTAAGAACAGCTTTAACAACTTACCCAATTTAAGATATTTATCTCTTGCGGGAAATGTAATTGAGTCGATAGAAGTAGAAACATTTGTTAATTTACCGAAACTAGAAGTCCTGGAACTTCAGGGAAACAACTTAACGTATTTATCTATGAACTCGTTTTGCAATGTTTCCAATATATATGATACATTTACGCTAAATATAAGTGGAAATAGCATACGAGTAATGGACGCCGAACTCGCTGTTTCAATTAATATATTTGATGGCTCCTATAATGACTTTCATGAGGTGCCAAATACCTTTTTTCTTGCCACTGAATCATCTATTAGACAGATAATATTATCACATAATAAAATAACTCACATTTCTGGAGAAGTTTTTGGACAGTCCGTTAATTTAGAGATATTAGATTTACACAAAAATATGATAAGCGTTGTAAAAAGAAAGTCATTCACCGATCTTGTATCCTTGCAAATATTAGATTTGTCTTATAATTCTATTTTTCAACTGTCTGTGGAACAATTTTATAATTTACGTAAACTTAGATATTTAAAAATGGACCACAATAATCTTAGACTTCTCCCAAGAGATGTTTTTAAGAATACGGTTATAGAACATTTGGATTTAAGTTCTAATGAAGTTTCCTTGTTTCCTGTTACAGCGCTCTCACAAATCGGATTTACTTTGAGATACCTTGATTTAGCATATAATAAAATTGAATATTTGGATAGCAACATTTTTCGAAATACTCAATTCTTATCAAATCTTAATTTAGCTCACAATTTATTAACCGTGCTATCCGACAACACATTTTCAAGTCTCGGTGTTTTGCGAAGCTTGGACTTGAGCTTTAACTCTATTAAGGCAAATTTTAAGGAGCTGTTTCATAACCTTCCCCATTTAAGACATTTAAATCTTGCAAGTTTAAGTTTAAAGACAGTGCCTTATCTTCCTTTGACAAATTTAACGAGCCTAAATTTGACTTCAAATTACATCAGCACTTTTAAAGAGGCGGATGTAAAGCGATTAGTAAACCTCCGTCATTTAGATGTTAGCCATAATCGATTTACCTCTTTAGTGCCAAAGATGTGGGTTCATTTAAAAAACTTGAACGTTTTAGATATTTCATTTAATCCTATTGTAAGAATAACGCCAAATAGCTTTAAATCACTAAATAATTTATCCTACCTTAACTTAAATGGACTTAGATATTTAGATATAGTTGACCAAGATTCCTTCCGTCCCTTAATATCCTTACGTTCCTTGCATGTTCAGACATGGTCTTCAATAAATCATTCTTCATTCCGACTGTCAAATATCACATCTTGTCTTCCTTCTCTATATAAATTGTCTGTACATTGGACTGACGAAGTTATGAATAATCAATTACTTGGAATTGATGGCAGAAAAATCAGATACTTAGAAATAAAAGGAACAAATCTGAAAAGTATATCGGATGGAGCATTTGAGCCGTTCATCAACAGTCAAGATATATTTATAAGAATCAGTGAAACGTCTTTAACAAAATTACCTGCAAAGTTTATGAAACATCTTTCACAAGTACCTCAATTAGGCATCGACATAAGTTATAATCAAATATCGCAATTAGATCCAGCGATATTCTATCCTAATTTTACAAGTTGGAGTCATGTAGCAACTAAATTACTTTCAGGTATGTTGCTCCTTTTAATTAGGAATAAATAGTTAAATATTGTTCCCTTTTGGGTACCAACAAAGTTTTAGTGACGAATTCTTAATTTAACTTAACTTATGGTATGTTAATTGACATATAGTGTAGCTAATTTATGCACATTTTAATAATTTAATATATTAAAAAGAGCTATGTTAATTTTTTATAATATATAATGACACAATATTGAAGTTAGGTGTCAAAAATAAATACTTAATAAATTATTTATACGATTATTATAAAATAATTGAAATAAATTTCAATACGTGCGTCATTTTGATAAAATATTTGATATTTCATTTTTTATTTACTTTATTAAAAAAGTTAATAAATAGTAATATGTTGTGCAAATAATTAGTCGAATAGTCCAAATATAATATTCTGCAGAATACACGTGGTTCCTTATGCGCAGATACCTCTTACATACTTAATAAACATCTAACGACCTTCAGCTTTGCTCTCATCTTTGTAATGAGTTTTAATTCTTAATAGCCACCCAAAATTTCCTCCAACGAAATTGCGTCTGAATAATATATAATGGGTTTGTTTTGTCATTATTTAGGAGGATTAATACTTACGGGAAATCCATTGCGATGTGAGTGTGAGTTGGCTTGGCTCGGAGCTTGGTTGCGGCGATGGCTTCAAGAGAATGAATCTAATGGAGAATTGAGGCGGGCAGTACGGGGTTCAACATGCAAAGACCAGTTTGGAAAAAGAGTTCCTCTCATCCAATTACGGGCTGATGAAGCGGACTGTCATGCTAGCGCGCTCTCTAGTGACGGACAGCCAAACTACCCGAACATTATTTATACATTTACAATAACCATCTGGATTATTCTTCTTAGATGATAAAATTATTATTGATATAAATTATATAAGTACACTATGGCATAACTAATAAATATTTTGGAAATTACAAAACGATGCAATTTACTAAGTCAGGGCAAATCATAATAGGTTAAGTAGAATGACACACTTTTGTAAATAATACTTTTAAAAATGATATACGATATCAAGTGTCCAATTATTTTGCATATTTTTTTCACTGTATGTAATTTGTGTATAAAATATATCTAAATATATTTTAAAGTTTGGTAACAAATAATATGTTAATTTTATTTTATCGTTTTATACCTGTAAGTTTTGGAGCAATCATTACAATACTTAAGATTTGTTTGTTTATAATTAATTTAATTATTACTATTTGTTTGTTAAGAATTTGAAAATGTAAATATGTAAAAAATAAATATTTTGAATATATCGTCTGTTTCATTTATAAATGTGTCTATTTCATAATAAAGAAACATTTTAATATCTATTTAAAGAACTGAATATAAATTAATTTAATATTATTTTAACTATAAAAGTTACATATGGACAATGCGATATTCGGAATAAAAGAGAAATAAAGAGTGTTTTCATACAAGAGATTAACCTAAAAGAAGCTATTAAATATTTTTGAACTGAACAACTTCGCAAATTTGGAAAACGAAACAATACTTAGCTTCGGTTTTATTTATTTTTTGTATTTGCATTAAATTGTTAGTGTTTTTGTTAGTTAAATCTAACAGATTAATTTATCACCCCAGTGACAGTGCAACATTGTGACAAATTTGAAGAACTGTTTGTATTTATGGGGTTAGACCATTGTAAATACTGAATGTTTAAATGTGTTGCATCCCATAAGATGCGGAAAAATCTTAGGACACAAAGAGAGGAGAGATTGAGTAGAGATTGAGAAGAGAGGAGAGTAGAGATTGAGTTTAATTTTTCTCATTCTAGTACGAAATATAGCTCAATAGGTACTTTACACTAATCTTGTATGAGAAGCAAAAAAACGAGAAAAGCCGTATCCTACATTTAAATGACTAATAATAGGCAAAGTAATCTGGAAAAATGTATAATTTTTGTATATCTTTGAGATAAAATACGTATAAAATGACGTTTTAAAAAACATTATAAATTATATATATAAGTAATAATATTGAAGTCTAAAATACATTTTAAAAATATACAAGGAAAAAAATTCTAAGTTAGGTTAGGTTGGTTGGTTAAGTTGGTTGGTATACGAATGCCATATAGTCATTTACGTAGTCAATAAATTATTGTATGTCTGGGTGTAAGCAATTAACATCGGTGGCTTTACTCCGAGATACGATACAGCTTACTTAATTAAAACCGCGAATCTGAGGGAACTACAATTAGCGTCTCCCTCCCTTTTATACAATTAAAACAATGTGATTAAGGCATAATACAAATTTCGCAATTCATTTTACCCTTCTAATCATCAAATAAATTAAAATATTAGTTTTGCGTTAAATATGAATAAAATTATTATTACCTTAAAGTATTTATTTCTATCCCTTACAATCAAAAAGTGTCTTCAAAACTATATAAAATAATCAAACAATGTTATTTGATCTCGCAGACTCGATCAGTAGTTAAAAACTAGTTATTGCCTTCTGTACTCCACGTGGGTTTTGACGTTCGCCGATATGAATAGTAATAGCTTGTACTTTACTATATAAAGTTTATAGAAATTATTTATCTAAAAACATATGTTTTTATAATATAATTATTTTATAAATAAAGATAGAAAGATAAAGAAGGACGTAAAGACAGACATGCGTAAAATTGTAGAAATTGCAAGTTTTGGTCCAGTGAGAAAAGAAAAACTAAATAAAAGGAAAGATCATATGCAAATAATTGTGAATTAGTTATAATAAAAAGAAATATATAAAGACAACTTACAGATTTATATAGTAAGTACAAGTAGTAAAGATTAGGAGCATATACTAAATATATATTTTTAAGTTTTTATTTAGGTAAAATATATATGTTCAAATTTAGAATTACATAGTAAAATTTTTAAACATCTACATTGAAATATCATGTTAAAATATCTTTCAAGTGTACAATAACACATATAGAATAACATATAGTAAACGGAAAAAAGTTAAATACTTTTTCTATTTGTATTAAGTGTCCTGTATTTTATAAGAGACATTATAAAAATTCCCTAAGGTAAATTCAAATGGAAACCTTTGAAAGTGTGTTTGTGAAGCCCAAATACTCTGTTATGTGCAGTCCCACATGGATACAATTTATTACCAAGCAAAGTTTATCTTGGAAACTGAAACAATCCCGATTTGGAAGCTTCCTTGTTCAATCAAAGTTTCTAAGTTGATATTTGTTTTGTAGATTTATTTTGTCATTATAGAAGTTTAATAAGAAGGCTTTACGATGTAAAGTTATATTTATTGTTAAGAGCATGGTAGGATTTTCTAAAATTAGAAAGTTGTGTGCAAGAAGTATCTAAATATTTTATTTTTTGGGATAAAGTCTTTTAGTTAAAACTTAACATCCCATTTTTCTATAAAATACAGAATCTTTTATATGGGTATGTTGGTTGGTAATTTCTGTTTCGTTCTTTTAATAATGTGAGGAAATATTTTTTAATATTTTATAAGAACATATTATGATTATGAAATATAAAGATCACATAAAGGATGTGGGTTAATACGAGATTATATTATTTTTATTTCAAGTCATTATATATGTATGACTTAAAACTGAGTAAACTCATTTTTAAAGCTATGACAAAAATGAGAAAAATTTTACGGATTTAATCTGCATTTATCTTTGAATTTTTAATTATATCTCGAGGTTTGGAATGATTTGCAGCAAGCGTTGTCACGATTCTTGCTACCTCACTCACATGCTGCAAACATTGCGTTTTTCTTAAAAATGTGATAATAGCCTCGGCGAAAGAAGATAGTGAGAAACAAATAATAACATTAGAGTAGTGATTTCTTATATATTGTATTACTAACAAAATATGATCTTTGAGGTCGAAATAAATGAGTTTTATTTATTTATTATTTATAACCCATGAAAAATTTAATATCATAAAATGACAAACATATATGCATTGCAACTTTAATTTAGACATTTTAAAAGCTAATATAAAATTTTAGACCATGCTTAGTTACTAAAATTTATTTTGTATTTATTTGTTATGCAAAACCACATTTAACGTGCGATTTTCTAGAAATGAATGAAACATTTTCTTTATAGAAATGTTTTCAACTGTCGCATCAGAGGCGCGGGCGGCGACCCGTGAACATTCGTTGCAAACAAATCACATGTCTGAACTATTTAGTATTATTATTCTTATATTAAAATATATGATGTTTTAACGCGTTTGCAATAAATAAGAAATAATGTGGATACTTAAAATGTATAAGAACTGAAATTTTATGTTATGTAATATCTTAGTTTGTTTTACATATTATATGGGCCCGGGAGAAGTTTGTTCGTATTTCTCTTTGATAATTCAAGGTAAGATAAGTATCAAATCACAATACTTATTGCTTATAGCATTTAATTTAATGAAACAGCAATATTTTATCAATTTTAGTCAATGATCACAGAAAATAATTTATGATCAGAGGCTATGTACTAATTGTTAAATATTAAAAAGCCAAAATTTTATACGTAAAATCTAACAAAAATCATCAAATAATATATTCAATAAAGTTTATATTAAGACATTACTTCCCCAGTTTTTAATTAAATCCTCCAAAACCATTGGCAGAAATGGCGGCTAATAACAGTAATGTAGCGGATAGCTCGCCCAGTTGTAAAAGCATGATTATTTTATTACCGAAAATAGGTTGTAAGGGAATAATTGTGGGTATATCCATAATGTTATCTTTATGATAACAAAAATGAACATCCAATCTTAGAGTTAAGCTTTATGTAATAAGGACTATTTTGCCTTACAGGCTGATAGCACAATTGTCATATCTTAGTACATTTGGAGGAGCCTCTGCGCTTGCGTGTAGAGACTTCAGGTCCCGACGGGTTCTGAAGCCGACGGTATGTTACAATTACATTCCGCATACGTTACTTGAATCGACAACAAAGGATGACCTGGGTCGAGTGACATTATGACGTCTATGGTAGTGACGGCTTATGTCATTTATTTGCATGACACGCATATTTCATTATTGATGGGATGGTTGTTATGACGTGAGAATGGAAATACTAATATTGGAATATATTATAATAAAAAACCTTTAAGCTTATATTATATTTAATTTATTTTTTCTTGTAATTTTAAATGTATACAATATTTCTGTAATCAAAAATTACTTTTTATAAATACAAAAGGAGTATTATGTTAATGTTTCGTCATCAACCAAAAGAAAACAATCTAGAAGTTGTCCAAAATATCAGCTACAGAATACCGCCAATTTTCCCTCGCAGCTAAAACCTAATGGCATGGAAGCAGCGAAATGAACGTAGGATGACTTTTATTTTTGTATTTCTTTGTATTTTTGTGAAAAAAATAGTCGATTAACCGTTACTTTTTCTTAAGACGATTTTCTTGTTTTTATTTTTGTTATAAAATATGCCATTTATTTAATATATAAATGTCTATAGAATAAGAAGTAACTTAGTAACTTATTTAATCCTAATCCTTTTATAATATTAATTACTTAAATTTTGACATTATTTCATTCAAAAATTGCTCATAATATTTCATTCTAAAAATGGTCATTAACTTTGAAACATGAAGGAAATGTGGATAATGTAATTAAATGTAAAATTACAAGACTCAAGTGTGTTCCTTACAAGTAAAAGAGCAAAAGCACTCTACGCGCGAGAAACCTCGTTAAAGTGTTGGTTTAGGACGATCCCAGCAGCTGTCAAACAGATGACCGTTTTAAAGCAATTCAAATATTCAAATGGGAGTGGCCAACTTTTTAGAAAATTGGTCCTTCGAGACAGACTTATGGGTGAAATCAATGTTCTTATTTATATTTTATTATTATAAGTAAACGAGTTTTAATTATAAATAAAATTTTAGTATTTAAACATTTGTGGTCCATTATTATCATTATATATAATTATCTGGCTGTAGTCAAACTCAAAATTGAAGTACAAGGAAACCAAGAAAGTATTTATTTTGTATGTGTTAATAATTTTAATTATAGTAAGTACATTTATATTTCATTATTCGGTTGTACTCACGTAATACTCTCTACATTTTATCGACTAGTTTTGAACTCAGTGGGGCCCTTATCTATGAAGTCTGAGTCGGGCAAATTCCGATAGTAATTACTTGAGTACAGCCGTATAATTAAATATAAATGTAATTACCATTTTTGAAATTATTAAAACATAGATAGTAAATGCTTTCTTTGTTTCTTTGTCTAATTGTAAAGAAAATTTCAATGACACAAATATTGATTTATATCCATTGTTTATTAGAAAAAGGTATTTTTCCTATCAATTTAATTGATTGTTTACAAACTTTTGCAGTTCAGTTACTTTCTTTCTTTTCTTTTAGACAATTGTTAAAAAAATACGCTCCAATGACTTCCCCGAACTGTTATTGAGTTATATTTTCTCCAATATAATTGTATTTGGAAATAGGAACCTGTTAGTGTCTAAAATATAGAATTTTTATACATGGGTTTCAAAAAAATTAATTCCGAACAAATACAACAAGTATATATGTTAAATTCAATTTAAAAAAATTAATTCATAAATAATATTTTGCATCAAAAAAATAATTGTAACTTTATTTTTCGTAATCTTTTTTTATTCATCTTATTTTTTGAAATGAATTAGTCTTTAATATAATAATTGTTTTAAGACTATGAAATTCATATATAACTAACATAAATAGTTAATAAATGATGAAACGTTAAAACTATATTATAACAGTATACTTTAAAAATACATTACGTTACCAAAATGAAATTTGTTTTTTGAAGTTAATTGATCAATTTATCATTAACAGTAATAACAAGGTCTTGAGAGTCATAATTCAATTCATGATCGCAGCCATTATTGATATAAGATCACTCAGAACACACAAAGATTAATATTTTATTTTCATGTTTACAAAAAAAGTTTTTTTTTCTTCTATTGTTTAGTTTAAACACCTTCTAAAAGACAATAAAATCTTACTTTCAAGCGAATTTTTGATATATTTAGACTATTAGGGGCTTTTTTATCTAAAGAATTTCGATCAAAACGTCAAGTAAGTGCGTGGAAAGGTCGACAAAAAAGGGAATTTAATAAACACAGTATTTCTCTTATTTTTTAACACAATTACATCCTTGTTGTAATAAGCTTAGGATTACAGATACTATGAAACTTATAAACGTACTCATTACGTACTGTCTTAGTGATTTTACAAATAATTGGCTTAATTGTTATATATTCGAACAATATGTTTTATATTTTATTATAAAGAAACAATTTGTGATACATTAAATTACTTTGTTAACTATATTATAATTAATTTAAAAAAAATATACAACATAATACATCTATTATTTAAAAGAAATATTTCTCTATTAATTATTAAAATTAAAGAAAAGTTAAATTTCCATTGTAAAATATTTTAATATAATTAAAATGGACATAAGCTGTAACTGTTTTTGGGTTTTAGAAATGAGGCTGAAGGCAATGTTGCTATCAGTCCTCCTTACAGTGTTAGTTTTGGACAGCCCCAACAACTTTTGGAAACAGATGACCATTTTGAGAGAAATATATATTTTTTTAGTAAAATCTGTCTTCCTCTTTCGTTAAATATATGAATATATAGAATATTCACAAAAATCATTCAGATATATATATTATAGTTGTCCTCACTCTCAACAATCAGATAATCTCAATAATAAGAAAGCTTAGGAAGAACCCATTCATTATTTATAAGTATTTATTTTGACAATAATAATTATACCTCATATAAAAAATATACTTTCTTAACATTATTACAAGATTCTCCGAACTGTTTTCCTTCCTCGCTCATCAGTACCTACCGATTTCATGTGTCAATCTCACAAAAATAACTAATGTCGTTTTAATCTTTTAGAAATCACCTCTAATCCTTAAAGTATGTAGGTATATATGTGTAATAATTTATTTATTTTACACAATCACTTGTAATAATATCAAGATAATATGTAGCTTATCTTGTGTGGGAATTCATTGAACAATTTCAATATAACTATTTTTCGCATATAACTCGCGTTTATTATTACATTTCGATAAGACAAGATAATGGTGTCTTACCGCGAACACGTTTGCTGCAAAGCATTCGAAACGTCGGGTTAAATATAAAAATGTAATAATAAACGCGAGTTATATCCGAAAAATAGTTTTATTGAAATGTGTAGTACTCGTGTAAATCTTAGAAAACTTCATTGAACAATTTTTTGAATCACACACGTAAAGTTATAACATATATGTAGCAGTTATTATAACGGCATTATTGTTTCTGAAGCTTAGTGGAATAGCAATAACCACATCAATCTGTATTACTCGCCTTCGAGAGGATATTGTTATTGATTTTAATTATTGAAAAAGAATTTGTGTTTTTAATATAAGAATGTTTGTTATGTGTTCTTCACTTTACTTTTTTCAGTTAAACTAATTTAATATTTATATTTAATAATATATATAAGGATAAGGTATTTATGACTGTGAATAGAGCTAAGTGCTAAAATAATGAACATATATGAATAAAAATGTCATCAAAATAATCAGAATACAGAAATAAACATTTTACTCTTTTTAATCAAAGCGATCTCGAAAATTGAATAATCATTATGTTTAAGAAATACTGACATAGTAATGAGAATGATTTTATAATTGGATCACAGGAAGAAGAATTTTATTATGTACAATAATCAAGATTTTTAATTGGAAGTAAAATTTCGCTTTTAATAATTGATGAGTTGTTTCTAGATCAATACAACACTGACAGACTTATTTGCTTCCAAATAAAATATATTTATTGAAATAATAAATTAAACTGACTTATTTTACGAATGTTAAAAATAAGTCATTATACTTATTTCTTACTTACTTGATTAAATAAAACACTGATCGTGAAGTATTAGGTATTAAAAAAGTATTAAGACATTAATATTATAGCAAATGAAACTTATACATTTTAAACTCTAAAACAAATTTGTTGTGAAGGTTTGTTACACTCTAAGTCTTGACGAAGGTAAAGCGAAAGGGGAACTTCTGCCAATACAAGATAAAACACTTTAGAAGCAACAAATTAAGAACTAAATTAAATAGTATATTAAATAGTAAGAAACTTCACACAAAATGTTTAAATTTTTTTTCTTGTATTTCTATTAAAAGTTATTTTTAATGAGATTTTTATATTATTTATTTAATTTACTAGCAATGTTAGTCTTTCCAGTTTCTTCGATATTTCATTAACATTACCGTTATGCCTTTACTCTTTTAACGAACTCTTATTACTGAAAAAAACATATTTATTTAGAGGTATGCGCTTTAACTTCGGGACAAAAGCTTGTTTTTGATCAGACACTTAAATATTTTCAAAACGGTTGACGGATAGATTAATAAGATTTCAAGGACAATTTTAAACTCGAATGTCAAGATTTTTCTACTTTTTGAAATCAATGTTGTCATACAAAATATAATAATAATCGTGTTAAAATTTGCTAAGATATTTTAAATCAAACGCAAGAAGAAATCGACAAGGAATTTTCAATTTTCCTCGACGGTAATTCGTTTCAAGCACGCCATTTTTCCATTACCATATACCAATATTGTTTCGTCTTCATACTTCACACAGAAAAGTTTCGGCCGGTGGTTGCATCGCATGATTCTATCACTGGTAGTTTTAATTGGCTCTAGCTGATTTTATGTTTACTGTAGAATGAAAATTTCTTTATATTTTGTGATTATATTTTTAGCTATTGGTTGCGATAAATAATCATAATTTTGTGTATATATTATTCAAATACTAAATGATATCAGATAAACTAATAACAAAAAAAAATCAGGCAGGAACAACTGTTGTCTCATACAATTAGGCATATTTCTTAAGAACCCCGCCTGTACTGAAACTATAATAAGCTCAAGCAGGTAAAACCGTATTTTTTGTATTTTGATACTTAAAATCAGAACTTACAAGAAATAATAATTAAAGTAAATTTAAAAAAAAACACCAAAGATTAAAGAAAACTGTTTCCGTCTGCATTCGTAGCAAATTTATTGACGGACTTTTCTTAAACTTAACTTACATAAATAAAAGGTTTTAGTCTAATTTCTAAATGTACACGATAAAAATTACTGGCTGTATTACAATCCATTCTAGATTCTTAACACTTCAAGATTTCCTGCCATGACTTAAAATGTCCCAAGTGATATTGATCGATATGTATTATCAATTTCAAGTTATTTCTATTCAGGTAAATACTTTTTACTTGATACTTACATACTTGATGTAAAAGTTCGATTGGAATCCGGTTGCTCTCATAAGAGTTAAAGCTTACTGACGATTTTCGTCTTTACTGATGGATTGATCCTTATAATAACGCATATGAATAATTGACCATTTCTTAATTCTGTAATAGATACTACAGTAATAAATTATATTTGCACATTGTCTGTTTATAAAAATATATATCTACGGTCATACTAGTTGACTAGTTATTTGAAAATATAGCAAAAATATTCCGATCTAAGATATAATGGTAATGCTTCATAACTAAAAGACCAATATCGGCACCTGATTTGATCTATTTAAGGATTAGTACTATACTTAATATTGTAGAAAAAATCATCAATGATGAAATGATGACATTATTTTATATTAAGATTAGTGATAACGCCATCTTTTAGCTTTATTTGTTAATTAATGAATGAGTTAGTTATACGTGCTTTGCAATCCATTTCCTTCACTCTTTCCTAAAAACCATGCACACCAGCGTCTCGGGCGTACCCGCATTCACCAGTCAATCAGGGTAGATAGCTCTGATCGCATCGGCAAAAGACGCAGCACTACAACTCCGTCTTCACCTCCAGCTACCCGCCCGATCTTTGAATATTGCACTTCGGGTTCGTGAAGAGATATTGTTATAGTCTCCAGCTATTAAGTGGTAGTGCCAAATCGTGACCGCGAGTGTTACGGGACTCCTGTGGAATCGACCTGCGTGAATAAACTGTTTTCCGTTATTCGCCGTCGACCTTCGAGGATTATCTTGCTGGAGCTGCCTTAGATTCTGTGGTGGTTCTGGGTGTTATTTCCCCATTGGTGCTACGAACGTGTGCCCCAGAGTTGACTCCAGTGCTAACGCGTTTATTTCGGCACTTCTATCTCAAAGGCGTAGTCCCGGTCTCGTAGAAGTGTGCCTTTGTCCATCCGATCCCTAAAAAAGGTGATAGCTCGGATTCGGCTAACTTCAGACCTATCGCCATCACCTCTCTTCTGTCCAAAATAATGGAGAATATCATAAACCGTCAGCTCCTCGCGTACCTCAAGGATCACCAGTTGATCAATGACCGGGAATATGGCTTTCGCCATGGTCGAACGGCTGGTGATCTTCTGTTGTATGTCACACACCGTTGGGCTGCGGTTATTGAAAGCAAGGGAGAGGGTCTGGCAGTTAGTCTGGATATGGCGAAAGCCTTCGATCGTGTATGGCACAAGGGGCTTCTTTCGAAGCTTCCTTCCTATGGGCATCCCGAGAGTGCATTTGCAAGAGAGTGCAAGTGGATCACCAGCTTTCTCACTGGGCGGAGCATACAGATCGTTTTTGCTCGGACCCCAAGTCCGTGAACGCTGGTGTACCCCAAGGCTGCGTGCTATCCCCAACCTTGTTTCTCCTGCACATCAATGATATGTTGGATATTTCCAACATACATTGTTATGCGGATGATAGCACTGGGGATGCGATATATTCCGGCCGTGCAGGTCTTTCTCGGGAAAACGTCGACGAGTGTCGAAAGAAACTTATGTCTTCTATAGAGACCTCCCTGGGGATGGTCTCAGAATGGGGTGAACAGAACCTCGTTCAGTTTAATCCCCAAAAGACACAGGTTTGCGCGTTTAACACCAAGAAAACCCCATTTGTCGTATCGCGACTCTTCGAGAGCACACCCCTCACCGCCTCGCCAAGTATCAGAATACTGGGACTCGACATTTCGAGCGACTGTCGGTTTCGTGGTCATTTAAAGAGCAAGGCCAAGTTGGCCTCGATGAAATTGGGTGTGATCAATAACCGCGAACTCATAAGTGGTAGATATATTGTGGGATTGCCGTTTGAGGGAGATGTGTATTCTTTAGGTAATTCTTATGAAACCGCCCGACGACGCTTTATGTGTCTCGAGAAAAAATTAGAAGTCTCATCTAAATTGAGATGTGCTAACGTTGACGTCATCAGAGAATATCTAGAAAAAGATTATATTTCACTCGCGCCCTCTGATATTAGTAATACATCGTTGCCAATCTATATAATACCGCATCACGGAATCATCGAAGAGGATAAGACGTCTACCCGTCTTCGCATAGTGCTGGATGCGAGTTGCAAGACCAGTACAGGTATATCATTGAATGACGTCTTACATTACGGCCCGAACTTGCAAGGTAATTTATTTAAAATAATTATAAATTTTCGCTGGTTTGCTGTCGCTATAACTGCAGATCTTCGCCAACAATTTGTACAAGTTAAGGTTCGGGAGGACGACAGTCGATATCAGTGTATTTTTTATCGCTTTAAACCGTAAGACCCGCTGCTTTAATCGCGTTTGCTTCGGCTTATCTAGAAGCCCGTTCCACGCAATGCGGACGGTTCAAAAATTAATGGAAGAGGATGGCCAAAACTTACCCTTAGCGAGTGAAATAGTAACTAACTCACTATATATGGATGATATAGTCTACTCTGTGATGACAGAGGAGGAGAGGGCTGCTTCTCATCAACTTATCCAATTATTTGCAGGAGCTCAATGGGCTCTGGTTAAATGGAACAGCAACATCGCTGTGAAGCACAAAATATTGGGCTTGCATTGGTCCACGGATACTGATACTTTTTATTTTAAAATCATACCTTATACTGATGAAAAGTGTACTAAGCGCTCCATCTTATCATATATTGCTCGCTTGTGGGGTGTTATGGGTTTTGTTGCTCCAGTAGTAACATATGCTAAGTTATTAAGTCTTTGGCAATTTAAATTTGAATGGGATGAAACACCACGTCATAAATATGTGGAGACAGTTTTGCTACGAGCTACCAGAAAGAGCTTTAAAGAAATATTGAATTTCAATTGTGTAATATTTAAATGATAATTAAAATAGCTGTAAATTTTCAAGGTTTTTGTAAAGAGGCTGAAGGCATTCTTGCTATTAGCCCTCGTTACAGTGTTAGTTTAGGACTATTTCAACAATTTTAACAAACTGATGATTATTTTAAAAGAGATTTTAAAATAATCATCAGTTTAGAGATTTTAGATTTTTTTATGATTATTTAAATAAAATTTATCTTCCTCTTCAATAAAATATATAAATAAAATTTAAAACATATTGTTCTTGTCTCCATCCTGACAAGCCATCAGCTAACCTCAGTAAAAAGAAAATTTTGAAAAAAACCATAGATTGGCTGTAAGTATTTATTTTATCAACCATAATCATACCTGATATACATAATATATTCCTAATATTAATCCAAAATAATATTAGTTGAGCTGTGTCCAATAATAACGTTACAATCGTTTATAAATCAGCTTAACCTATTTAATAATATATAGATATATTAATTTATTCATTATATTACACTAGTATTACTATCGTCAAGTTATTGTGCAGCTAAGCCTTGTGTGGGTATTCATTGAACAAATATTATAATATAACGTTATATGTATCATTTATTACAACGATATTATTGTTTCTGAAGTTTAATGGAATAACAATAACCACATCAATCTGTATTATTCGCCTTCGACAGGATATCGTTATTGATTTTAATTATTGAAAAAGAATTTATGTTTTGAATATAAGAACTATGTTTGTTATGTGTTCTTCACTTAACTTTTTCCAGTTAAACAAATTGAATATAAATATAATATGTCTAAGGAATGTATGTCGAGTTTATAACTGTGAATGTGGCTAAATGCTGGAAATTATAAGCATATATTCATGAAAATATTATCAAAATAATCATAATAATGAAGAAACTCTTTGTAATTAATGCAATCTTAAAAAAACTGATCAATCATTATGTTTAAGAAATACTCAGAAAGTAAAGAATGAATGATTTTATAATTCGATGTCAGAGAGATGAGTTTTATGATGTAAAATAATCAATATTTTTAATTAGAACAAAATTTCACTTGTAATAATTGATCAGTTGTTTCTACATCAATACAACACTGACACATTTATTTGTATCCAATTAAAATATATCTGATAACATAAGGCTCCATATTATTTGTTTGGATATTGCTTAATTATTAACAAAATCTATTACTTTATATAATATATTAGTAAGAATATAGTATTTAATTTTTTAATCAATAAAGTTAAAAAGATATATAGACACGTATTTTACGAATGTTAAAAATAAGTCATTATACTTATTTCTTACTTACTTGATTAAATAAAACACTGATCGTGAAGTATTAGGTATTAAAAAAGTATTAAGACATTAATATTATAGCAAATGAAACTTATACATTTTAAACTCTAAAACAAATTTGTTGTGATGGTTTATTACACTCGAAGTCTTGACGAAGGTAAAGCGAAGGGGAACCTCTGCCAATACAAGATAAAACACTTTAGAAGCAACAAACTAAGAACTAAATTGCATGAAACTTCACACAAAAGGTTTAATTTTTTAATCTTGTATGTTTATAAAATGTTATTTTTAATGAGTGAAAAACTTTGGCATGAGTGAGAAACATTAAAAATTTTGCTTGGGAAACATGGGTAAAGGCAATCATTTGAAATATTATGAATAACTATTAAGCGTTATAATTTAAGATTTCGGAATTATTTATTAAATATCTGTACTACTAAAATAAAAGTACGCTCTATTACATTTTCAAATATTTTATGCATATAAATACATATATACTTAGATCTAATATCTATGTTGTTAAATAGCGGTCGACGCGTCAGTTAAATTAATAAATTATTATATTTCCACAGAAGTTAGACCGAACTTTGTGAGTGCGCGGAATATTAATGCATCGGAGATATTAATTTATTCGAAGCCACTGTCGACATTAAAGGAATTTCTCGGTCAGAATTCAGGCCACGTTCAATTTGAAATGGCTGGAATTTCATTATTTTTTGCATAATAAATTTTGAAATATATATTTTTGTAATAAAAATTTATTTAATATTATTTGTGTAACGTTTAAAATATCAGTTTATGAATATAAAATGTCAAACTAATTTATGTGTGATTTGAAAATGTTTGACCTATTTGATATTTGACCTATTTATATGGTGTTTGTGATTTCACTTGACTGTTATGTTACTATATTAATATTAATAAAAACAACGACGTATCGATATGAATCTTTCTTACTTATTTTGCATTCGTTTAAAAATTCACTGTTGATCACATAATGTTGTAATGAATATTGAATTGTTTTATAATTTTTAATTTTTTGTGGTTACTAGTATTCTCTATTTCTTGTATGGTTAGATAACACAAAAATATGAGTCTATCAGCCGAAGTTGCTCATTGTAGGTCGAATCCTATATAAATTGCCTTTGTGGGATCCAAAAATATTTACCAGGTCTTTACGTAAATTTTTGTAAATAAAGAGCTCAAAGTTTTAAATAATATCTGTAAAATAAATATAAAAAATATTTTCTTAAATTATGAAGTATTTTTTAGAGTAATGAGTCTTGTAAGACATGATATATTACTTATTTTTATTTTTCTCCGGATAAATACTTTTTACATCAAGGATATGAGTACAATTTCAATCCGATTGCGTTCGTAAGAGTTAAAGCTTTCTGAAGATTTTCGTCTCTTCTTACTACTTACTTACTTGATCCTTATAATAATGCATATGAACAAACGACACCATTCATCACTGACAAGATAACGTGCTCTTGGGATGAACATTTCTATTTGTCACTAATATTAGACCTATGTTTTTGTAGAAAAAATATAAATTGTTTCAATATTTTTATGCATATATAATTCTGGTGTTATTGGTAATAAATTCAAAATAAAGTGATTTTTTTATAAATATACTAGCAGAATGCTTCACTTAAATAAAATATTAGACAAATGAGCAGTGATGTTGAATTTTAAATTAAATTTTAATTTTTTTTTAACGGAAACAGGTGCTCTTTTGACTACAGTCCGCATTATGTTAAGCATGACTGTCTAATAAGATGCACGTTTACCTAAAAAGTACCTATCTACTTCAGATTTCAAGACCCATACATTGTAATTATCAGGAGACACTGACTCCAGCAGATAGTTGCCAATTATAGGTTCCAAAGTTAAGAGACGAACTTGGGCTGACACCAAGAACAATGAAAAGGTTAATATAGTCCTATATAATTAAAGAAGATAAAAAAATATGTAATTCTATAATAGACATATTGATAAAAAATTGTATTATGACGATCACTTTTGTTTTTGTACATTATCTGCTTTAATAAAATAAAACAAGTTTGGAATCAAAGGTTATTCAAATGACTGGTCATCTTAGAAATATAGATTCTCACATTGATATTCTAAAACGTTTGCTCAAGCACTCCACGACTTAACCAAATAAAATATATATATATATAACGCTTTAAAATATGGTGGTAATAATTCACACCTACTACAGTTCATTATCTCTACCTAAGCACATCTGTCTACTAAATAACCTTTACTTAAAATATTAAGGACAAAATATGACCAATCAGTTAAATCATTTTAGATTTAAGATTTATATTGAGGCATGTTATAGTATTTGGTATGAAACGTTGATCGTGAAATTGAACATCTATGGTTTTAAATTTTATAATTTTAGATTTATTGTGGTTTAAGTTTGGGTCCATATTTCTCCCTTGTTTATATCTTCTGGATTTTTGGGATCTATCGATATATTTTTCTGTTTTTTTTAATGACCTGAGCGAAGCGAAGCTCTTTACTACCCCAATTTACAACTCTTTGTTGCCCTACTCCTCCTTCAATTTACGAGCTACAAGCACGAATCGTAAATGTAGTTTTTGAGATAATTGATAAAATGTGTCCCATATAGTGAACATATAGAACGGTTTTGTTTCGCGCGCGCTGCGTCGCGAGGCCAACCCCGCTTGCGTGGACCTAGTATACAAAAACAAAAATACATGCACTTAGAAATTATTAAAATGAGTTGATCTGATTCAAACTCTTATAATCAATCGCAGTTAAGCCTAGAAGAAAGAGACAGCAATAAAATATTATTCTATTATTGAAAAAAGCATTAATGACTTTCTGATCTACTTACTTGAAGCCGATAGATAAAAACTTTGTTATTAAAAGGCTTAGGTCAATTTTATTTAGGTTTTTAAAAAAATATTAATATCCGTTACATGTATAAATTCAAATAAAACTGTTTTTGCACGGTTACAAAATATTACTCTACAAACAAGCCCTGATGGTTAAGCATGAGTTTATGACATTGGTTTTTTAAAACTGTAAGTTGATGGTTTAAAATTTGTATTGTAATTCACAATGGGAAAGAAAGATTCACAACCGTAAAAGTTTTATATTTTTTAGCCTTAGAGTTAGTCAAGATTTGAACAAAATGTTCTAGAAAGATGGTTTTAAACTTTATAACATGTCATTTTAGAAGGATCCATTGTTCTTCTTCATCATAAGAATTAATTATTCCTCTAAAAAATATATATAATATAATTGTTATTTACTCTCAAAAGAAATGATATTGTCTTTTATATATTTAAATAAAATAAATTGACATTTATACCAAACACATTTTTAGAAAAGACTCACGAAACTAATATAGTTTTTAAATATTATATGTTTTTTTAAAAACATTATCTTTTCAACAAAAGACCCTCATGTATATGGTATGTGTTTAGATATATTTGTCGCAACGAATAACTAAAAGAATAGAATTCTACTTTTTACAGCAAGAGATTCTCGTAACGAGGGTATATATATTTTTACCAAACAAATGAAGGGGATCAGCCAAATCTTACAAGATTTTCTTTAAAACTTAATATTCCTAACTATCTTCTTGGATTAGAAGCGTTAGAAGTAAAGAAAATTAATGTTTTATATTTACAAGAGTTTATATTCTTTAATACCAAGTCTAATAGTATCCCACTCCACCTTTCAAATGGTAGCGGTATACATTAAACCTTAAAATATGTTCAACTTATCTTTTGAAATCTTAAAATAGCATAAAATTAAATTTAACTAAATAATAAGCTGTTACAATAATACGAGATAATCACTTAAGAAGTCAAAATAGTTGTGTAATACAAAACTATACTATATATTATTAACTAATTCAATATTACATATAATATTATGATAATATTAAAATTGAATTTCAAGAGCTGTCACTAAAATAAATATTATTAATACAGAATATGTGTAAAAATGCTATTTATTAATTTTTATTTTATGACACAAATTTTGGCATTTACAATTAAACGAATGAGTAAAAACCCCAAAAAAATATTTAAAAAATATATTTTGAGTATCCATGAAGTCTTATTTTTTTTAAATTTTTGGAACTTTGCAGTTCATAAAAGCATTCTTTAATTTCAAAAGTTGATTTTAACTGAAGTTTATATTAAAAATTACTAACTTTTTCCAGAAAAATAATGTTTGTAGAATACAGAGCGTGTAAAGGTTTTGGAACAAGTACTGCATCAATTAAATCAAAAGCTCAGTAAAAACTCACAAAAGTTTCACTAAAAATTATTATACATTTCAGCGTAAAGCCGAACATCAGACAATAGTTAATGTATTAATTTTGTATTTTCTTATGTCTATGATTATTGTTCTACTTATAATTGCTTGTGTATTACTTGGTTAACCATTTAAGTATTTGTGTTGACTTTTTATATTGTGATTGTATTTCGAAATTAAATCCTTTTAGTTTTAAAGTAATTGTTTATTAACTAAATTATAAGTTAAAGATGTTTAAATTATTATCAATGCATAATAGGATTACTACATTTGTAATCTAATTAAATAATTCAATATTAAGTACCGTATTTGTTCTGTAGATAACTGGGCGGCGGGAGGCATTTAGCGAATATAAGAAGGCGACTTTGTTAATTATGAACAGAGATCGTAGAGTGATTGCTACAGATATACTCGCTGGCCGTCGAATAGTATATATTTACCAAACAATAAAAATGTGTAAAATAACATATTTTGTTATTATTATTTATTAAAAGAGACAAATATTAATAATCATTGTTTTCATATAATTAAATTAGTATTGATACCAAAATAACAAGTCTTACATCATAAACGTTTCATAAACAATGTTATAAAAGTGTCCTTTAATAGTGAGCTGTTTATTACCAAAATATAATTTGTTTTTTAACAAAAAATCATCAAAGTCTTAATTCAATTTATGACCGCATCCATCATTGATTAGATCACTTAGAACTATGTAATCACAGAAAGAAAAAATGTTTTGTTTCATGTTTGTAGACTTTTTTTTTTCATATCATTTGGCGATGTTTACTTAGCTAAAAAATTCCTATCTGACGCCAAGTAATTGCTATGAAAGATTGACTTGTCCAATAAATTTAACCAACACAATATTTTGCTAATTTTTAAGTTAACTACAATTTTGCTGGTGTGTACCAATTTTTATTATTCTTTTAGAATCTATACTTCAAAGCGTACATAAAACTAATTTAATCCCAAACAAGTTAATACTTTATTTGAATGTTTAAATAAGTTATATATTTTGTTAGTATATAACGGATTATTAATTTGTATCGATATTTTTTTTTTTTTTTTTTTTTAATATTTATTTCAGAAAAAATCCATATAGTGTAAGTATATTAGTAACAATTTTTACTTACAAGCTAAGTTAGTTATTGTTAGTTACAATACAGTATTTTTATTTTGCCCGTCATTGTTTCTATCCAGTGTTTCTGAATAGAACAATGAGGGCGATCCTTTATTGTGATTACATAAATGTCAAATCAAACTAAATCAAACCCAATTAAATTAAATCAAATGAAATCAAATCAACTCAAATTAAATTCAAATAAATTAAGCCAAATCACATTAAATCAAATTAAATTAAATCAAATCAAATTAAATTAAATCATATCAAATTAAATCAAATCAAATCAAATTATATTCAATTAAATCAAGTCAAACCAAATTAAATCAAATTGAATTAAATTACATTACATCAAATCAAATCAAATTAAATTCAATCAAACCAAGTCAAACCAAATTAAATCAAATTAAATTAAATTAAATTACATCAAATCAAATCAAATTAAATTAAAATAATGAAAATTGTATGTTATTGCGAAAATTTTATTTACTTAATTAGGCCTATGCCAACCATGATACAGTAGTGTTGAATTTGACAGTCATGACGGTTTGATATCATCTTCAAGATGCTGTTGCCACTTCCCCGTACTCGTCGTAAGATTGACGCTTTTTTTTTTGCGCATAATGGCATGAAAGCTGTCTGTACGGGCCTCCTTAAACATGGAGGATGCACTACAGTAGCGGGGCAGCTTCAACAACATCCTGAAGATGTTATTATATTGCACGCGGAGGGCGTTGTAGGCTCGTTGCGAATAGCTAACCCACAGACTGCTCGAGTAAAAAGATTGACAAAATGCTTTGAAAAGCATAATTTTCACATTAGAAGAGCTTCGAGCAAATCTGCGAGTCAGCATATTGCCCCTTACCGCCAACGCTCTGCGCTCTCTGTCAACATCACTGTCATCCTTCATATCCTCTGTCACAATATGACCAAGATATTTAAACTTATTGACTACCTTAATCTCACAATTACATAGTTTGACAGGCGGTAAAACTTCTGGTCTATAATTACCCGACCTAAACACTAGCATGACACTCTTTTCGCAATTATACGTAAGTCCATGTCTGTTTGCAAATTTTTCGCAAATATTTAAAAGCTTCCTAAGACCATTGATTGAGGGACTGAGCAGCACCATGTCATCAGCGTAGCTAATATTATTAACGCAGACTTTATCTATGTGACACCCTACATGAGTGCTGCTCAATTCCTCAATCAATGCATTAATGTACAAATTAAAAAGACTTGGTGAGGTTAAACCTCCCTGTCTCACTCCACAATTCAATTTGTACGCATCAGACATGGACTCACCCCAACGAACCTGGTTTGGTTGATTGTCATACCAGTACTTAAGAAGGTTCACAAACTCACTCGGCATACCCGTGTCACTCAACTTATCCCACAACATATCATATTTTACAGAGTCAAAAGCTTTCGATAAGTCTAAGAAACACGCATATACCGGGGTTTTTCTCTCCGTATAATACTTGACCGAGTGTTTGAGGCACATTATTGCACTTTCAGTAGAAAGGCCTGCTCTGAAACCGAACTGTCTATCATTTAATTTCACATAACTTATTAGGTAATTATTAATAAGACCGTCAAATATCTTAGCAACTATGTTAGCCAGTGATATGGGTCTATAGTTCGATTGGTCTGAGACATCTCCCCTGTTATTTTTAAGAATTGGCACTACTATTGTCCTCATTAGAGGCTCTGGAAGGTAAGAGTGACACAGGCACATTGAGAACAACATAGACAAAACTGCAGGAAGTTTAACACCAGCATGCCGAAGGTGCTCGATGCTGAGACCGTCATGACCAGGAGATTTTCCTCTCTTCATGTTATTAATAACATTTAAAACATCTCGAGTGTTAATTGATGTGTTAAGTTTTGTCATGACGCTCTCAACAACGGTAACCTGCCCCGGTAATTGAGCAGTTGATTTTATAGTAAAAGCCTCTTTGAAGTTGTTCGCAACGATCCTGTGATCACTCACACCCCCCACACTCACAGGAAGGCTCGGTTTTACATTTGACTTATTTGTGTTTTTCCAAAATGACGTGAAGTCACCCCGTGCATAGTTATTGGCAAGTAGGTCCATTTTAATTTGTTCTTGTTTATTTTGACAGTTTTTTAGCTGTGACTTGAAAATTTTTTTTTTTTTTTTTTAATTTTTTTTTTTTTTTTTTTTTTTTCAATTTTTTTTTGATATATTCAAACGGTGTGTTTTATATTTTACAATAAAGACAACAAAATGTAAATGTTTTAGGACTTAGTAAAAAGGCTGAAGCACTTAGCCCTCGTGCTTTAGTTTAGGACAAACCTATAAACTGTTACAAACAGATGACCATCCTTTAAAAAATATAATATTTAAATAAAATATCTTCTACTTTGGAAAACGTAAGAATTTTATTTTGTGTTTACAAATGTAATTAGAGAAATATATTTTTTGTTTGTGCCCTACTATTCAAAATACTATTTTCAATAATCCAAACTTATGGCAAGAATAAAAAAATGTTTCTCAAGCTTAGTGGAATAACATGATGTTTTCACATCAACCTATTCTACAAGCTTTTGTGATGATATTGTCATTGATATAAGTTATTTAACATTGTGTTATAAGTAAGTGAATTATGTTTGTTACATATTTTGAGCATTACTCTTTCAGTTACAGTATTGTAATACTAATGTTACTATGTATTAGGATAATGAACGTGAGTCGAGTTTATTTAATCAGTATTTATTATTTAGCTAAAAATTGGAAATTAAAAACATAAAAATAATATGAAAATACTCAAATTAAAGCGAATATTCATAATATTTAATAATAAATACTGAAAATTTGACGAGAAAGGATTTTTAATTAGATCAAAATAAGAAGATTTTTTTATGTAGATTACAAAAAATTATAATTGGAATTGTTTCAAGATCAATATAACACTGATGTGTTTATTTGCTTTCAATTATAATATATCAGATATTTTATAAACTTAAATTATTAAAAAATAACATTAGGTAACATTACAACACAAAACTTATAGCGTTCAGAAACAATTTTCCCCAATTTTATGTAACTGGTTTACTCCACCTGAAATCCTGACGAAGGTAAGTCGAAAAGAAACCTCTGCTAATACAAGAAAAAACACTTAAGCAAAGCAAGGACCTACGAGCTATATGAGTTTTATACAAGAAAAAAATAATAATTTATTTTTGTTGTACATTTGAAACGTTATTTGTTAATGTGATTTTTATATTAATTATTTAATTTACTGGCAATGTTATACTTAGCAGTACAGTATATTTAAGAGCTTATAAAAAAATCTTTTACGACGTCTCTTTGAGAGCACTTCGGTAATGAACACAATTTACTTCTGCCTTTCCTCTTCCAACGAAGTGTAATTACTAATGTTTAGAAATATACACTTTACCTTCGAAATATTAGATCATTTTCGTTGAGAAAAATATTTTTTTCCGTTATTTTTAGCATAATTAGAGTTTTTTACTCGTATATTAAAATATTTTCCATTATTTAATATGTGTTAAAATAATAATGTTAACATTTGCAATTTGATATTTAAAGCAATAAGTGCAAAATCTTATATTTTTAGGTAACGAAAGTATATACTAAAATAATTATTTTTTGACAATAATTCGTGTTTTAAAAATTGGCGTAAGCTGTTGTGTTTAAATGATTTAAATACGTACAATAGAGTTATACGCTGATGCTTGCGAAGGACACTTATGCCATGCGATTTTTGTTTCGTGAGACAATGTGAATTTAAACATACTACATGCGATTATGAAAACTTTAACGTGTGTGAAGAACATTGTTCATATTGATAACCATTTATATATTCATTGGTATGGAAATTATAAAAAACTATTAAAAGATTGTTAAAATTTTAAGAAAATATTCAAACTTATTTATTACCAAATATCTGTAGACCTTAAATAAAAGTACATTAATACATATTTAAATAATTTTACACGTCTATTAATACTTGTATAATCTAAGTCAACCTTTAAATAGCGGTGGACGAGTCTGTTAAATTAATAAATTATTATATTTCCACAGAAGTTAGACCGAACTTTGTGAGTGCGCGGAATATTAATGGATCGGAGGAATTAATTTATACGAAACCACCGTCGACATTAAAGGAATTTTCTCGGTCAGAATTCAGACCACGTTCAATTTGAAATTGCTCTTATTTTATAAAATTTTTGTTTAGCGAGATTTTGAAATTAATGTATGTATAATATAATAGTAAAAATGACAATAATTGATTTGAGATTTAAATTTATTCTTTATATTTTATTTTTTATAAAATGATTTTTAATTGTGAATAAAATAATTTCAAAATTCAATGTCCAAATTATTATATGCACTAAAAAGTCACAGCTAGGTCACTTGTCTTCAACACAATCTGTATGGACGACGAGTTACTCTATCAACGCTAAACCTCTATAAACTTAGAACTTATATAAGTAGAAGTGTCCTGCTCGTGATATTACCAATTTACTGGCAAGACTCAAGTAAAAACTGATGCAACTACACATAACATATTGTGCTTATATAATATTTAAAGTGGATATAATATTATTAAAACCATAATATAAGATATATACATTTTTTTTTGTTGAAGATAATATTTTAAAAACTTTTTCAGATATTTTAATAAGTGTATCGTAATTATCATACTACCATGTTTTATTCGTATGTGTAAGTAATCCTTGTTTAAGGACAAGTCCTTTTACACCCTCCCTTCTTGTTTTAGTTTTTTTTTATTGCTTTGTATTACCTTGAGCTGGTAAAGATAAATGCTTCCATAGTAATTAATCATCTTGTAACCGTTTTTGAATTTGAAGTTAAATATATTTTTTATAAAATTAAAAATTGAGAATATAAAAGCAAATTGAATGTTCTGTATATATTTTTTTAAATTTCGATTTAAAATGTTATAAGTATACACGACCAATATCTCATATTAAGATTAAGAAGAGTTACTTTTAAGTCATAAGGTTACGTGTTCGAAGAGTATTTACACAAGGTGTAGAAGAGAAAAACGGCTCCATGCTCGAAAAAAAACCTTTAGGTTACAAAGTATATTTACAACACAACTACAACTCACGAAAGATTTTCATTATATTAAAAAAATTTATATGTTACATGAAATATTAAAATGATGTAAACGTTCCCTTTTTATTATAATCTGTAGGAAGCGAATGCATAAATTTATTGAAAAAAAAAAGGACTTCATTCTATCATTCATTGAAAGAAAAACATTTATATATCCATAAGTTTATTTCTGCACACAAGAGGTTCTTTGTGTGATACAAAAAAAATATCTAAGGGTGGTTTTATTTGTTAATTTTAAGAATTTTAGAATTTTGAATAATATCATGTTTTAGAGTAATAAGTCTTGTAAGACATAGTCTTTTGTAGTAAATTAATTATTTCTATTGCTCCTTAGATAAGTCCTTTTTACATCAAGAATATATGTTCAATTTCATTCCAATAGCGCTCGTAATCGAAAAGCTTTCTGAAGATTTTTGGTGCCACTGACGGATTGATCCTTACATCAACTTATATGAAACAAACGACGCCATACATCACTGACAAAAT
This sequence comes from Mechanitis mazaeus, assembly GCA_959347395.1. Lineage (NCBI taxonomy): Eukaryota > Metazoa > Arthropoda > Insecta > Lepidoptera > Nymphalidae > Mechanitis > Mechanitis mazaeus. Next base: position 16,360,372 of record OY365753.1, on the reverse strand, counting down.
AACGCGCTCTTGTGATGAACATCTCTGTTTATTACAAACATTATAAGATCTTGGTGATAGTAGAAAAAATAAAAATTATTTCATAAATATTATTGATATATATATTAAGATTTAATATTGCCTTTGATTCTTATGGACTTTTCTCAACTAAATATAGTAAAATTGTTCCGTTTTAATATGTGGTTGTAATGCTTCTTACCAAGCACAGCTTAATATCGGATTCTGAACTGATCTGTCTACATTCCTTTCAAAATTAAATTTTGGGTCCATATTTCTTCCTTGTTTATATGAATGATCTGCCGACTTTTTCAGATATATAGATACTTTTTCCTTTAACGTCAAGCGTCAGTGCATGGATTCAGTATTATAAGATATTATTTATAAATAAAAATACAAATCATCGTAGATTTTAAAATTAAAATTTTAATTTTAAATAATGGGAAAAAAGTGTTTTTATTTTTATAGACACTGTCAATTCTAGATTACAAAAGTGTTTTCTAACGGCCAGATTACCTGGTTCTGTAACATTTGCTTTTAAAAAACCAAATCTATTGCAATTGCTTAATTTGAATTTTATCATCTCAGATTTTAAAATTTATGATATATTATTTCTGTTATTAAGTGCACAGAATAACAAAATCCATGAAGAAAAACCTTGTGCTTCGGTTACATTTTTCATATCACTGAGCCTGTTCATATTTATTCGTGTATTTACACAACAAAGAACTTACAATGTTTCTCGTATTTATTTCCTTTGAAATCTCATAAAAATTTACCATTCTTTGTTAGAAACCTTTTAAAGTGATTATTTTTTATGTCAAAAAACATAGTTTTATATGTACATCACTTATAATTAAAATGTTTCTGTTTTTCTAATAAAAAATTTAATATATTTGCCATCACGAAACACTTGTTTAGCCTTTTTTTTTTCTCTGTGCGTTTTATTATAAGCATAATAACGATTAAGATAAAATAACTCATTGTTTCATTTTTCCTAGTATCTTATCTCGATTATAATAGAGACACTTATTATTAATATTTGTTTTAGGACAAAAATTTTAATATTAGCACTAAAGTATTCCTACAAGTCAGATAACATAAATGTTTAATAAATTATGATAGGTTAGAACAAGGGTATAAGAATGTATTATTGTAAAGAATTTCATCATTAAAATTAAATTTGTTTTTCGACGGAAAATTAATAAACTTTTCTTTAACGATTATACCAACGTGATGGCATACATATTCCATTTCCATAAAACTATTTTACGGATATAACTCGCGTTTATTATTACATTTTTAAATTTAATAACAACCATCCTTTCGTTAATTACGTCGGTCACAACCGGAGGATCCAAAAAAATACAAATTTATTAACTTAAAATTTAATACTTATATTTAATTTACAAACTACGTGATCCCTGCTCAAAGTTGGAGACAAGAATGAATAAAATGAATTTATAATTAAAGGAATACAGAAAGTGTAACAAACAACGGTTTCAGATTTACATTCTAGGATTTTAACATGATACAATGCACCTGCGCTTAATCAGCGTTTCCACGGTTCGTGAGAATATAGTAAATGCTAATTTAACAATTTTATTATTAATAAGTATATAAGAAATATCTAATAAATGATTACATAGTCTATGGTAATATAACACCTCCCTCCGCAGATCAGCAACTATTCCTTGAGAGAGTTGCTGCGATGTTGCTGGGATCCACCCTTATTTCGTGGGGATGAACTTCACTTTTATCTTGAATATTCTTATTTTCAGTCGCGTTACTTCTTTTAATATGTTGCAAACGGAATCTTCTGTACGCCAGATAAATGCAAAGTATGCTTGCTCCAAAAAGCATTAAGTATACAGGAATCGTCGTATGATATAATACGCTATGATCTTCAAGTTGAGTTAAATTAACTGGGGTTTGTAGAGACATTTTTGAATTTATTAAATGAAGCTTTTGAAGGTTTATTGAGTTCAGAATTATAGGAGATATATTTGTTTGCACTTGATTTCCAAGGTTAGGTAAATCTATTATCCTTATAGCGTATCCTTTTATATAGTCGTTTGAATTTACAACTGTGATTGCAGGTGTCTTGACATAGCACTTAAGCGGGATTTCCAGTAGAAAGCTGCCGTGAAGTGTCTTGTACAAATCTTGACCACAAGATATTTTAATTTTCATGGGTGTAGGGAAATTCATGATATAGTGTTTTTCGTCCAGTTGTTCCAGCGCTTCATTATTAAGAATAACAGTTGTTAGTTTGCAGGTTGAATCAAGTTCTTGCTTTTCAATCGGGTTTCTGATGCAGTCAGGTCCATCTCGAAGTGCATAGTTAGTTTTTTGTTCACAAAGGTACAGAGAATTGGACTTCGGGCATTCAGCCTCCATATACATAGAATTATTACTAGAAATTGCTATAAAGGGTAGGTTGGGAATAAGGACTTGATTATATTTGATCATAAGACAGGGGTACGGCGATCGATACTTTTAAAACTATAACTATTTGATTACCGATATAAAAATAACCTAATTTAATTATATCTAAGTTCTAAACTTAGGATTTCATTCTTTGAATATAAAATCCTTAGCTTTCTTAATATTTTATCAAGATCTACAATACTAATAATAGAATGAGGCGTGCTCGATGCACGTATAAAACCTAGAAAACTTTGTAGTTTTCGTAGTTCCTCTGATCTATATTATCACCTAAAATCAATAGATATTGGGCCATATGGGCATAAAGTTTCTTAATATTAATATTATTAATAATAGAGTTCAATACTCTAGTTCTATTAACTATTATAGTACTCTAGTTGTATTAACTATTATAGTACTCTAGTTATATTAACTATTATAGTACTCTAATTATATTAACTATTATAGTACTCTAGTTATATTAACTATTATAGTACACTAGTTATATTACCTGTACTGTCTATAGTTTTAGAGTTACATAACAGCCATTATTTCGTTAGACTAATATGCTCGTTTAATTTCGATTGTAATTTTAATTCGTTACTTTGTAGAGATAGAATTGCATTGTCTTATTTAACGGAATCAGTATAATATACTTTTAATAACAGAACCAAGGCCATCAACGAGTCCTCTTTTACTATAATTATGATCAAAACTTTTCAAAAATGTAATTAAATTATCTACTTTAGAATTAAGGTAGTTAAGATGAGATATGTAATATTATCTAACTGTCGCCTAATCATATATATTTGAGGTTTAACTAATAGGATTTGGTTGTTAATAACATCAAGGTCTATATAATTTAAAAATGAATGATAATAAGATATAATTTTTGTATCGCCTAGTTTAAAAGGGGAGTAGGCCGGGACCTGATTCTAATGAATTAATCATTACTTCTTGTCCTCGCGTCAGTTGGAGTGACATTAGAAGTATCCTCTAACAATACGGGTTCTTTAGGGTGTCTTTTAAGTCGTGATTTAGCTACTAGACTTCGTCTCTTTTTAGTATAAATATATATAGGAAAGTCAGCAAGGACGGTGTCCTGTGTGTAACGTGAAGCCAATTTTTGTCTACTTGGGTTTCTAATAAAAACTTGTTTGTTAGGGGTGTATTCTTTTTCAGGCTCAAGATTTTTATTGCGATTTTCAGTTAATATTGTTCTGTCCTGTACTAAAGTCTTGTTAATTAGATCGTATACTTTAATCATTATTTCTCTATGGTCTTGTATGTATTGTTGTAACAAATACTTAGTCAAGTTAAAAATTATGGGGTCACGAGGGTCAAAGTGTTCAGTAATTAAGTCTACAGTTTGTAAAACTATTGTAAGCTAAGACTGCAAATAACATTAAATTAATTATACGTTCACTTTTCTTTACTAGTTTTAAGATCCTTAAATTTTCAAATATTGTCGAATGAAATCGTTCTACAATGCGATTTTTTTTTAGAGGCGTGTAGTAAAAAATGGTTGAATTACACTACTAATATTTAAATTTCTATTAAAATCTAAAATATAATTTCTCTTAATAATATCTAACCTACGGGTCCTAGATTGCCGTGAATGGAAAATCTTGGATATTTATAAGGATAACTTAAGGAATAAATGGAAGCAACTTCAGAACGATTCTAAAGTACTTATAAAAATTTGTACCTCTTGGTGTTTCAATGTTCGGAAACTCCTCCTGCTGCAACACGGTGTAGATTCGTGATAGCCGACGTCCTTGATTGATTCACTGACTCTATTTAATTAATTTAATTAACTAAATTTCGGCTATCCTACCGACTGCGCCAATTACGTCGGTCACAACCGGAGGATCCAAAAAAATACAAATTTATTAACTTAAAATTTAATACTTATATTTAATTTACAAACTACGTGATCCCTGCTCAAAGTTGGAGACAAGAATGAATAAAATGAATTTATAATTAAAGGAATACAGAAAGTGTAACAAACAACGGTTTCAGATTTACATTCTAGGATTTTAACATGATACAATGCACCTGCGCTTAATCAGCGTTTCCACGGTTCGTGAGAATATAGTAAATGCTAATTTAACAATTTTATTATTAATAAGTATATAAGAAATATCTAATAAATGATTACATAGTCTATGGTAATATAACACGTTCAATAATAAACTTTCTAAATAACAATATAATTTTATTTTTAAACGTATATTTTCTATTTTTAAAAGAATTAGGGTTTACTTATCTAAAGAATTTCTATCAAACGTCAAGTAATTTCTATGAAAATTGGACAGAACAAGAAAATTTAATCAGCACAGTATTTCTCTTATTTCTTCAACACACATTTTGGATCTCTCTGGACTCTCAAAGAAGCTGCTTTCAATAAAACTATGCATGAAATATATAGTACTCATAAAAATATTAGAAAATATTACTTAATTGCTTTATATATTTGTTTAGTTAATGTGAAAGTTATAAATGTACTTATTATTTTATGTCTTATTATTTTTACACATAATTGGTTTTGTACTCGAACGGTATGATTTATATTTCACTACAAAGACATCAATTTCTCTTACATACAATTCTATTGTTACCTAAAGGAAATAGAGAAAGTTTTGTTGGCATTGTCTATTAATTCGGTCGTTTATACAAAATTATTTTTGGCTTCCGATCAAATCAGACTCCTTTGTTTGTAAGGATCAAATAATCTGTACTTTTATAATATATTCATAAGTACTTAAAATTAAAACAAAAAAAATAAATAAAACACAATTTATGTAAACTTTTAAGAAAATGTAATAAATAGTAATATTTTTATTGCAATTATTAAAGTGATTTTTTTAATATTCTTAATAATATAATATTTTAACAATAAGAAAAAGATAAATACAGCGTTATTATTTTTAGGTTTCATGCTTAGCCCTCTTTACAGTGTTAGTTTAGGAAAACCCAAAAAACTATTACAAACAGATGACCATTCTGAAAGAAATATAATATTTAAATAAAACCTATCCCCTTTAGTGAAAGACAGAAATTATGAATTTATAAGGTTAATTCAGAAAATATATATTTTAAACGTCGTCAATGACAGAAGTTTATCTTAATAATACAATATATTCAATATAAGTAGATTTCTATATTGATTATAATGTACATTCATTAGTAATAATATCATCAAGATATTGTGTAGCCTCGTGTGGGAATTCATTGAACAATTGCTTGAATCGCACACGTTATTATTATGGCATTATCGTTTCTGAAGCTTAGAGGAATAATAATAACCACATCAATTAATTACACGCTTTCGAGATGATACTATTATTAAAAGGAACTTCGTATTAAAATTGATGTTTTTTGCTTTTTCATCTTTCTTTTAGTCAGTGTTATAATATTAATTATTATATATGTTAAAGTGAGGAATGCAGGTCGAGTTTATTAATTATTAAAACACTCAAACAAGCAATAAAGATGAAAAAAAAAGTGTTTTTCATTAAAAAAAAAGTGAACAATCTTATTTGATAATAAATAGCGACAAAGTGACGATAATGGTTTCGTAATTGGATAATAGTGAGAAAAAATTAATTACGTAGCAATAATAAATATTTGTAATGAAAAAAATTATGCTTTTATAATAATTGTATCAAAACAAAGCAAAACTTCCATTACAATATTTGATAATTTAATTCTCTTTATACTTTTTAACATACTTTTAAGCTTATTAATTATTAAAACAATCTAATATTTTAAAGAATATATTACTTAATTTAGTAATAGACCAAAGTAAAAACAATAGTATACAGACCTATTATAAATATTTAAACGTTTGTTATTATTGCAATAAATATCTTACCGTGAAGCAAAAATGGATAAGCGGAAAGAAATAATTTTATAGGAACTAAAAAGTTATAGCGGTTCAAAATAATTTTTTCCCAATCTGTTTAACTGGTTGTTATTACACCTGAAATCTTGACGAAGGTAAAACGAAGGGCAACCTTTGTCAATACAAGAGAAAAAACTCTTGGAAACAACAAACTCAGATCTAAATCAATTTTATATAATTGATACAAAGCTTTAATTTGTTTATATTGTATGTAAAAAAAGTTACTTATTAATGATTTTTCCATATTACTTATTTGATTTACTAGGAATTTTAGTCTTTGCTGTACCGTATATTTAAGGATTATAAAATATCTTTTACGACGTTGACAACTCCTTGACAATAAACAAAATTCGTTCCTGCCTTTCTTCTTTAAACGAATGAAAGTAATATAATGTGGTAATTAAATTGATATATTTTCTTTTTTCAGTAAAAAAAAAAACATTAGGATTATTTAGTTCCATACATAGGACATACATACATTTTTGCTATAAGAACCTACCTACCTGATCTGAGACTCAACACTCAACAAATTCAAACAGGAAAAAGTGTAATATTACATATAACATAGTATAATAGTCTTACGACAAATTATGGTGGAATGTAACTGATAGAAATGCTAACTAGAAGATTAAAATTTTAAACATGTCATGAAATGGTCATGTGATTTTTAAATTATTTCAAATTTGGGTTGAAAAGCCTATAGAAGACTATACCTAAGAAGGTAACAAAGAATTATATAAGAAGCACTTGTCTCTTTAAGATTTATGTTCGGACAATTAAGTTATACACTTTCGATAGAATCGCTAAAGACACCTGTGGCCATGCTATTTTCTTTTCTGAGACTAATTTTGAAAAACTTTATCAGAAGTTAGAAACATTGATAATTTGAATGGAAAAAGAAACAAACATAACAATCCTTATTATTAATAACTTAACATAGCGATTGTTATAATTATAAGAAAACGTTTAAATTATTAAATATTGTATAATTGTACGCATATTTGAATAATTGTACGTATAAATACTCGAATAATCTAAGTCGAACACTAAAGAGCGGTCGATGCGTGAGTTACATTAATAAATTTAAGTATTTCCGGAGCAGTTAGGCTGAACTTTGTGAGTGCGCGGAATATTAATGCATAAGAGAAATTAATTTATTTCGGTCAGAAATCAGGCCACGTTAAATTTTAAAATGTTATTATTTGATTCTATTTTTGATTTTCGAGATTTTTGTTTTATAGTTATGAAATTTATTAGTTAAAATAGAAATAATAATGTTATTTTAATTTTATAAATAACTTTCAAATAAAAATATTGAATATATTTTGTAATATCATCTTTCAAAAATAAGATATTGAAATCTCTTGTGCAACTTTAAATTAGCCCTACATTAATATGAAAACAATGATGTATTGAAAATAAAGTTTTCCTACTAATCCCTATTTATCTAGGAATATTTGTAAATACTTCATTAATTTTTCAGTGATGTTGTTAGTTTCAAAGTTAATTGAATAGTACCATGGCTAATTATTGATTATATTAGACGAAAATATTTGGATATCAGCCGAAATTCCCCATTGTATGTCGAGTCTTATATGAATAATTTCGACCACTGTTCTTCAATGCAATATTTATGGACGAAGAGTAACTTCATCAATGCTTGTCGTCTATAAACTTAGTATTTATATAGGTAGTATTTTGTTCAAGATATTAACATTAAATTGGGAGGTAAAGGTTGAGGTTTTATTTTTTTATTGCGAAAAAGGTACGCTTCTAAAAACAGCGTTTCTGATACTAAACAAGACTGTTGTAGCACTCTCACCTAGAAGAAACCTCTAAACTCTACATTTGAACACCCCTAGACTTTAATTGTTCGCTAAAAAACTGATGGCCTGGTATTTCCACGGTATTTTCACGAGTATTCGGCGATGTTGAAAATTCTGAAGTTCTTCCTTAATAAAGGTGGTTTCACCTATAATCCTCTTACCTTGTCTCTCAATCAATTCCAAGACCTCTAGCTTACCAGATAGAACTTCTGAGCCGCCCCATCTCTGCGCTGTGTACACTTGAAGGTCCATAGTTAATCGATTCTGGCGAAAACCGTATAGTGGATCACTGAGGATGTCATTTGGTCCTATATACGCCAGGCGCATGGTATTTAGGATACGTTTTATACTCTTAAAGAGTTGGAATGTGACCTATATAGATGAGCAAGACATCGTTTTGGAACACAGGTCGAGTGCATTGAGCACCACTTTCTGGCAAATTCGTATTTACGGATTTGCCACCGAACTGCCAGAGAAGACAGGAAGTTTCCCGATACCAGCATCTAAACGTAAAGACTCTGCAACTAGAGAAGCAAACACATTGTAATTCAATCATATGTATGACTACAATGGCCGTGGTAGCCACCTTGTTTCAAACTTTCATCAAACATTTAACAAACACAGTAAACTAACCAGTTAAATTAAATATATTGTATATACAATATTTACTCGTTTACTGTATAATTAAGAGTATCAAGAAATGAATATGTTTTGTGGCTTGAACTTAGAAATGTAAAACTACTGCTATGTTACATAAAAAATTAAGATAATAATAGTTTTTTATAAAAAATATATTTTTCATTTATAATGAATGCTATGAAGTGAAATTAATGAAATGCTCTTGATAAATTGAAAAAAAAAATCTCATATATCAGTCATAATTATTAGTCATATCATATCATATTTATTAGCCTGTACCTCAGTAGTTTCTCCTTCCACAGACGATTACTACTTTGTGTGATCCAAAAGATAAAAATACGATATAATTTAAAATAATAATTTTGTGATAAAAATACGATATAATTTAAAAAAATATATAACTTCAGAAATTTGAATAATATCTTTGAAATATATACTCATTTATGAAGTCTTACTTTAGAGTAATGAGTCTCGTAAAATCTAATATCTTTAATAACTTTTACTTGCTATTTATTTCTCTCTATATCAATACTTTTTCCATCAAGGATGTAAGTACAATTTGGATCGGATTGCGCCCTTAACCGCTAAAGCCTTCTGAAGATTTTCGTCTCCAGTGACGGATTGATCCTTATTTCAACGCATATAAACAAACGACGTCATCCATCACTGACAAGATAACGCGCTCTTGTGACGAACTTTTCTGTTTATTGCAAATATTAGAAAATCTATGATTGTATAGAAAATATATAAAATATTTCATAAAAAATTAAAAGATAGTATTAGTTTTCATGGTAATATCATATAAATGCATAAAGTTAAATTCTTGTAAAATAATTCCTAAAAAATATACATTTAAGTAGAAGACTACACTTTTAATAACAATATTAAACAGCATGAGTAGTACGACAAATTTTAAAAATGATTATATATATTAAAGAAGATAAAAAATTCTCAAATTCCTTAATAGATACAATAGTAATAAATTGTATTATAAACATTACATTTTTGTTTTGGATATCCTCTTGTTTAGTAAAATATAAACATGAGTGAAACTATAACGTTTTCTCAACTAATCTTTGCCTATACTTAACGCCATTACACATAGCAAAGTTAAACAGCTTTTAAGATGTACTGGTAATGCTTTATACTAGAACTATATCAATCAATATTATATCAAAATTTATCATATCTTTTACCTTTGCTTAGTAAGTTATACAAAATCACCTGTTTAATTAATTTCCGTGTCATTTTTTATTTAATTTGATATTTAACTTTGGTATAAAGTTTGTAGTACTTTGACATTTAGAACAATGATTTCAAACTTTATAAGGTTCAATTTTGGATCTATATTCCTTCGTTGTTTATATAAACGATTTGCCCACTTTTTCAGATAAGTATAAAGATTATAATAGTGATAACTTATGATATTTCCATATAAAGTAAGATGTTAATGCATTGGTACAGTGTTATATCATTATATTTAAAAATAACAATACAAATCATCATCTATTTTTACTCCAGCTATTTTTGAAAACGTTTCAAACAACAAAAGTGTTTCAAACTGAGATTATCTGGTTCTGTATTATATGCTTTTAAAAAGCCAAATCCATTACAAACGAGACTACACTAAGTTCTTGATTGTAATTGAACAATCGCAAGCTTTCAAATTTATAAAAAAGAATCCTTTTATAACTTAACTGAATATCAATATTCATAGAGAAAAAAGCTTTGTTTGTTTTTCTTTACAAATTCCAGAATGAAACTTCCATACCACTGAACTTGTTCATATTTGTTCTTGTACATAATAAAAAAGTTTTAAGGTTTTCCATTTTGTTTTTGTGGTGTACCCGTATAATGATATTTTATTATTTTTAAATCACATAAAAGGTTATCATTCGTTATAAATAAGGGTTTTAATTGATTATTTTTTTATTTCATATAGTCAACATATAAATTATCATTTAGTTTACTATTAAAAAACACACATTTAAATAGTATAATGATTAATTGAATAATAAATTATATTTTATTTTTTTTATTTTCATTTTATCGTGAAATAATTTAACTATAATTTTACATTTAAAATTCTCGATAAGGTGGCTTCAGTGAAAAACATACATGCTGTTAATTACTTGAAACCTTACTGAATAGAAATAAATTACAGAATAATATTAAAATAACTTTGATATATAAATAAACTGCTTCAGCTAGAGCAACTTATTTAAATTATTTAAAAAATCATAAATACGAGCACTTAAGTTATAATTGTACACATAATTGATATATAGTATATAACAAAGTGAGCTGAAATTTTTATTATATTATTCATCTGGAACATAAATTACTGATTTCCTAATGTACATCAAGACGATAGTTAGATATTTTTAATAAAAAAGTTTAAATTTTAACGATTTCAAATGATATTGTGTGTGGATAGTCTATAATGAATGACATAGATCTGAAAAATCTGCAAAATTGCTACTTGACGTTATTGGAAATGTTTATAGTAATATAGAGAAGACAAATTCATAAGCTTAAAGGTATTTTATTTTTCAGTCTTCGATGTATAGTTAATCAAAATTTTGTTGTAGAAAAATAATGTTTATCCCTATAACATGTCATATTAGGTAGTAATTATTACTTGTTTATTATAAGGTTTAATTATACTTATTGAAATATATGTATAAGTATCTATTTCATTTTGATTCAATCTCAGTGTGAAAGGAATAAAATAAATTTAACTTCATAACATTTTTTAAAAATAAAACTCACCAAATTTATTAAGTCTTTACATATTATATATGTGGTTAAATAAAATCAATATTCTTTTAAATAAACAATATTATTAAAAAAATATTAAAGAAACATATGTATAGACATATACTATTCAACAGGGAATCGCAATTTAATCAGGGCATGAAATAATCAGAAAGAAATAGATTTGTTGGTTTTTTTTTCAGACACTTATATTTTACAGATACTTGTTGTTAGAAGAATAGTAAGAGATCCTATTGTAGGGTAATTTTTTAGAAAGCAAATGAATGAAAACAACCAAATATTCCAAAATTTTGATTAAAACTGCATATTCCTAACCACTTATTAGTATTAAAAGCATTAAAAGCCATGAACATAATAACATAAGTTTTATATAATGAGAGTTTATACCCTTTTTTACTTGGAATATTAGTATCCAACTTGTTCTCGTAAAGCTTACTGTATATATTAAATCTTAAAATATATTTAATTTATTTTCTAAAATTTAAATACTAAGATACAATACAACAAGAAAATCATTTAAGAATTTAACAGATCTTATCTTATCTATTTATTTCCATGTAATGTTAACTAATAGTAAATTTTACTCAATGCCTTTTCAATAAAACAAACATTATTAAAACAATATATGTTTTAACATAAATTAATTGTAATCATTTATATTTATAAAACCTTTTTCTGAATATGGAACTCTACTAAAATAAATTTTGTAAACATAACATGAAGTTAATATATATATATTTTTTAATGGATTGTTTAAATATTTTGCGGTGCAAAGTTGATATGCAATACTTAAATTCAATACATTTCATTCGTTACATAGACTTGATTTGAAAAAGAAAAATTAGTAAGAAAAAATGCAGACCTTAAAAACACTTTTAAATAAGCATTATAGGTATTTTAAACGTCATTGAAATTGAATTTTCTAATCCCATTGCCAGGTTGTAGTCAAAAGTAGTCATGATTCACTTTTATAGACATAAACAATATTAATAATAATTGTTTTAAGATAATTAACTCAACATAGATGCTTAAAATATCCAGGCACCGGCGCCGCAGCGTCTACTGGTGGTCGCCCGAAATTGCCGAACTTCGGGTTACCTGCTGCAGGGCTCGCAGGGCCTTTGTACGGTGTCGCCGCCGTCACGGCTACGACCCGGAAACGGAGGCCTCGCTGAAGAGCTGTTACCGCGACGCGAAGGCAGCTTTGCGGACGGCGATCCGACAGGCGAAAGACCAGGCTCGGGAGGAAATCCTGGCCAGTGTAGACAGGGACCCATGGGGGCGTCCGTATAGAGTGGCGCGGAAACTCCACGTCACCAGGGCCCCGGTCATGGAGTCCTTGCAGCCGGATTTCCTCGAGTGGCTGGTGGAGGGATTATTCCCGAGCGCCACCAGCCACTCTCCTCCGATGATGTGCCCCCCAACAAGGGGGGGGGCAAGGTTCAGTTCAGCCCGTGGGTTCTATCCCACTCATCACGGAGATCGAGCTGGAGGTGGCTTTGGGTCGCTTGCGAGCTCGCAGTACGGCGCCAGGACCGGACGGTATTCCGGGACGAGTTCTGTGCCTCGCCCTGGAATATCTGAAGGACAGATTTCGGGAACTGTTCAATTTCTGCTTACGCAGTGGACAGTTTCCGAAAGCCTGGAAATCGGGAAGGTTGTGCCTGTTGCGGAAGGAGGGGCGACCTGAGGATAGTCCTTCCGCGTACAGGCCAATCGTGTTGTTGGATGAGATGGGAAAGCTCTTCGAGAGAATCCTCTCTGCCCGTCTCATTTCACACCTCGACGACGTGGGTCCCGGTCTTTCAGACGCCCAGTTCGGCTTCAGGGCGGGTCGATCGACGATCGACGCCCTGAGGGCTCTGAAGAACGAAACCCAAGAGGCAGTGTCCGAGGGGGACGTTGTCCTGGCGGTATCGTTAGATATCGCCAACGCCTTTAATACCTTGCCGTTTGAGACTGTGGTCGAGGCGCTCCGCTACCATGGAGTGCCTCCCTATCTCCGGCGGCTATTGAAGGAGTACCTACAGGACAGAGAGGTCCTGTGGGAGGGCAGCGACCGGCGCGTCTACCGGCGTGGCGTTAGCTGTGGGGTTCCACAGGGCTCTGTGCTCGGGCCCGTTTTGTGGAACCTCGGCTACGATTGGCTGCTCCGATGTCCTCTTCTCCCGCGCATGAGAGTGTACTGCTATGCAGACGACACTCTTGTAACCGCGAGGGGGAGGAGTTTTGCGGAGGCGGCCAGACTGGCAACAGTCGGCGCTACGCTGGTTGCGGACCGTATAGAGCTGCTGGGACTTAGGGTCTCGGTCACAAAGACTGAGGCCTTGTTGTTCCACGGCCCTCGCCGGGGTCCCCCTCGTCGGGCATCCATCTCCGTCCAGGGTTCGGAGGTGGTGGTTAAGGCCCAGATAAAATATTTGGGCCTTACCCTGGACGGCAGATGGCGCTTCGGGGCCCACTTCTCCTCGTTGGCCCCGAAGCTCGTTTCCGCTGCTGCAGCATTAGGTAGGCTTCTGCCCAACGTCGGAGGGCCGGGCGCTCCGTGCCGACGTTTGTACGCCGGCATAGTGAGAAGTATGGCCCTTTACGGTGCCCCCATATAGTCGGGAGCTCTCACTCGCGATTGTAAGGTTCTCTTGCAACAATCGCAGAGGACCATCGCGGTGAGAGTGATCAGGGGGTACCGTACAGTATCGTTTACTGCGGCGACATTGCTGGCAAGTGACCCTCCCTGGGAACTCCAGGCGGAGGTCCTTGCTGCAGCGTACTGGCACCGGGCGGAGGCCCGGGCCAGGGGCGTCACGCCTGATACTGCTAGGATCAGGATCGAAGGACACAGGACCCTGATTCAGCGGTGGAAACGCATGTTGGAGTCTCCAGCCGCCGGTTTGTACACTGTAGGGGCCATTCGACCCCACCTTGAGCAGTGGATAGATCGGCGGCACGGTACTCTGACGTTCCGCCTTGTGCAGATGCTCTCGGGGCACGGCTGCTTCGGCGAATATCTGCACAGGGTGGCGAGGAGAGAGGCGACCCCTGGCTGTCACCACTGTGACGGGCCGGTGGATTCGGCTCGTCACACCCTGGAGGAGTGTGTGGCGTGGGACCGCCAGCGCGAAGAGCTGGCGGTCGTGATTGATAGCGGAGTCACACTGTCTAGTATCATACCAAGGATGCTGGACAGTGTGAACGCTTGGGTTGCCATGGTCTCCTTCTGCGAGCAAGTCATTGCTGCGAAGGAGGCCGCGGAGCGGATCAGGGAGCTTGCCTCTACCGCTGATCCGCTTCGTCGTGGGAGACTAGGTAGACGGATGCGGGAATACGCCCGTCGCTTCCTTCCCCAGTTGTAGGCCTGGTGAGGGGGGAGGGTGACCCCACTTACCTAACATAGGCCTACGATGAGAGGGTGCTCTACGTTGCTCGGAGCACCCTCAGGGGGGGGAACCGCCGGGGCGTCACGGTGAGTGCTAACGCGATCCCGTGGCGTCCCACAACGGCGATGAGGGCAACCGTTGGTTTTTTAGTGGGTAGCCTTAAAAATGGCAGCGCCCTCTATGCTGCCGGGTAGTCCCACATAACCCCCCGGCCATCACCTTCTTGGCCGACGGGGTATCCGTAACGGATTTTTCCAACGAACAAAAAAAAAAAAAAAAAAAAAAAAAAAAGATGCTTAAAATATAAGTTTCATAACATAAATATTTGATAAATGATGATACGTTAAAACAATATTATGAAAGTGTATTACTAAAAGGCATTACATTACTAAAATGAAGATTGTTCTTTGACGGAAAATTAATAAAATTATCATAAACGATCATAACAACGTCATGAAAGTAATATTCCAGTTCATAAGCGCACCCAACATTAATATAAGATCACTCAAAAGCGTGTAATCGTAAAATGAAAAAATAATTAATTTTTTGTTTGAATAAACAGTTTTTTTTTATAACAACCACCTTTATTTGAAACATAAACCTTAGAAGGTTAGAAGAAACCTTAGAAGGTTTATGGTTAACAATAAATTCTTACACTTAAACGAATTTTTGCAATTTTTATATGATTAAGGGCTTATTTATCTAAAGAATTTCTATTAAACGTCAAGTAATTGCCTTGAAGGGTCGACAAAACAGGGGAATTTAATCAACACAGTATTTCTCTTATTTCTTCCCTTATAACAAATATAACAAACTTGTTTGTTACACGCTTTTGATCATAGATTCTAAAAGTTGTCTGATTTTATCTCAAATATAAATGTTTTATTTAACTGTTTTAGTCAATGTGACACTTTTAAAGATACATACTTATTATGTAAGGTCTTATTAATTTGTTTTGATTCAGTATTTTCCATATTTAACTTTAAATAAAACAATTTATATTATAATAAAATTAGAAAAATTTGTTGGCTAACATAATATCGTATTCTTTAAATTATTTAACTTAAAGTAAGAAATATTTGGACTAAAATTAAAATATATATAAATTCTAATAATTTTAGACTTTAGTAAAGAGGCTGAAGGCACTTTTGCTCTTAGACCTCGTTACAGTGTTAGTTTAGGACGGTCACAAAAACTTTTGCAAACAGATGACCATTTTGTAAAAAAAAAAATATTTAAACAATATTCATCTTCCCTTTAGGGAAAGATAAGTATATGATTTTTTATTTGAAGTCATATATATTTTATGTGTCCTGGAACTGACATCGGCACTATTTTAAATGCTATATGTTATGTGTTAAGAGTACAGGGAAATATGTTTGATATGTATTCTTTTTTCAAATACAGTATTATAATATTAATTAAAATATGTATAAGGATTGAGAATGTCTAAAAAAATAATGAATAATTATTATTAAGTTATCAAAAAAATAACAAAAAAGCAAAAACCGACTTTAAAAAAATTTAATTATTTGATTAGTTAAATGATTGTGCAAGTAAGTGCCATTAGATCAATGCCTAAATCAATTAAAGAAACTATAAATGAATTTCTAAACAGTTTCCCTTATCAAATATTTTTTTTTGTTTTCGAAGGCCATTTACTTTTTTGGAAAAAAAAAAGTACATTATTTTAAGTAGTTCCTTCTATTATGAAAGCGTGATCTGATAATCTAAATCGTGATACATCTGCTCTAATTTTAAAACTTCTACTCATGATCAGATCTTGACGAAGTTAAATTGGAACAATACGGAAAGTATCAGTTAAAAAAGCCATCAAAATCGGTTCACCCAGACAAAAATTCTGAGATAACAAACATAAAAAAAAATTTGTCCAGTTGAGAAGCTCCACTTTTTTATTAAGTTGGTTAAAAATAATTATACAAACTAATTTTGAGCATTGTTGTCTTTTAATTGAATAAATAACTGACCATAAAACATTAGATATTAAGAAAAAATATTAATATTATTAAGAAGAAAGCTTATGGCGTTCGAAATCAATTTTCCCAAATTTATTGTAACATTCATTACACCTGAAATCTTGACGAAGGTAAATCGAAGGAAAACCTCTGACAAAACGAAAGAAAACACTTTAGAAGCAACAAACTGTGCTCTAAAATGTAAAAAACTCGACACAAACATTTAATTAATTTATCATGTCTGTATAAAATGTTATATATGAATGAAATTTTGGTACTACCAATTAAATTTAATTGCATTTTTAGTATTCAAATAGAGTTTCAAAGTTTATAAAAAATCATCTTCTTTTATTGTATAAAATATTGTATAAAATCTTAGTAATAAACAAAATTCGCTCCCGCCTCTCCTCTTTAAACGAAGTGTGGTTACTAACAAAAATGTTCAGAAACAAATGTTTTACCATAGGGACAGTACATTATTTTATCGATTAGAACAATAAATATTTTCAAACGAAATGAAGTTCAGAATAATAAGTTTCAAGCCGGATATAAAATTATTTTCTTATATTTCTAGTGTTATAATAGAAAGTATAAGAATAATAATGTTAACATTTACTAAGGTATTTTAAGTAACAAGCCTGAGATAGAAATCGGCAAGGAAATTGCAATTTTCCTCGACGGTAATTCGTTTCAAGCACGCCATTTTTCCATTACCCAATATCAATATTGTTTCGTCTTCATCGTTCTGATAGGAAAGTTTCGGCTGATGGCAGCATCGCATGATTCTATCACTTCTTACTTCAAACCACACCTTTTAAATGGATATTTTTAAGTGGCTTTAATTGATTTTATAAGAACATTTGTTGGAAAACATCTTTATATTTTGTGATTATTATGTACTATTGGTGGCAATAGAAAACTATAATTTTGAATACAGTTTTATCCAGTCTAAAATAATATGTAGTGAAATAAAACAAATCAGATGAAAAACAGGAATATTTGTTTTCATTCAATTAGACCTACTTGTTGTTAGAACTCTGAATTCACTAAGATCACACATTGAAACAGAATAAATTTTAATAATTTATCTTATTTTGATACTTAAAATTAGAACAAACAAGAAACAATACTTAAAATTAGTTTTAAGAAACGCGAATAAAAAAAATCAGTCGGTATTATTTTTCTTTTGAATTTTATTTGGGGACTTTTCTCCAACTAACCTGACATAAAAGACTGCTTTTAATCTACTGTATTCACGATTACTGTATTCCCGATACTGTATTCAAGATTCTAAAATATGCCAGGAAATATTTATGTAATTATCAATTTCAAGTTTCAGTACAAAACCTTACATTCTTAGATAACAAAAAGTATAATATATAAATAAAAAATTTTTTAATTCTCTCGTGTTTTAAAAATTGGCGTAAGCACTTTTTGTCTGAGATTTATGTTCGGACAATGGAGAAATATACACTGGCGATAGAATTGGCGCGAGGACACCTGCGAGCTGCGATTATTCTTTTCTAAGACAATTTAAACAGTGGATTCCATAGTGAAAAACTTTATCATGGTTGAGAAATATTTACAATATTGTGTGGAAAAGGTACTTTAAATTATTGTGGTAAGACACAACCATCTAAATGCTTTTGTATAAATATTTTAAAATAAATATTCGTCGCTTGATATAATTGTAAGAAAATATTATAATCAAATAAATATTTGTATAATTTAAATAAAAGTACATTGTATTACAAATTTAATAAATTGTACACATCTATAAGTACTCATATAATCTAAGTCGACCATTGAATAGCGGTCGAAACGTCAGTTAAATTAATAACTTATAATATTTCCGCAGCAGTTAGTCCGAACTTTGTGAGTGAGTCTAATATTGAAACGGATAAATTAATGTATTCCCAACTACCGTCGCCATTAAAGAAATTTTATGATCTTAATTCTCACCACATTGAATTTACTTGATAATGATATTTTTGTTTAGCGAGGTTTTAAAATGTATTTTTTTATTATATTTAATTATAATTAACTTTTAATATTCTTTTTTTTTTCTAAAATAACTTTGTTTTGTACATATATTCAAAATATATTTACAAAACAAAGTTATAATTTTAAAAATGATATAATTTTTTTTTTGCACGTTTTGGGTTTGCTGGTAGAAAAGGCTTTGAAGAAGAACTATTGAATATACAATTGAATTACTTCATATTAAATAGTTCAATGTTTGAAATAAATATTATTAAAAATTAAACTCCTAATCATTTATTTTAGACAAAATACAACAATTTTAATAAAAAAACGTGAATTTTAACTATATTTGTCCATTAAGGTGGCGCCACTAGCAGGGGGCAAATTAAATTAAAGTGTTATTTCGTGAAAAAAAAACATAAAATTAACGTCAGTCACAATTATGATAATCCTACTTTGAACTTTTACACAACAGTCAAATTGCGAAATGGTTTTAATTCTATTAAAAATTAGAAAAAAATCATTTTAATATTACAATTCAATTCAATTTAAATTTCAAAATACTAGTCTCTGTTTTCACTACTGTCGACAATCTACATGAGTGACTCTTTATTACCAGAATTTTAAAATCTCTTGTGCAACATATTACAGCCAGTCAGGACTATTCAAAGATAGCTAGAAAGCTTATGTGAAAGTTGGTAAATATCGAGGATTAAACTTTGAAACTATGTATTTGTTTCGGCACTTGATAAGATACTATTATTGTTTACTGTTTCTTTACTAGTTACGCATTAACCCCTTTAAGTTATGTAGGAACCCCTCAGTCTGAGATTGAGTTCAGATGCAGCATAATGCTGTGTTTACATTAAGATATCATGGGATGATTATTAAATCCGTTCCCATAGTCATAACCTTGGTATAAAGAGTTTCTTTTGTAGTAGAACATAGTAAGAATAGACTCAAAATCGGCAACATGTAGTTTAATTTAATTTAAAAATTCTTTTATTCACTTGTTAAAAACACATTTGAATGAATCTAAATCAATTCGCCTGCGTGATATTTAAAAAGAAACTGTACATTTTTACTGATAAAAATGCTATATATATTATTTACAACAAACTTAACAGTTTTGGTTTGTTTGGCTCTTCCAAACCCTTTATAGAGTACCGTATATAGAGTAGGTGAGCTCGTACGAGCAATTTGAAGAGGCCCCTTAAACCTAAACATGGGTTGCAAGTCGGACATGAACTGTGGCGATGGATTCGGCACATAAGATTTTTCGAAACAATCTAATTTTAATCCAGTTCAGTCCTCCAGTTTTATTTTTATTATTGCGAATGATACACTGACACATTTTTTAATAAATTTATTTATAAAAATAATATATAATAGTCATTAATAAAAAGGCATATAAGATTAGAAAAAAATCTATATTCAATGCTACATTCGAGACTATCGCAATTTTTAATTAAACTTAAATTTATTTTTTATTTTATAGAGCATTTTCGTTCACTGTCATGTAAGTTACGACCTAATAAGTCATAGAATATGGCAGCAGTCGAAAATTAGAACTAACGTTTACATTAAAAATATTAATAATTTGTATATCAAGAAACGACCCTATAATTCTGAATGCCTAATATAGAACGAAATAAAAGGAACTACAATATAAAAAGATTTTTTTCAGAAAAACTTAACGTGTAGGAAAGAATTGTTTATCTATTCTTATTTAATTCTTATATTCTTTTTTTAATTTTTCTATAAACTGGTTCAGCCATGTCGAGTTTATTCATAAAATATAAATAGAAGCCAATATTAAATTTTATAAATATTTATATAAGAATATAGAGGAGAGCACTTTGGGAAAAAATGAAAATTTAAAAATTTTGGTTGCTTTGTTAAATATATCATATAATTGTAAAGGTTTTTATTTTTGTTATTTAACTATTTACTATTGTTATGTGTAATGGAAATGGTTTAATTAATAAAAAAAGTACTGTAAAAAAATATTAACTTCCATACAGGAAGTTAATATTTTAGTATAAAAATTTGACCAAGAATAGACTGCTACTTAGAACATATATGCGGTATGTGGGGTTTCCAGTTAAATCTGTTATCAACTATAAGCCCGAGATACATATTTTGGCTCACTATATCTATTTGAGGACAATAACAATATAAATAATATGATTATGAAAACACTGATAAGTATGGATCATGATAATAGGTGCAGCAGAAGGTTTGTTTTGTGGGGAATGAAAATTTATGACTAGGCCTACACATCATGTAGGCTCACTTACATAGAAGAATAAAATTATTTTGCATATTAGTTTGGGCGCCTTCTAGACTTTTATGGGCTATTAGTATTATCAGCAAATTGATACTTATCCCAATCATATAAAATTATATCCCGCATTATTCTACTGCTTCTCATTATCTTTTTTGATACTAAAATAATAAATACGAGTGTAACTATTGTTTTTGTTATAATTACTCGTTATTGTTTTTGTTATAGTTATACATTTACTCCATGTTTGTATTCCAGATATTTTTTTTTATTTTTTTTTTTACACTGTCTGAGTTAACGCTTCAGCCAATTCATGGTCGCCTATGAGTTTTTTGCACGCCTTTCAATTGAGTCCAGAACCGCTAGATGAAACTTTGCGGCACCAGCAAATATGTGACCACAGTACTTCACACACGACCGGATCTGTGCTTTGTATAATACAAGTAGCTGTCCCGGTGTAAAGTACTGTCGGACCTTCGCAAGAATGGCAAGCTTTCCTGCAGCTGCTCTTGCTCTGGACTCAATGCACCGACCATAGTTGAGGTTCGAGGAAATCTCTAAGCCTAACAACTCAAGCCGGTCACTGTATTCCAAAGATACATTCTGAAAAGAAGGAGCCAAGGTGAAAGGGCTTCTTTTGGCGGTGAACAAACACGTCTGCGTTTTGGTGGCGTTGAATGTGACAAGATTGGCACTGCCCCATGCAGAGACTGCCTGAAGTTTGTCACTCAAACGGTGCACCATGGCTTCTCTTTCTGACTGTACTTGTTCTCTACTAGCACGAGTGCTTGGCAGATATCTTTCTACAACTGTGCTATCGTCTCCATAATCATAGATTCCAGACTACAGCAAATCGTTTATATGCATCAGAAAAAGAATTGCAGAAAGAATGGACCCCTGTGGAACCTCGGCATTTATTGTTAAGGGCTCCGACAAGCACCCGTCAATAATAACTCGGATAGTTCTAAGTTTCAGGAATTCCGTTACCCAGCCGATCAGACCAGGATATATACCGAACGGTGAAAGCTTGCTTATAAGGCTCACATGCCAGACCCTTTCAAAAGCCTTCGAGACGTCCAGAGAGACGGCGACCGCTTTTCCGTTCTTCTCGATAGCCTCGCCTAAAATGTGAGTAGCATACACTAAAAGGTCCCCAGTGGACCCTTTTCTGCGAAACCCGTACTGTCGGTCACTGAGGAGATCGTTACCTTCTAGGTATGCTAAAAGGCGCGAGTTCAATACACGCTCCATAATCTTGCAGAGTATGGAGGTGATTGCAATCGGTCTGTAATTGGCAGGATCGGCACGTCTGCCTTTTTTGGGCACTGGTTGCACGTTGGCAAGCTTCCAGGATTTCGGCACTATTCCAGTCTCGAAAGAGAGGCGATACAGACGTGTTAATATAGAAGACAACTCAGCTGCGCATGTTTTAAGCAGAATGGCTGGTATACCATCAGGACCACTGGCTTTATTCACATCCAAACGACACAATGTTCTCCGTACCTCTCTGTTTGTGATGCGGATTTCAGGCATCGAAATACCGCAGTGAGGAAGATGTGCTGGAGACGCATTGCTAGTGTCAAGATGTGAATTATTAGCAAACAGAGAAGCAAGTAAATTCGCTTTCTCTGTCGCTGTATGAGCCAGGGATCCGTCCGGCTTCTGCATTGCAGGCAGTGAGGGTTTACAGAAGTTCGACTCGATCGATTTGGCAAGAGACCAAAAAGCTCGACTGCCGGTTGGTCTGACAGAGAGCTCTTCGCCATTCTTAGCGATTCGATCGAGACGAGCCTTCCGCAACGCCTTTTTGTAAGACTTGGCAGCTCGGTTAAAGGCTCTCTTCTTAGATCTTACATCCGGAGATTTGCGGCTTCGAGCGTCGGCCCAACTGAGTTATGCCGAATGTTTTCGGCCTTCAGCATGACCACATTCGGCATTAAACCGTGGGCGAGCTTTGCCACCGATGGGTACATCAGCAAACGGAATGAAATACTCCATTGCTTGATGCACCACATCGGTTATAGCATCTGCGCAACTCGACGGATCCAAAGAAGAGAAGCAGACCTGCCGCCAAGGATAAGATGCAAAAAAGTGCCGCATCTCATCCCAATCTGCTGACTTGTATTTCCATATTCAATAAACAAATGAAGGAAAGCGAAAAGATCTTAAGAGATTGTGTTTTAAACATTTTTCCAAAAAAATTCCTAGAATTACCAATATACCTATTCATTTTATCTTAAAAACCAATCAATTCAATTTATCTTATAAAATCCAAAAATAGGATAGTTAGAATTTGAATCATTAAGGCATAATAATTACGAGAAATTAATAGATTTATATAACATCTTAATATTCGCTTGCTTTTTTCTCACATTAATTATTAACTGATTTAAAATTCTAATTAAAACATTGTCAAATAAAAAAAACTCGTAAACAAGATAGAAATATAAACATAGTATTAGTTTGTTTATTCTTATTCTTATAAAATATTTTGACAAATAAAAAAAACTCTTTCAGGAATTTAAAATTATATTTGGTACATTTTTTAATAAATGACTTAAATATAAACCTACTAAAAATATGGTTAAATGAGTATGAAGTTATATATTATTATTATTTGAAGTGTACAACTCGTCGTTTGTACAACGCTCAATCGGTACTTTTTGTATTGGGAGCCGGGAACGCCGTCACGTCACAATCTTTGGTATTGAAGTCATTTACATTTTAAATATGAAGGTATGATGAAGATTTTTCTTCAGCAAGCTATCCCGAAGTTAAGACCGTCCTTCCATATGAGGCCGTGGTTTATTCATCAGTATTCTTTTATAAGTCCTAATTACAAATAATTTTGACATTATATTTCTTTATTACCTGCGATCTACAGAAATAAGGAAATTTAAAGGTTCTCTAGATTTCTTTCGTCCTTTGCTGAAACCGCGGGTAACAGCTAATGTAATATTTATATATTATATTGCAAATTCAAAATACATTCAACATCCATTCCTCATGATCAAATGCACTGTAATAAAATATTATAGGCAATGTATTGTTCATGCATGTAAATATTTATAAAGGTTGTGTATTAAATATAATTATAAGTCCATTTTTTTTTCATTATAAAGACCATAGAATTTCGTGAAATTATTTTTCAAAGCATAAACATTTGCGGGTTAAAAATTGCTTATAACAAAGGAAATTGTTTGCCCATACATTTGCATAATAAATGATTTCAATTTTTTTTAGCGTTGTGGGAATTATAATGAAATAAATAAATTGTTTCGAAAGGTTATTTAGCAACATGCTTTCGATATAAAAGGCACGAAAATAGATTTTTCCTTAAATTCTAATTTGTTACGAGCACGCCATTTATCAATTGTGTACTATCTATATTGTGTTCATCGTTTAAAATCCAAAGTCTGTTGGCATATTATCATGAACTTATAACTGTTTTATTCAAACTTAAAACGCTTCAAAATAAAAAAAAAAAAATGTTAATTAATAAATTTTATTTTTGCATCTTTTTTGTAAATTTTTCATTTCCTAAGTACTTAATCTATGCATATTATAAAATTTAAACCCTTCTGTCATCTGTTTGTCTTTATGACAGTGAAATTCAACGACATATTTGTGAGGAAGATATAGGTGACAATATTTAATAGAGTTTACGTGAATTGATTAACACGTTGTTAAAGATTTGTCATACAAATTAAATAAATAAATAGAGTAAAATAAGAATATAATAAACAGAAAAAAATCACTTCTTAAAATAAATTAAAATGATTACGATTACCAAATTAAACATTAGTGAAGCTACACACAGAAGCTATGTCATATATAAAAGTTTTAAAATAATAACTTAATGTGTACAAAGACTATATCGCCATAAAAAATATAACGCTTTATATTTTATCCTCGAAAAATGTTTGCCGGCGATAGTATTATCGGCTTTTACAATTATAACATTTTTTAAACTCTTATGAAACTTAGACCGCTATTCTCTCAAGCAACATTATAAAAAGTTAAAAATTGGAAAGGAATTTAATAGGTAAAAGATATGTGTGTATATTGAAAATATATTAATAGCTCTCTTCTTAAATATCAGATGTAATCACTGTAAAATGAAATACTATATTATTTCATCGGAAAATTTAGTGGTAGTTACAAATACGTATCTACAGGTCAATTTCATTGTGAAAATCGTTAGAAATAAGTTGTCTATTACACAAATTTTTGGTGAAACAATAAAATAAACTTTCTTATGATAAAATTAACACGTTTATTTCAAATTATAAAATTAACATATTTATTACATAGTTCTTTTACAAACAAATATTGAAACAAAATAAAAGTTAGATAATATTGATCGTTTAACCTAAAGCTTAATTTTAATTTATTATCAAATCAACGTAAACCACAATCTACATAAAATTAATTCGTTCATTTATATTGTATCACGTTTAATTAAATTTAAATTTAATATGTCTATGTCAATATAACGTTATTACTTATTTTTGTGTAAACTCACGTATTAATTACTTTGTTGGTTAAATAAAGCCAATATGTTTAAAAACAATTTCAAATATTAAATTCTGTTGTGGCAATCGATACAATTAATTCAAATCTTTACAAGTCACGTGTGATTCTTATATACCTATAATATAATTCTAAATTAAACAAATAAACTTGTTACACTGTAGCTCAGTTAATACCGATCGAGATGAATATTATAGAATTCACATTTATTAAAAGTAGAAAAACAATAAAGATAATAAGGAATAAATTTAATCGAAATTTTTCAAAAAGTTTTTTCAAGCATTCAAGTAAAACTTAACGTAAAACTGTAAACTTAATATTATGGTAAGTTAATTTTTATTTTAGGAATCGAAATTATATTTTTAAATATACATTAGATTTTAATCTAGTCTTTATTTTAATAATATATTTAAGAATATCTGTTATTTGACTTTTCAATATAAATTTAGTTTTAAAGCATTTATATTTTGAGGGAAGACAAAGACGACAAATGCTATGGGCTGTTTGTCTAGAACACACTTTAGAAGAACCTTCGGTAACGATGTCAGCTTCGGCGTCTAATTGGGCCTACTTTTATGATGAGCTTCAAGCCTATTTCTTTCTGTCGATAATAGATGCATCGACATCGGAAATACAGGAGGTGTTCGCTTTTTGTTGATATGCTTTTACGGCTAGCCACAAAAAATTAGTTTGTTATAATCTAAATGTCCGTTAAAGGGGAAAAAAACATGTGTGATTTCTGCTTTTTATCAAGTTGTGAGTTAGTATTTTATTTATCTATAATCGTTCAAGATGTCAGCGAAATAGAATTGTCAGTAATTAGACAGTGTAATTGCACAGGATGAACGTAATGTGAATAAACTGACGACTTATAACGAGAAAGAATTGTAGACTGAAATAAAAAATATATAAGATAATTATCCATACATATCTGGCTGTACTAGTTTCCAAAACTCGTCCTGGTATAATATTTGAAATACTTTTATCGGTGTCAGATCAGGATTAGTAATTAAATATCAAAAAATTCAAATTTACTGTTATCTAATTAAAGTTATTAAAATTAGTCTATTGAAGTATATTTAACAGTCCATATCAGACATAATTCGAATATGTTCGTAGCAGTAACATTGAACTTTGTGAGTGCTCAGACTTTTAATGTATTCGGGAAGAATAAATTTATTCCAACCAACACTCTCCATTACAATCAATTTCTCGGTCAATATTTTGGCCACATACAATTTGAATATAGCTTTTTATTTTTTAAAAGCAAGTATTAAAACAGACAAAATATAAATGTAAATTATTTTACGGGTAAATATTGTATTATACAATAATAAATTTTTGGTATACTTACTAATTTCATACTTTCAGTTTTGTTTACGTTGGGAGAGGTACCGTATATAGAGAAGGTAAGCGAGAATGAGTTTAAAATGTAAAAAGGTAAACTTTTAATAAAAGGGCATGTAAGAGTAGAAATACGCGTAAATTATGAATTTAATGCTACATTTAGCACTATCACAATTTTTAATTAAAGCACATTATTTTCATTTTATAGGGCATTAATGTTCGCTATCATGTAAGTTATGACCGAATAAGTCATTGTATATATAGTAGCAGTCGAAAATGAAAAATAACGTCAATAAAATTTGAGCATTATCCAATTATACATATAGAAATCTAATAAAAATAATTATTATTTCTTTAGCAAAGAACGACCCTTTATTTTTGAACGCTAAATATAAAACAAATTTTAATTGATCACTATAAAAAGACTCTTTCAGAAATAATGAACGTGTTAATAATGAGTACTTACTTATTTTTATTTAATTCAAGTATTCTACTTTTAAATTTTCTGTTAACATCTTTAGCCATGTCAAGTTTGTTTTTAATTTGAAAATAGAACTAAATGAGGTTATAATTCTTTAAATTATTACATACCTTGTTGTTTTAACTTTAATTTTATAAATATTTATATAAGACTGTGGAGGAGTCCTCTATGAAAACATGAACTACTTTTCATTACTTCGGGCTAAATTGTGTCTATCAAACAAAAATGTTTTAAGTTCGTGAAAAAAAATTGAAATTAAAAAATCTCTGTAAAATAGATTATGAAGGTATTATTATGAAAGTATATTTTCTAAAATTTAATTATTTAGTGTCGTTATCTCCACTAGAAAAAGTGTAAAGCTTAAAGAGAGTCAAAGTACAAAGTACTTATTTGCTAAACAATAATATAATTCTCGTGAAGTAAGAAGTGAAGTGAAGTAAAGATACAAGTCAGTCGGATATCATTTACATAAGTTTTAATTTATTTTACTTTCTTACATGAAAAGTATAGTCAAAATTCTTATCCACCTGATAATTTTTTTTTTCTGTATATTTTCTTTGCTCAGAGAAAATCCTTAGGTACATTTATATCGTTTATTTAAAGAAAATGAATTTAATATTGATGGAAAGTATTTGAGATCTTAATAAAATCTTTATTGAAAATATCTAACCAATGCAGAAATATTTGAACAAAGGATTTTGTGAGTTAGTATATCTTTACGTATAAAGATATAAAACTTCTTAGAATTCCATGGATTCACAGTGCGTTCCAGGCCCATATTGTCGAAGTAAGAGGAGTGCAAAATAGAGAGACTTGGGATCTAATACTTAGGACTAGTGACTTGTTGTGTATGTTTAGAATGAGCACACATCCCTTTGAAGAGTGAAAGTGCATTATGAAGAAACATACATACTAACCAAAATTAAAAAACCTATTACAGCCACCACTGTTCTAGGTGTGATCTGATGATGGTTCTCTAAAGGTCGAGATCTTTTAATAGGTTATACTGCGACGTACCTGTTATTCTTGCTTCGACTTTTACAGTGTACAAATTAACTGTTAACTATAAACTTTTGTCGGTAAGTTGGTTAGTTAGTCGTAATACTTATGGTAATAGATCTTTATTCTAAATAGGTTACTCTCAAAAACATAAAATATCACTCATACATTTAGATTATAATAAATACATAAATTTCATTAAAACGCATACAGCGTTATTCTACTTTAGTTAATTCTAATTGCGCCTCCTACAATTATTAAAACTTAATTAGTCTAATTTATTCATTAGTTGATCGAAGTGCAATAATATTTAAATGTTAATATATCAAATTACTTGTTGAAAAAAAGTTCGTTTATGTTTTTAGTAACTATTTATTTTATTTATAACGTTTAACTATTCTTATATGTGATGCTAAAAATACAAGAAGTGTTAAACAAAACAAAAACTGAAATAGAAGAATAAAAGACATCAGGAAAATGCATATTACTTCACAAAGAACGAGTTAAAAAATCGTTCAACATTGTAACCAAGGCTCACAGCTCAATTTCTGACGAGAAAATGTAGCAATATTGATATTGGTAATGGAAACATGCCGAGGATGAAACGCATACATGTAGGAAAAATCTATTTTCAAGGCAAAAAAGAGAGGTGTTATAGATTTAGGGTCTGTTGAAGTGCCTTTTTAACTTTGCTTTATTAGATGCATGTCCTCGTTTTGTTTTATAAAGAACATTGGACATTGAACATTGGAACATTATTATTGTTTTTTCAATTACAGTGTATATAAAGCCAGCTTTCGTACGTCTGGTAGATTCAATATTTAAATTGAAAATTCAAAAAAATGGGCGTACGTTGAAGTCCGCTGTGTATGAACATACAATAGTCAAGCCCAACCACTTCGACTTCATAAGCTAAAGGTTTTTTTAAACTGGCTTTATTCGAAACCTAATGAAGAATGTAACGTCTAGAGACGAGGTTTATTTAATGCTATTGTATTAGTACAAAATTTATAAAGACTGTGGTTGAAAGTAAACTGTTTGAGATTTTAATTATACTGCTTTGTTAGCGCCTATGTTAATTGTGTATTTTGAATTACGCTCTTAATGTTTTTTTCTAATTAATGAATAAATTGAGTTACAGAAATCAAATATATCAAATATTATTATTTTTATATAATTAATTTATTATAAGTTTATTGTTATAAAAATGATCCAGCTTCAGTCGGTTGTAATTTACTAAAAAAAGTTAGTTACGTTTATTTTATAGTGTTTCTTATTCTAGTTGCTTAGGCCGGTTTACAAACTGAATGTTACATTCACTATAATCCAAATTATATCAAAAAATTATTGAAAAAAATTAAATATGCTTATGACATTTGTAAAACATTATTGTTAAAAAACCTTCTGATTTAAAAAAAAACAAATATAAAAAAGAGATATTAATTTTACTGATTACGTTTCTAGTTACTTTATATTGTATTTTAATTAAAACCGAGAACGTATAAAAAATGTTAGTGACAAAATGAAATTCTATTCTTTTCGTTGTTTGTCAAGCCAAATAAAACTTTACTTTTACCGTGTTTGATGTCGAATATATCCAAGTCTCTTACGCTATTGTTTCATATTCCTAAAACTGGACTACGCAGCCTAGCAAACTGTTTTGGGCTTTTCTTGTAGATGTAAAATTTGTTTATAATCTTTAGAAAAAAGAAATAAATAGGCATGAGTACATTAGCTATTAAGTCCTTATGGTTTTTTTTGACACCTACGATTACAGTTGATTTTATCTTCAATTTGCAATCAGTACGACTCCTATGAAATACATATAATTCTAAACTAATTCTTATACCTTGTACAGGTAATAATATCCTAATATATTAAGGTAAAATATCAAAGTCAGTAAATATTTTTATATTTACCGCATTTGAACTGCATTACAAAGCTACGAGGTCTTAGATTAATCATTTTAAAACTTTTAATAAGCCTGATCATTTACAATTATTAATAGATATATAACTTTTAATAACGTCAATATTTTACTTCTGTTCTAGATTGATAATTTTGAAATCTTTCTTACATTTTCTCTGCACTTATTTCGTATAAAAGTTGAAACAATTTATTTTAACTAATTTTAAGCTTTTATCAGAACGTTTTTTTTCGTTCTTACCCTCAGACCACGAAAGATTAATGTTAGCTTAATGAATCAGCCCCTAACAAATAAGATCGTGAAAGGAAAGACTAATATAAAGGTGATCGGTACACAAAATTTTCTTTCAAACATATATTTATTTAAAAATATTTTTAAGTGTGTCCTTTTGATAGGGTCATATAGAGAATGCAATAAGCTATCAAGTATTACATAACTGCTCTTACTTATCTTAATTATACTAATACTATAAAGCTGAAGAGTTTGTTTGTTTGTTTATTTGTTTGTTTGATCGCCCTAATTAAAATAAATCTTTCTAATTATGATAGACAACTTCATTAGGAAGGCTGCAGGGCATCTAGCATTATTGTACTGCTGATTATTATCTTAATCGATACTAAAATAATAAATTCGAAAGTAACTTCAGTTTGTCATCATTATTTGTATTCACAGAATAATTTAATTGTGGTTTAGGTTATAAATATACTCCATGCTTGCATTTCAAATCCTATGCTTTTATTGAAAAAGTAAACATTTTACTAATTAGAATGAAACCTTACTGTGTAAAAAATAATTACGGAATAATTATAAAATAACTTTGAATGTAACAATTTTTTAAAGTTTGTACACGTTATTTAAGTTATATTAAAAAATATAAATTCGTGCACTTATACATACCTTATTGAACTACACACAGTTGAGCTGCAATTAATAAAATGAGCTGCCCTAGATTAAGCTTTTATAATGAATCGCACTTAACTCTAGAACAAAGAGATAGATAGAAAAATATTTGCGTTCTGAAAAAACTTAAATTATTTGAGATGTATTTCCTTGAAACCTATAAATAGATACTTGAATAAAACGACTTAAATTTTATTAAGGGTTGTTTTTAAAGTATTAACATCCGTTGAATTTTTAAATATTTTTTTTTTTTTTGTATAGGATTTATAATAAACGACACAGACTTTATAACTTGACATTGTTTAAATGTGTAGTGTGATTCAATTTAAGAATGATAAATTTATAAGCGTAAATGTAATGTACTTCGTAATAATATTTTTTTCAATAAAACCTACTTTTTTTTGTATTTTTTAAGTATTACATAGATGATTAAATAAAACACAGTATAAAATTTTATTAGAACAGATTTATTCTTTGAAACTGGGACAATTTAATCAGAGCATCAAATAATATAATGAAATATTTTTTCGGACAAGAGATGATCTTGACGAGGGTATATTCTTAGAAAAAAATGAAGAAAAGCAACAAGATTTTAAAAGATTTTCATTTAAACCTTACTCAATAATTTCCTACGATAAGCAAAATACATTTGATCTTAAAACTCAATCAATTCAATTTATCTTATGAAATCCAAAAATACTTACAATTTAAATTATTAAGGAATAATAGTTACAGGAAAATATACACATAAATTATTAACTGATTTAAAATTCAAATTAAAGCATTTTCAAATTAAAAAACAAAACACTTTTACATAACCAATATAATATAGAAGTAACATTAGTTATTTTTTAAAGTCTTATAACATATTTGATATAAATAAGGCGCAATATTTAAAAACATCTGACACGCGGCAATCGAGCTTGCCACTATGAAAAACTCCTAATCGGCAAATTATAACTCGCAAATTAATTAACAAACAAAAGAAAAAAAAAATTAAAATAATTAAATAAATTAATTAATCCATTAATTTATCCAATTAATTTTTTTTCCATTTTTCGGTAACTTCGGCGGCCGATCTGACCACCTTCCCGTTGGACAATCAACATAATTTTGAAAAGTGAATCGTACATTTAGATGCTGATTCCAAATATATCTTTAGTTTTTCAAAATTCGAAAAATAAAATTCGACAGATACACAGACACACATACAGACAGACAGATCGGAAGGAAAAACTGAGTTTTTCGAAAATAAAAGTAATAGATAATTTTTTTATTAAACGACTTAAATATAAATCTCAAAAAAATTAAACTTTAATGAGTATTATGAAGTTTTTATTTATTATGTGAACCGTACAACTCGACGTATCATAAGTGCAATACCTACCTTCATTAATTAAAAAGTTGACTTGACTTGAAAAAGGAAAATTAATAAGGCAAAATAAAAAACTATTGCCGACAAAATATTTTTATAACAGGACGTATAGACGTTTTGAAATTTTCTTAACATTCTTTAGTTTAGTTATTTCATTAGAGTTTATAATTTCACTCTTTGATGTCTTAAAAGACATTTAACTTCATTTGTAATATTTTTTCTTGCATTTGTAAAAGAAATATTGTATAAAAATCTAAATATTTACTTACAAAATCTAACGTTGATTTAATTTTTCTCTTTTTTCAGGTTTGTTTATTCTGAAAGGGTAATAAATATAGACTAGCAGTAATAAAACGCTCAATTGGTAATTTTTTGTATTGGAAGGGTGAATGCCGTGACGTTGTGACGTCACACACATGAGCAGAATCGGTTAAATTGAATTCGTTTACATTTCAAATGGTGAGGTTTTATGAAAATCAATCTTTACTAAGACATTCTGAAGTATATTTTTGCAAAATTGTAACTTGACATTGTTTAAAAGTTTGGTGTTATTCATTTTAGGGATGACAAATTATTAACGTAAAAGTTTTTAGTTTGGTAAAGTACTTCGTAACAATCATTTTTTAAATAAGACTTACCAAAATTTTTATTCTTTAAATATATAAATATTAGTCTCTCAAAAATAATTATTAGTTAAAACATTATTTGAAAAGATGTACAGATATATACGAGGTCAATTTAATCCGAATATCTCATAATACAAAGAAATACTTTTTTCAGACAAGAGATCATCTCGACGAGGGTTTATTTTTAGAAAACAAATGAAAGGAAGCAAAATTTTGTTTAAAATCTTTCTCTTAACAATTTCTTCTGATTGACAAAATACATTTTTTCTTAAAATTATTCAATTTATGTTATAAAATCTAAAAATAGCTTAATTAGAAGATGAATCTTTAAGGAATAATCATTACGAGAGATCCTATAAGAAAGTATTAGAGTTATGTGTTACAACATCTTGATAATCGTTTACTGTTTTCACACATTAATTATTTACGGATTTAAAATGTTAATTAAAGAATTATAAAATAAAAAAACCATAAATACGATAAAAATATAAAAACGATATTAGTTTCTTTACTTTTATACATATTTTGATTAATTAGGAACAATAGTTTCAGATATTTAAAAGAATATTATATACAATTTTGAAAAATCTACTTCATTATAAACCTAAGAAAATTTAAGGTTAAATGAGTATCAAGTTTTATTTTGTTATTTTTCTTTTACATTTACGTTAAAAAACAACTCTATATAATCTAAATATTGACATATACAATCTAACGCTGATACAACTTTTATTTATTCTTTTCGAGTTTGTTTTTGAAACGGCAATAAAGACAAATTAGCGGTAATAAAACGTTGATTTAGTTATTTTCTGTATTGGGAGAATTAACGCCGTGACGTCACACATTACATTTTAAATGTTAAGAAATGATGATCATTTTTGAGCGAGTAAAGCTTGAAGTTAAGACCGTCCTTTCAAACGAGACCGTGGTTTACTCATCAGTATTCTGTTTCTCATTCATAATTACAAAAAATAATAAAATTGCCTTTATTGTCTGAGACCTATGCCACTAATATATCGCCATTGCCGTTATATGTAATAAAACGGAAAAGTTTGTTTGTTTAAACGGGATAATCTCAAAAGATAGGGTATGTAATGTATTCATAAAGACTATGTTATTAAATATATAATAAGTCCAATTTTATTTTCCTAATAGAATTATTTCCTATTAAAAAATAAGATGGCCCGCCATGTGTCTGTCTGTATGAAAGTGATAAACTCAAAAAACATAAGAAGCATAATTCAATATAGTTTATGTGAATTGATTAAAAAGTTGTTGAAGAAATAATAAAAAGTTGTTGATGAAATTACAAAAATCTTGACTTTATATATAAATAAATAAACAACAGAGTAAAATAAGAATATTCTAAATAGAAAAAAAATAGTTTTTAAAATGATTTACAAGAATTACGATTACTGAAATAAATATGAATGACTCTGCGTGGCGAAGCTAGTTTATATATAAAAATATTATAATAATATCTTTATGTGTGCAAAGACTATATAACGTTATATTTTATCTTCGAGAAACATCTGCCGGCGATAGCATTATCGGCTTTTGTAATTATAACATTGTTTTAAACTCTTATAAAACTAAGACCGCTATTTTCTCTCAAGCAGCTTCATTAAAAGTTCTAAGGAATTTAAAAGGTAAGAGGTATGTGTGTGTGTGTGTGTGTGTGTGTGAGTGTATTGAATATGTATTATTAGTTTATTTCTTAAATGTCAGATGTGATCACCGTAAAATGAAATTCTTTATTATTACTTAGGAATCTTTAGTAGTAGATATAAATGCGTATACAACACTTTTATTGAAAAAAAGGTATCTATTAAACAAAATTTTTGTTTAACTATGAAATGTAGTTTCAAAGTAGTAAATAAAGTTCATTGTCTTTGCTAAATAATCGTGAAAAAATATATATTTAAAGTAATAATAAAATCATTGATTTAAAGGACGTAATTCTATTACAAAGAATATATTAAAACAAAATAAAAGTTAGATAAAACATTGATTATTTATACTTAAGCTTATTTTTCATTTACAATAAAATCAACGTAAACCAAAATCTATATAAAATTAATTCGTTCCTTTGTATTGTTATTAGTTATTTTTGTGTTTCATGTATTAATTACTTTGTTGATTCAATAAATCCAATATGTTTATAAATTTAAAATATTAAAGTTAGTTATGGCAATCATTACAATTAAATAATTATACTATAGTATTAACGAAGTACATATGGAATTCTTTGATGCCATTCATTAAAAATTCAAGAAATCCTGACATGCTCCTAGTTTTTAGTGAATAAAATGATAATAAGGAATAAAATAATCAGAATTTAACATTTTTTTTTCAAATACTCGAGTAAATCATTAGTTATGTTTTACTGAATAAAATATTTTAGTATATCGTTTTTATTTTCAGAATTAGAATTATGTTTTTAAATATACATTATTTTAAAATAACACATTAAAACATATCTGATATTTGGCTTATTCTTATAAATTTAGTTTCAAAGCATTTCTATTTTGAAAGAAGACAAAGACGTTCCTATTTACTATTTAAATATTTAGAGTGGACCAAGATATGAACTGTTGCTCAAGAAGCCATTTTAAAAACATTTCTGGTAACACAGGTTTAGCTTCTTAATGGGCCTGCTTCAAGGATTAGTTTTAAGCAAACTCTTTCCTGCCGATAATGGATGCTTCGACTTCGTAAATACAGAAGTCATTCTGGTGTATGCTATTGACTTGTATGCTTTACAAGTGGTCACAAAAATTGTGTTGGTATGAAATTTCTTAAAAGGAAAAGAAATTGTAATTTCTCGCTCTTTATCGAGGTTAAAAGTGTATTTCTATATAATTGTTCAAAATGTCAGCGAAATAGATAGAACTGTCAGGCACAAGATCAACATAGTATGGATAAAAATGAAGGCTAGTAAGGAGAAGGATTGGTGGAAAGGAAAAATTTATAACAATTTATTTATACATATCCGGCTGCACTCAGTTTAGTTTATTGAAATTTGTCCAACTAGTCTTGAACTCGTCTGGGACCGGTAGTTATGAGCTCAGAGCATTGCGTGAATCAGGTCACGTAAGTTTAGAAATTTATTGTGCGTACAACCGGATATCTATAGATAATAGAATTGATCACGAAAGTTTTAATATAAAAAAAATAAGATAATAAATAGACTCGCCATATTTTATTTTTTTTTTTTTTTCTTTTTTTTTTTTTTTAAACCACAATAGGTAAGCGTTTGACTACAGCCCGCCTGATGTTAAGCATAGGCTGTAGTCTAAAGTGTGGCACGCTTACCTAGTAAATACCTATTAACTTTCGATTTGAAGACCCCCAGATTGTAACAATCAGGAAACACCGACTCCGGCAGAGAATTCCAAATTTTCGCCGTCCGCACAAGGAATGTGGAAGCAAAACGCTTTGTACGGGACTTTGGAACCTCAACCGTAAATTGGTGTTTCCTATTTGAGCTTCTCGTCGTTCGGTGACTGAAAGGAGCTGGGTGTATCAAGTTGTGCAGCTCTGTTGCACACTCTCCGAAATGTATCCGATAAAAGACAGACAAACTAGCCACCTTGCCACATTTTATTTATTAGTTGCCATACTTAGCTCTAAAATGAAACCTTAAAACAATATTTTCAGCTTTATTTTATTAACATTGTTTGTTAAATAACTTATATGAGTTAAAACTATGATTCAAATTAAAACAAATCAAATGATTATATAGGTTTACTGAAATTATCAAAATATAACCCAAATATATTGCAGATAGTTCAGAACAATTCTTGACTTACAGTTTTTTTTTTGGTTCAATCGTTTTTGTTTTTATAAAATAGCAAAACATCTAGTGTATTAATATATCTAAAATACTTTTAGCGGTGTCGGATCAGATCTAAGTGATCTAAATAGTAACTGAAAGTAAATGTTCGTTCAATTTAATTTAATCTAATGTTATTGACATGAGTCTATTGAAGTATATTTAACAGTCGACATCCGAGTCAAGTTAACATAATTCGAATATGTTCGTAGCAGTAACAGTGACCTCTGTTAGCACTCATAATTATAATATATTCCGGAAGAACTAATTAACAATAGTCTACATTACAGCCATTTTATCGGTCAATATTCTGGCTACGTACAATTTGAATTTGTTATTATATTAAAAGAAAATATTAAAACAAACAAAATATAAATGTAAAATGCTTTTAGAGTTAAATAAATTTAAAATTATTTAAATTAAATAAATTTTTGGTATACCTACCCATGTCATATTTTTTAAACGTGTGTCTTTTCTGGAACTATCATCGATTTATATTTATAATGTACTAAAAAAGTGGCATTAGTTAGTTACAACGAAATTATCGTTTCAGTATTGGTTAGGTTGGGAGAGGTATATAGAGCAGGTGAGCTTATATGAGCATTTTAAAGAGGCCCCTAAAACCTAAACATGGGTCGCAAGTACAACATGGACCGTGACTTTGGATCCGCCACACAAGATTCTTTAACACCATCATATTTTGATCCAGTTCAGTCTTCCTGTTTTATTTTTATTACAATGTTTTATTATTGCGAATGAAAGACACTTGGTGCAAAATGTTTATTAATTAATTTATTTTTAAGAGGTATAATTTTTTAAATTTAATATAAGTAAACACTATTTTAATAATTTTTGGTAATGTTTAAAAATTTATTTTGAAATATTTCATGAACTGAATTTTTTTTTATAAATATATTTATAAAAATTATATTAATTATTTGTAAAAAAGACATATAAGTGTAGAAATATGGGTAAATTATGAATTTAATGCTACATTTAGCACTATCACAATTTTTAATTAAAGCACATTATTTTCATTTTATAGGGCATTAATGTTCGCTATCATATAAGTTATGACCGAATAAGTCATTGTTCATTACAGCACTCGAAAATCAAAAATATTATAACATCAATGAAGTTTGAACATTATAAATATAGAAATTAAATAAAAATATGAATAAAATCTTTATCACAGAATCACCCTTTATTTTTGAATACCTTTATTTTTAATACAGAAAAAAATAAAAATTACCAAAATAAAAAGATTTCTGTTATAAGACATTAACATGTAAGATTATTTACCTACTCTTATTTAATTCTAGTATTCTTCCTTTAAATTTTACTATAAACATGTTTGTTTACAATTTCTAAATAGAATTAAATATCGTTATATTATTATTGATTACTACAGATATTGTTGTTAACGTTAATTTTATAAATATTTATACAATATTTTTGAAAGGTCCAGTATGAAAGTATGAACTACTTTTATTCGACACAAGGAATGTAGGTTGGAAAACGCTTTGTATTGGACTTTGGAACTTCAAACCTAAATCAGTGTTTTCTGGCTGAGCTTCTGATTTTTTGGTGATAGAAAGGAGCTGGGTGGATGAGGTTGTGTAGCTCTGTTGCACACTCTTCGAAATGTATACTATAAAAGACAGAAAAACTAGCCACATCGAGGCGAATATTCGAATACGCATATTGTTCTATTAGACACAAGAAGTGTTTACAAAGAACAAAAACTAAAATAAGAGAATAGAATAAACCAGAAAAATTTATATTCCTTTACGAAGAATAAGTTAAAAAATCGTTTAACATAGCCACCAAGGCTCAAAGTTCAATTCTGACGAGAGAATGAAGCAATATTGATATTGGTAATGGAAACATGCCGAGCTCGAAACGAATATCGAGAAAAATCTATTTTCAACGCAAAAAAAGAGAGGTGTTATAAGTTTAAGGTCCATTGAAGTAGCTTTTTAACATTATTTTGGTCTTATTTTTTAGAAAATTGAAATGATTTCAGAAATTTGCGACACTTTTGGTTTTATTTTGTAATTGCAATGGGTATGAGAGCAGCTTCCGTACGTCGGATAGATTTAAAATGTTTATACACATTTTTTTTTGTCTAAGCTAGAATTATCAGCATCGTAAAAGAGGAGTGTATGCTATATAATTAATACTCAAAAACATAATAATATTTATACAAATGCAACTACTTCAAGAGTACGACATATCAGGAAAGATTTCGAGTATCAAAATTCCATATATAGTTAATTATAATATGGATCGTAATAATTAATTTAATTAAATAGTTTTTTTTTGTTTCTTTACTACATATTTCAGTATATTTTTATAATTCACATGAGTACAGGCATTTCATAATTACTATTAAATATATATATTTATTTAATAGTAATCACAAAAGCCTAGATACATAAAAAATTTAAAGGCAATTAATCATTATTAATAATTGGTTTACAATATTTTGCAGTTAATCATAATACAGTTAATAGAACACACGTATCAACTGGCGGGCTTTGTTCGAAGTTGAATGAAGAATGTAACGTCTAGAAACGAAATTTATTTAATGCTATTGTATTATTACAAAATTTATGAGGACTGTGGTTGAAAGTAAACTAGTATTTGTTTTTTTATAATTAACTGCAAAATTGTACATAAGGTTATTGCTGTATATAATGATATTGTTATTTAATGTCATTTTTGTTGTTAAAAGGTTATTATTAAAATAATGATCCAGCTTCAGTCTGTTGTAATACACTTAAAAAGATAACTATGTGCAATTGATTACGTCTCTATCTCAAGTGCCTTAGGCCGGTTTCAAACTGAAAGTCACATAGACAGTATAAATATATGATTCGAATAATATCAAAAAAGCATTGCAATAACTTTGCCATTTGCAAAACATTATTGTTGGTTTCTATAAAAGTTAAACCCAATAAAAAAAACAGTGAAATTTATTACATTATATTGTTTTTTTTTAAATCTGGTATGTATAAATGAAAAAGAAAATGTATTCACTGAATTTTAATTAAAAGCGAAAGCGTACAAAAACATGCTAATGAGGAAATGGAATTCTATTCTTTTTGTTGTTTTTCTTTGTAAACATAATTTTACTTTTACTGTGTTTGATGTCGAATATGTCTAAGTCTTTTACAATATTCTGTTTTATTATCCCTTTTACTAGAAGCGCAGCCTAGCAAGCCTTGCTGGGCTTAACATGTAGATGTGAAATATTTATATCAGCTTTATAAAAAATATATACAAAGGAGTGAGTGTGAGTCAATTATATATTAAGTGATTATAGCTGTAAATTGAAACCTTCTATTCCAAGTAATTGCACCTTCTATATGCAATTTTGTTTTGGAAGTCGGGTAAGAAAGATTAGTGACAGTAAAACTCCTATGAAATACATATAATTCAAAACTTATTCCTGTACATTGTATAAACAATAATAACTTAATAAATTATTGTAGAATATTACAATAAATAACTATTTTTATATTTACCAGATTTTAAATGGATAAAGTTAATATGTCTAAGTGTTATTTTTTTTTAATTTTAATTAGCCTGAAAATGTTTTAATTATTTATAGATATATAACTTTTAATAACGTCAATTACATTCAATTTTACTTCTGTTCTAGATTGAAAATTGTTAAACTTTCTTATATTTTCTCTGCACATATTTACTATAAAAAACCATCTTATTTATTTTAACTAATTTTAAGCTTTTATATGAATATTTTTTTGTCGTCCTTAACCTCAGATCGTCAAATATTAATGTTAGCTGAATGAACTAGCCCCAAACAAATCAGCTCGTGACAGTCAGGACTAATCTGAAGATGATTGGCACACGAAGTTATCTTAAAACAAACATTTTAAGGTATTTTTAAGTGTCACTTTTTATTTTTTGAATTATATAAAGTTTACAGTGTTATGTTAGAATTGCATCTGGCATCTGGCGATATTAATACAAAATTTGCCTTTAATTGAAAAGGAACATATTTGTTTATTTTATCGTTTTGTTTTAGTATACTCGGTACAGTGCGAGAGCGGTGTAGTGATCGCCCATGTTTAGTTATTTGAGTCAAAATTAAAACCTACTTACAACAATTTTTTTCACTTTTTACTTTAAATATTTCGGTTCTGGTGTTGAGACATTCTATAAGTACCAATTTATAGTAATTAAAGAATACATAATGCAATTATAGTATTCGTGTTAATAGGTCATTACATATATACCTCGCTTTTGATAGAACTATAGGTCCATTGTAGCAACGGTTTGATTATAGTTATATAATATACTTTACCTGTATATTATACAATGCTAATGCGGACGGAGAATTGTCTCTTAAATATCGATACAGCTGGGGTATATGTATAATTTACAGATTATATTTTACGAATTATATTATTATAAGACCACCTTGTTTACTTGTATGAAATTGGTAATCGTTTAAAATATAGAAAATTATGTAATATATCAATGAACGTTCTTATAAGAAGTAGTTTGTGAAATTTTTTAGGACCTGTTGCCTTCGTATATCAGAATACCTAATAATGAAACAAAATACTTAAAAAATTGTAACTAATAACTTAAATTATTAATCAATAACTTGTAACACATTAAAAAAATTTTATATTTACAGCATATTGTAAAGTTTTAATGTTCTATTTATTATTTCTATTCAAAATTTATTTATTACGCGATAAAGTATTTTAACTATGTAATAAAAGGGCTACGCTAACGAGTACATGGTTTTGTTGTTAGTGTGTTCTTAGAAACTTACTCAGCATAACTTATTAACTATACTTGTTTATCAGAAGTTCATGACAGTAACGAGGTATCTTGATGTAAAAAGTATTGACTTAAAATAATGGAAATAACGTATAGGGAAAATTTATTACAATAATATAAATGTATAACAGTAACAAATTTAGAAAATATTTAATATCAAGTAGGATTAATAAGAATGCATCTCCATTAAAAAGATATTGGGAAATAAAAATAATAAGCCGGTAAAATTCGAGGGATGGATCCGGATTGATTGTATTGTGTATAGTGTATAGTGTGTATCTTGTAACATCACGGTCAGTGGGTAAAGATATTGTAAATAACATTAATTTAAGATATATAAGTATATTAATGATATGAAATGTAAAAACTATAGTAAAAATAATTAAAACAAAAATATTACAAAGTAAAGAAAAAAAATGTATTATTTGAATCTTCCGATGCTGAGACATCGCAAGATCAATGTATAAAGGATGAAGATTATACAATATTGACATTGGCTAATGGAAAGATAGCGTGCTTGAATCGAATTACTGTCGTGGAAAATAGATTTATCCATCCCTTCTTCTATGAGAGGTATAAAATACTTTGACAAATATTCTATATTATTTTCCCTGATTATATATTACCTTTGACTTCAATAAAATATAGATTAGAGATCAAAATTAGATTTTATTATTTAGTAAATTTAGATTGTTATTGTTATTTATTAGGTACACTTCACATGCAATTAAAATAAATATGTTACAGATAATTAAATATAAATTATGTAAGTTTTTAAAATACCCTTTGTTCATTTGAGTTTTCGACGACTAATCTAAAAAACATTTCTAGAATATCGAGCGGTAATAAAACCACGTATGTCCTGTTTTCAAAAAATCCATATCCATAAAAAAAAGTTTTTTAAAAATCGTCCATGTGAATTCATGAATTTATTGGACTGCAAAAAACACAATTTGTTAGAAACATATATTGTTTATTAATTACACTTCATTTAGTTGTACAAGAGCATGAAAGACCTGGCTTTGATACAAGAACCAATGAAGTATGTAACTACTAGCAGAGACTTATTTAATGTTATTGCTTTAAATTTATAAAGTATGTAGTACAAAGTAAATTGTGTAAGAATTTAATTCTTCTCTTGGCGGTAAAGTCTTGTGTAAAATAAGTTTGTATATATTTTTTTGATATTTGCAAGTTAATGCAAAGTCTTATAACAAGATTTTTAAAGATGTTTTCATAGTTTTTCCCATACAGAAACATCTTTTATAGATTTAGTTTACTTGACGATTAGTTATTTACATTGTTCTTGTAAAGGTTAAACTCATCTGTTCCTTCGGCAAGATTTAACGTCAAATTAATCAGATGCAACCAATTGGGCAAAACTGATGAAGTCCTTAAAGTTCTCGTAGCACCTGATAAATAAATGAAACCGAAAATAAGACTTTTATCTTTTCGAATGTAGAACCAATAAAATATACCTTCAAAACTCAATTTTAATAC
Source organism: Mechanitis mazaeus (assembly GCA_959347395.1). Lineage (NCBI taxonomy): Eukaryota > Metazoa > Arthropoda > Insecta > Lepidoptera > Nymphalidae > Mechanitis > Mechanitis mazaeus. Next base: position 16,316,831 of record OY365753.1, on the reverse strand, counting down.
AACAATAACAAAAAGATTAGTATTCTATATCTTCCAATTATGTCGTCCTCAGTTTGGTGAATCTTAATTCTGAATTTAAAAAATATAATGTACTTAAATATTTTATATTTTAAAACTGTTTTGTAAGACTCCAAATTAATACGAAAATATCTCTCAATAAAATATTTGTTGAGTATATCTCAGGAAACTCAGACAATTGCATTTATTTGAAAGTAATTTTTTTAAAATTTATTTATGTACAATATTAAATTATACATGTTTATATAGTGTATAGATATATACATGTATATGTCAATATAGTTTATATATATATATATATATATATATATATATATATATATATATATATATGTTATACACAAAATAATGTTATTATTGTTTAAGTCTCTATGATCACGTTCATTTATTTATAATTAATAGTTTTATCCGACTTGTTTCGAACCAAAAACTCGTAGAATGGAGAACTCACTAGCAAGAGCATCAGTTTTTTGGGTAGAGATTTAATGTTGCCTTCAGAATCATCTTTGTTTATTGTTTTCAATTAGTAAGATTTGTTATCTATATCTATTATTTCAGAAAATAATAGATATAGGTACACTCCATCAATACACTCAATTGAGTCAAAAAGTAAAAGAAACTTTAAAAATAATATTTTTTACAATTTCTAATTATACTTATGATTAAACTGTGGCTTTGTATGATTGTCGTTTCAGTACTATAAGAAATTAAAATCTCGTTTAAAAAAAAAACATTTATTTTTCTTTTATCCGTCATAAACAATCAAAATGTTTTGGTTTGCGTTTGTAAAATAGATATCGGTATGTTTAGTGCCACAGCTGGCAAAGATCTTCATCTCAGATGACGGTACTTAATTACAGTGTTAAGTGAGATAACTTTGACACTTCTTACAACGTTTTAATAATAATCTTTTTTATTAAATTATCAAGCAAGATTGTATATTCAAAATTTTTACTTATTTTTTTAGTTTAGCAAAAACCTTTTTAAACAGTTACAGAAGACATAACATGACAAAAAACGTGTTGACACATGGTACTCAAAAAACAGACACGCAGGGAACGTAACCATCGTCCGCGATTTTACAATCTTTAGTGAGATCATATGTTTGGGAGATACTAAAGCGAAACAATTATAGAGTTCACCTTCGATGCTTTGGCAGGAAAAGAAAACGTTACCTGGAATTAAAAAAGTGTCAACAATATAAAATGACAGAGATAAACTGAAAATTTTTATATTAAGAGAAACGACAGGTTAAATGTTAATTTTGGTTAAATGACACTTATAAATATAATTGAAAAAAATAAAGAATTAAGAAATTGTAATGGTATCCAAGGGAATTCGATCTTTTAGGATTATGTTCTATTTTTATTTGTTTCCCTAAAACAGGAACCCTCATCAAAATGGATTTGTTATCTTAAAAAGTAGAATTCTGTTCTTCGTATCGTTCGGTTCTTTGATCAAAATATAAGGCTCTATAGCTTTTATTCATTTTTTTAATCAAAACTCTTTTTATTCTCTTATAAAAGTTATTGATGTACTGGTTCTTAATGTTCATTAAGTTCATAATAAATGTTCATTATAATAAATATTCTCTTGATATCAAACAAGACCTAAATTAGAGGCATTTTCGATTACAAATCTCTCTTGACAAGGGTTATTTCTCACGAAACTGGAATAGTATATTCATATCACAAATAGATTAAAATCAAGTCGTTTGAGGGTTTACATTGCAGCACTCCAAAGTGTGTATCACTCTAATTGTATATACAAAGGGAGTACATATTATCATATTGAGAAATAATTATTATTAATTTTGTTGTTCAGAATTTTTTCACTAAAATATAGAAGGTGTTATAATAATAGTTGTGATCTTAGTTACATAGAGATTGCTGGACTTAAAATATTTATAATAATTGACCGAAGCTCTCTATGAGAGAATTTTTTGCATTCTTTGTGCAAGCATCGATCAATAACGGTATATCGGTCAATTTCCAAAATTTGCACATTGATAGACATCCGTCTGGTGGTGGTTATAATTTTTTTTCAAATATGTCGTTGAGGAATAATCACGGAAAAACTAAAATCCCATAGAATTCAATGGGAATTTTTTTTGCACGATAATTTAGCTGTACATTGAAAAAAATAAAAAACATAGTTGAGGACAGAATGCGTCGACGTTTTGCACATGCAACTTCAGTACTGTTTTCATCTCATACCGAGATTTTATGAGCGCAGCGAAGCAAGATTGGAATCTGGTTCGCGCTTTTTGTTACATACTATGAATAATTAAAAGTAATATCAATTAATAAATAAATCGACTTTATAATACTAACTATAAAGCATATATATTTCAGTATATTGGACGAATCAGGAGAGGCAGACTAGATATTAAAAAAATACTTAAAATTTTATTAGTATATACTGAAACGAATATACAAAAAAATACAAGAAAAATATACCAAATTTCCTATTAAAGACCTTTTAGATTTATGTAGGAGTATAGATAATGCAAGACTCAATACTAGTATATATTATTAAGAGCTCTGACGAAGATTCGTGTCCCTGATTTCTTCCGGTTCAATTATGTAGACATAACTGAAGCTCACGTGTCTTGAACACTACACCCGTTACGCATAATGTAATTAAATCTATTATTCATTGAGCTAGTTTAAGAAACACGACAGTATCTTGAATAAACAAAGATAAATGTTATTACACAACATAACCACAAGACAGTAATATTAAATTGGCAGTACTCAAAATACTGAAAAGTTAAAGTTATCAGGTTTTTCTTTTGCATGTTTCTTTTGCATTTTTTAAGAAAACGTGAAAAATCGATTTTACCTTAAATTACCAAAACGGTTGAACTTTTTTCACCTTTCTTTCCGTCCGTCAAAGATTAATGTTAGCTTAATGAATCAGTCCCTAACAAATCAGGCTGTGATTGTTTTTTCCTCAAATGAATTTCTTTGATTTAAAATACGAGATTCCCTTTTAAAAGAAGGAATTTTAACTATTTAATGTAGTTTTGTAATAATTTATAAGATGAAATTTCTATTGTATTCAAATTATTTTACTATAACTCTTAAAATGTAAACTACTTTTAGTTAAAGCTATTGAAATAAATTTAATATTTTTACATCTACTTAACTATCATTGTAGTAAATATAACATCAAAACGATAACATTTTTGCCATTTACTAAGCTATAAGCTATATATTATAAATAATGTTGTGCACGGTATGTATTAAAAATGTTAGACTTGAAAGATGTTCTGATATAATATTATTTTAAACTAGTAGTAACAAATACGGCCAAACGCCAGTCTCAACTACTTTGTATTGTTCTTTTGCTTTGAATAATGTGTTCTAAGCCTAACTTTTCCTTTGTCTCTGGGATTGTTTTGGAAAAGATTTCTTCTCAAATCTTACAACTTAATTATTGTTTTATTTCTTAGTTCTATTTTACTGAAACATTATATTCATATATTTTTCATTTTTTGGAGGGCTCTGCATTTTATCTTCCATAAAAAATGTCTATAAACTCGACAGTGAGTCTAATAAATGCATATAACCATCTATATATATACCATAGAAGAAATTCTCGATTATTATTGACAAGAGAAAAGCATATGATACTATACTATAGTATTTTCTTAGATTTTCACGAGTACACATTTGAATTAAAACTATTTTTACGGATTAAAACTCGCGTATAATTTGGTTACATTTTTGATTTTATATATATATCTATCTGTTTCAAAACTTTAATATTCATCAATTAAATATTATTTAAAGAAATATGCGTCAATTAACTTATTATGTGATTAACATATAATGATTTGGATTAAGTTTAGGCTTTTTTTGTAATACATATTTTAATTAGTTTTTATTATATGTTATTTCTATTTGTGCCAAATAAACAAAATATAATAATATGGCGAAGTGAATTAAAATACAGTATTAAATATTTTGTTACAATTATCCATGAAGCTATAACTTCATCTTCAATCTTCAAATCATAAACGGTTGACATTTTTTATGAGAAAATGTTAAGAAATATATTTGAAATTAAATTGGAAATTAGTGGTTTTTTTAATTTTCGAATATAAAATTGTTAAACATTAAAATTTTTTGCCGCGTTTTATCTAAATCTTGAGATAACCTCAAACAAGAATCTAATTAGCAGCATTTTCATTTACAAATCTGTCTTGACAAGGGTTGGTTATGTAATGGTGAAGAGTTCACATCCCTATTTTCTTTTATGTCTTGTCAAAAATAATCACATCTCCAATGGATTTTTGAGGAAATAAGTTTAATAAATTTGTAATGATAATATGTGAGTAAATATTATAAGGAGAATATATTAGTAATTAGGATATTTCTTATTTATATATTACTATAATAGTAACGAATAAATTAAAAATGTCTTAAATAATTATTATTTATGTTTTCCCATTGCTGACTGCGTGTTTTCTGCATCTTTTCAGTTAAGAAATAATCACAGATATTAGTACACTGAGAATTTTTTTTTATAACAAATATGGACTATAGTTATTGTTCAGCTTTCTTTTTTAATACAAAGGTAATATAAACATTTTCCTGGAAACATCAGATTGTCTCGCTAGAATCTTGAGTTGTCATGGAATGGCAATAATACCGTCACAAATTTCATTAAAATCCGTCTAAATATCTCGAATAATTTGTTATTTTTTCGACTTGCCTTCTGTTATGACAACAATAAAGAAATATCAAACAATTCGAACAATATGCGTGCAAGAAAGACAGTTATAGTAATAAAGAAAATAACTTTCTTACCTGACTTCAACAGTGTATTTCCGATTCATTTTTATTTTACTGTTTAGGCTTATTATTTTAGGTGTATCTTCATAAGAGACTTCAAAGTATTTAAGATCATGAGTTCAGAAAAAGGTTGTTATAAAATAATTAAGGAAAATGCATTTAAAGTAACTCAAAATTGTCTTAAAATATAAATTGCGAAATGGAAAAATTAATGAAGAAATAGACTTACGAGTAGCCTTAATGAATAATTAATTCTTAATATAGTTTTACATGAGCTGAAGAGTATCAAACTTGTGTGTCCAAGGGAATAGTCGAAGTCTAGTCAGAGATTGATGTTATAATATACATAGTTACCAATTACCATTTACATAATAACCATGTAGTTGTAACATTGTATGTAAATAAATGTTCCCTTTAACGTATATATATATATATATACCGTTGCGTCAGTCCTAATTATATTCCAAGTAGCATAAAGTGCTAAATGAGAATATTTTTGTATAACTTTTGGATTGCAGCATTACCTCTAATGGAGTGTAGAAGCTACAGTTCACGAGTCGGTATTACGTTTTCATTAACACGACTATAACACGTCACTGGCTGGTTTATAAATGCTAAATATAATAATACACGCGATGGGATCATGTCTTCCACACGTTGCGAATTCTGCGAGACATTTGTATTCTACATTCATTTAACCGATGTATCAAATTAATCGAATTAATCAGTCCTTGGGAATTATTTTACACCATTTTGTATTTAATACTATACTATATTTATATTTAATACTATAAAGGTTTTTATGCCCGTCTTCCTTTTTTGTACACTACGTACATAAATAGAATATATATCGAATTTATACGGTGAATGTCTGTAATATAAAATTATGCATTTTCATTAGGTAGCAAAGGCAGGTGTTGCAATTGCAAGTTGTATATTGTTAAAATAAGATGGAATTTTAATAAAAAAATAACAATTTAAGTAATTACGACATTCAGAGATCATACCGTCAATTCCAGGCTGTTAGAGTAGACCAACTGACACAAATATTGTAATTTAAAACAACAGATCCCTATCATGTACTTAAAAATATATCCTTAATTACTAATAAAACCGATAATCATTATATTGGAGTTTATACATCTATATGGATACTATTAAAACCTTATATGATAATTCTTGATAAACATTAAGTAGGTAAATAATTGATTTAAGCTGTCTTAGTATTTTAGAATACTGGTAAATAAATTGCGTAGATAAAGAATTCATACATTATTGTATTATTTGATAGGACTTGATATTTAATTACTTGATATTTAATTACGTATTTAATTGAAATGTACCTTTGTATTTCTTTTATTATAAATGTATAACTTTTTAAATTATCTTTTCAAAAATCCAAAACTTTAGGCTATTAAGCGGCCCCTTTAATAGATTTGGCAGATCTCAGCGACGACTGTGCATAATGGAAGAAAACTCTTGGGATGGATATGAAATATAATTATGACATATTATAATAAAGGATATAATATAATCTTGTTCTAACTGTTTTGTATTTCATTAACTTTTGAAAAATGCGGCATAAAAACCAACATATGAGGATAATTATTATAGAAAATAAACGGAACGCTTCTGAAAAATTGTACATTAGTTACACTTCATCTAGTTGTACAAAAGCCTGAGAGAGCTGGCTTTGTTACAAGAACCAATGAAGTATATTACTACTAGCCAAGACTTATTTAATTTTTAAAGAATGTGATATGAAGTAAATTGTGCTAGTATTTAATTATTTTGTTGGCCGTAATGTCTTTGTATTGTAGTTATAATAAATTCTAAGATATTGTATTGTTAATATATTTTTGTGTGATATTTGTTAAGTTTTCTAGAATATAAACTTCTTGTAGCTGTTATCATCAATGTAGTGTTTCCACATATAAAAACATATAGATTTAGTTTACATGACAATTTGTTGCTTACATTGTATTGCTAAAGTTTAAAGTCATATTTACCTTCGTCAATATTTAACGTCAAATTAATCAGATACAGCTAATTGGGCAAAACTGACGAGGCCCAAAAAGTTCTTGCGCACTAAATATATATATTAAACCCATAAATAATGCTTCTACCTTTTTTTGACGTTCAACCAAATATAATTTCAAAACTTAGTTTTAATACAACAGTTATAATGAGATTAATATCAAATATTGTAGAAATACTAAAGCGAATCAGTTATGGAGTGAATTTTTGCTGCTTTTCCAGGAAAATATGGCCTTACCTTTAGCTAAAAAAACGTTAGCAATAATAGAAAGAAATAAACTAATAATTTACGTATTAAGAAAAAAGTTAAGTAAAATGTTTATTTTGTTTATAATAAGACCACCTTATGAATATAATAGAAATAAAAGCATAATGATATCCACATTGAATTCGATCTTTTAGGATAATGTTGTATATTTTTTGTTTCTCTAAAGATTCGTTAAGATGGATTTGTTAACCAAACAGTAGAATTCTATTCTATTAAATTGTTCGGTACTTTGATCAAAATATAAGGCAAAACTATTTATTTTTTCAATTAAACTGATTTTTATTTTCTTATAAAAGTATAAATATGCTGGTTATTAAAACTATAAATTCTTTAATAAATACATAAATAAATGTTCAAGCGAACTGTAAGAGTAGTGTCCTTGAATATTTAACCTAATAAATATATTTGGTATACTGTCGTGATATCAAAATAAGACCTAAATTAGAGACATTTTTGAGTACAAATCTCTTTTGACAAGGGTAGGTAGTTCCAAAACTGGAATAGTATATTCACATCACAAATTAATTCAAATCAAGTCGTTGAAGGTTTAGATTTTGGCACTTCAAGGTGTGTTGTCAAAACAGATACAAAATATTATAAAACGACGTAAATTTTTGTTAGTATTTACAAAAACGATAAATCGACAAAAATATAAAAAAAATAAACCAAAACCTTTCAGATTTTTGTAAGAGTGTAGATAATACAAAATTCAATAACACATATTATTAGGAGCTCTGGCGAAAATTCATGTCCCTGATTATTTTCGGTTCAATTATGTAGATATAACTGAAGCTCACGTGTCTTGACCACTACACCGGCTACTCGTAATGTAATTAAATCTGTTATTCATTAAGCTAGATTCAGAAACACGTCAGTATCTTGAATAAACAAAGATAAATGTTATTACATAACATAACCACAATACAGTAATGTTAAAGTTACTTTTCTCAAAATTATTGAAAAGTTAAAGGTATCAGGTTTTTACCTTTTTAATAAAACTTTAAAAATCGTAAATGTTACATAAATTTATTTAAAGCTCTTTATTACCAAAACGTTTGAACTATTTTCACCTTTCCTTCAGTCCGTCAAAGATGAATGTTAGCTTAATGAATCGGCCTCTAACAAATCGGGCTATGATGGTAAGGTTGGGATATTCTTTGATATAAAATACGAGGTCCCTTTTAAAAGAAAGAATTTTAACTATTTAATGTAGTTTTTTATGACACCATCATTTCGTCTTACCGCGAATACGTTTGCTGCAAAGCATCCGAAACGTCGGGTTAAATATAAAAATGTAATAATAAACGCGACCTATATCCGAAAAATAGTTTTATTGAAATATTTAATGTAGTTTTTTTGAAAATTTATAACATGAAAATTCTATTGAAATTATTTTATTATTATAACTATTAAAAATATAAGATTCTCTGAGTTACAGTATTTTGACATTTTTTAATTTTACATCAATTTAATTGTTATAGATGTAAATATGCCATTAAATAAATATTATTATGTTTATACACTTTTGCCACGTAAAATAACGCCGGCCAAGTCGCTATAGGTGATAAATTATTAATAATTGTGTACATGATTTTGTATGGTATAATATCACGGACACTGATGTTAAGATTGAAGGACATTGCGCTTCTTATATTATTTTTAACTATTTAAAATACAAAAATGTATTTAAAATAGTTAGAAATAATACAGTGCAGTCAAGTTTATAAAAATTTTACTGCTAGTACGGCCAAATGCCATTCTCAACTACTTTGTATTGTTCGTTTGCTTTTGAATAATTAGTTCTAAGCCTAAATTTTCTTAATCTTCGCTTGTCTGGGATTGTTTCTGAAAACATTCCTAGAATTTTACAACTAAATTGTTGTTTTGTTTCTTAGTTCTATTTTATTGATTCAAAGTTGTTTAGGTTGTGATTGTGTTTAACTTTTACTTGTAAATAATTAACTAGAGATGTCACTCGGACACCAACACATCAGTACACCACTATATTCACATATTCATCATGAAATATATAAATTTAAGTGAACTTTTGGCGGGCTCTGCATTTGATCTCTATTAAAAAATATCTATAAAATAGTGAGTGTAATAAGAAGAGGATATATGTATAATAATAGATTGTATCACAAGGGAGGAAAATAGTATTTTTACGAAGAGGGCCCTTCGTTGGATCACAAGTGAAGCAAAGGAGGCTAGAATAGAATCCTGAGCGTAGCGAAGGATTTTTACTTAAAATTCTGAGAGCAGTAAGGGGTTCAAAGTACATCTTACTCCATTTTTAACCCCCTTTCTATGAGATAAGATGTACCTACAGATTACAAGAGCAGAGATGTAATTCGCAAACTTTGTTATTTCTAAGTTAGCGCGGCTCCCCGCGCCGTGCAGCCATCACGTACCAGCCAGTAATTCATATAAAATTTGTGTTTGATTTTTATGAATGTTCATACCAATATGTACGTTTCAAATTCAAATCATTTTTCCGTCCGCTACAAAGTTCTTATCGAAAAAGTGCTATTTTGCTTCTACTTAAAAGAACAAAGTAACACTTTTCGAATAGACGGGATGAAACAATATTTTCGTTAATAAAAGAAAAACACGATTATTATTGTCATGAGAGAAGTATATAACGTTTATGAAATTCATGTTTTAAGTAACACTTAATACTATGTCATTTCCGCTCTTTGTTATTTCGCTTTTAGTAGATCTGTTAGTCCCTAGTAACGAATTTATGCTTATACCAAAGCATAAGACAAAACGACTTCATATATTACTTACAAGACATTACGAGCTTTCTGTACTTGTATTGTTTTTGTTAACATTGGAAGTAGTAATAAAATACTCTACTTTTATATTTTTATGTTATTCTTTATTATTTATATTATATAATTATGTAAAAGTTAAACTTCAATTATATATATTTTATTGGTATTCTTTATCTCATGTGAGTTTCTTATATACTAAATATAATAAATATTATACTAACAATGGTTTAAACTTGTATTTAAACATGTATTTTTGTATTTTAATAACCTGAATTATAATTTTGATATTATAAAATTATTACTAAGTTCAGCTAAATGTGTAGTCTATTTTATTTTCACTTGAATTTCTTTTTAAAGCAGTATAATAAATTATAATTTGGCCTACAAAAAAGCCACCTTTTTCAATCATAATTGATTAATATCCATTTAAAAAAATGTATTAATAACTTATCAGCTAGCCATTACAGTTATTAAAATATATTTTCACTACTTTCAATATATCTTAAGCATAAATTACTTCATATGTATGCTTACTTTTTTAAAAGTAGTTAGTTATTAAACAAACATTCTGGAATCCCATGATAAGGGATCAGCAATATCCTAAAATAGTCTTATATTAATCTCTTTCTCCAAATTTAGGGCGCTTTTTAAAGTCCTTCGTTATTTCCAAGGAATCTCGTGGGACAAGAAACAGTGTAGTAAAGATCGAAAAATTAGGCAGGATAGTTTTTTAATGTATTTTATTTTATTTCAACATTAAATAGTTACTTTCATGACGAGTGAAGCGCAATAAGTGATATTAATAATGTAGATGTGAATGAAAAGGATTATTCTTTGTTGTTGTGTAAATTATAAAATTTTTATGTATGTTTACTAGCACTTATTAACACATATTAACATAGTTATTCTCTTTCAATAAGATGCCCAAGAATACCTGCCATTTTTACTAGACACTGTCAGGAAATGTAAAAGTATTGCAAAATTGTAGGTTTAAATTGGAAGTACTGAGAACAAAAATATTGTTTTTTTATTTGAATCCAAATTATGATGTAAATGAATTTAATCATAAATATAATCATCAGGATGTATTTATTTTCTTAAAGAAGAAGAAGTTATAATATTTATTCGTGATCTATTAAATCGCTAATACTTACCTCAGTATTTTATTGCGTAATTATTTTAATACCTAAGTATTTTATGTTTTAAAAATAGCCCTGAAATGAAGCTACTTTACGTTCATATTTTTGATAATCTTTTGGTTCAGTACTTAATTATGACGCGACTGATAATTTAATGAATAATTTCCAAGTTTTATTCGAGGCTACAGCAAATTTTGTGAGTGCTTTGAATATTAAATACTTTATAGAAAGAAGAAAATAATTTATTTTATCCAATACGCTACCTCACATGATTTTTCTCAGTCAAAATTCTGATCACGTTCAATTTGAATTTTCTCAATTATGATTCGAATTTTACCTAAAAAAAAATAAGTTTCGTTATTTACCTTTTTTTTAAAATATATAGTTTATTTTCAATTTTAATTTTAGTAAGACGATTTTTATTTTTACTACCAGATAAAGTCAAAACCAAATATGAAATTTAATGCATAGTTTATGTTTAAAATATCGACATAATAAAGTTAAGCTTCACGTACTTCACGTAAATGACATGCAATAAATCCACACCACAGTAAAGCGTGTATGAATACATTCCTTGTGACAGATAGTTTAATCCATAATTTGACATTTTCGTTAATTTTAACATATTTTTGTAACAATTGAGAAGTAAGAATGAAATCAATATTTTAATATGAGTAGAACGGGGTGATGCTCACTCTGTATTTAGTATTTCTACGTTGCATTTAATTTTCAAACAAAAAGAAGTCTTCAAAAAGAATGAAACAATTTTATTAGATACTTTTGATCTAGATCAATTTAAAGAACACGAAACGACTTCCTAAACAGTTTCCCTCATTAAATTATTTTATGCTATTTGAAGAGTGAATTACTTTTTTGTTACATTTTCTTATCTTCCTTTTAAGGGTTACATAGATTATGCTAGCATGATGTTATATTATAAAATTGTAAAAAAAAGGGACTCATCATTGCCGCAACCGTGAGATATCTGCTGTAGTTTTTAAAAAACTAATCTTATAATCAAGAAAATTAAAACAGGAGCACACAAGCACCAGCACCAGCACCAGCTTTCTAATAAAAAATTAAAAATAAGATTTATGAAAACCTTCAAGTTCTAACAAAACGAAAGGTGACAAACATAAATAATTAAAAAATATAGCCGAATTGAGAACCACCTGCAAGTTTGAAGTCTGTTAATAAACGCCATATATATCATACATCATAATATGCGTGACCCAATTCGTATATACAAATACGTGGTTTCATTTATAGTAATTTCATTTACGTCCTCTTAAAGGCATGGCACTTGAGAGTAAGCTAAACAAGTAATTTTTAAGTATAAAATGTACAATCTTACTCTAAGAAGCCGTAAAGCTAGAAATAGTTGCTCGTGACGGCCATTAAAAGTCAATGAAATTACCGTAATTGAGTTGAGCGAAGCGAAGCTCTTTACTACTCAAATTTTCAACTCTTTATTACACTACTTCTTTTTCAATTTACGCACGAAATTTTGCACACATACGTATAATGAACAAAACTCGTTCTGGATTGAAAATCAGCCCCATATAATTAACATCTAGAACGTTTTTGTTTACACATATAATGAAGTATTTATGTTAAGGCATTGTTAGCAAAGTTTATTATATTTAGTTATCATTCTATGTTATAATTTTTTATACAAAATAAAGAAAATAGAATAATATTCTGAAGTGAATTTAATATTGTACAGTATTACAGGTATCAATCAATCGTCTAAATTTTTGTTTTTAAAAATCATAAATGGCTTACATGTTTAATTAGAAAATTTTAAGAACTTTATATGAATCCACATTAAGATATATTGGTTTCTTTAATTTCCCAATAACTTATAGTTAAATATTAAGATTTCTTGCCGCATCCAAATCTTGAGATAACATCAAACAAAACCCATATTAGCAGCTTTTTCGTTTACAAATCTCCCTTGACAAGGGTTGCTTCTGTAAAAGTGAAGAGTTCACAAAATATGTTCTTTCATGTCTTGTCTAATAATAACGTTATGTCTTATGGATTTATAGAAGAAATAACTTTAATAAATATGTAATCTTAATAATATGTGAGTAAATCTTATAAAAATGATACTTTAGTAATTAAGATATTTCTTATTTATAAGTTACTATGACCTTAATTATCTTTTCTCATTATTAAAATGATTATTATTTGTTGTTATAATTAAGCTCCGTCAAATATTTTTGTAAATGGATGACATTTTGACTACACAGCGAAAACGTTGCTGGTTTGAAATTAAGATCAGTAATTTCAGACCAGCCTCCAATTTGCATTTCGAAGTTTTATTTATAAATTTAATTATCGAATAAATGTTTATATTTAAAACCATTCAGTTTAAATATTTTGTTTTTGATTAAGTTTACGTGGCGCCATCTAAGTATTGTTTTACATACCACCATTCATTTTCAAATTTTTTTCAAATTTATGTTTTAAGGGTTATCCTTTTAAAGAATATTTAAACATGATCATTAGGCTAATGTTTGTATCTGGTCATGGCTAACCCTAGTAATCTGTTTGTAAAGTTGTGCTGTTCAGATGTGTTCAGCGCCTCTGGTGTCATATCGGAGAACTATTAAACTCAACCAATCACTGCTAAGAGGGGCGCGGACACGTCTGAACGAAGCGCTCGGTGGAAAATAGATCCACTCTGGTTCGAGCGTTCAACTGGTAAGCTTGTCTTGCAATCTCGGTAACTATTATTACTTGGAAATTTAATTGTTACTTTCATTCAATTTATAATTCTCTTAAAATAACTGATTATATTTTCTGTGTGTTTATTTTATCACAAATTTAGTGAGTTTTATCATCGCAAAACTTAAATTATGGATAAAGTATGAACGGAAGCGATAGTCCTGAACGATTCCAGTATTTTAAAAATATTAATGCGTGGGTTAATCTGATATATAAATATTCCCTTGGAAATATTAAATTTTCTTTCCAGAATCGCATGTGTCACGGAATGGCAATAACAACGTCATACATTTCATTAAATTCCGCTACATAATAATAATAACAATTATCATTTATTTGAGACTAGGTAAATTTAAGATAGTACATTTTCAGTTCACTAACCTCCCCCTTAGGTAAAAAGCCTGTGTTGTGGAAGTTAGTCTTCATCGTCCAGAAAAAGTTACAATTGATAAACTATCTATCATATCGCTATGTCTGCGACATCTTACCTATTGTTACAATTTTGAAGAAATATCATAGAATAAAGAAACTGACTTCCTTACCTGACGTGAACAGTATATTTCCGATTCTTTTTTTTTACTATTTAAGTATATTATTCGTATCTTCATAAGTAGACTCAAAAGAATTTAGGATCACATTTAAAATAACTTGAATTCGTCTAAAAATATAAACTGTGAAATGTCTTAATAATTATAGTTTTTATTACAGCTTCTTAGTAGTATTTTTTTAGCTTTTCACGAGTACACATTTGAGATAAAACTATTTTTTACGGATTAAAATTAACATGTAACCAAATCATAAGCGAGTTTTAATCCGTAAAAAATAGTTTTATTTCAGCTTCTTAGTTATTGATGTATATCAAACTGAATAATATTAAGTCAACACATAATATTATATTTTTATTAATTAATTAACAAAATAGACTAACGAGTATTCTTAATGTATAATGAATTCCCATACATTTATATTCTCTGAAGAGTACCAAACTTGTGCCGAAGGGAATAGTCGAAGTCTAGTCAGAGTATGTAATAATATACATAATTACCAATTACGATTTACAAATCAACTATGGAGTTTTAATATCGTATTTAAAAAAGTGTTCCCTTTATCGTGTTTACAAAATATTTATATTAAATATATCTAAAATGTAAATATTTAAGTATAACTTGGATTTCAGCATTACCTCTAATGGAGTGTAGAAGCTAGAGTCCGAGAGTCGCTATTATGTTCGCATTAGCACGATCGTACTACGTCACCGACTCGTTAACAAATGATGAATATTATAATAGACGCAGTGGGATCAAGTCTTTAACACGTTACGTGTTCTGCGAGACATTTTTATTCTACATTCATTTAACCGATGAATCAAATTAATCGAATAAATTAGTCATTAAATATTATTTTACACCATTTTGTCTTATTAATGTTATTTATGTTTATATTCTTGTCTTCTTATCATTTAGACAATGGCAATGACTGGAGCATCTATAGTATTCATAAGATAAATAATAAGTATAAGGCCATATTTATGTAATTCTTAATGTGTGTATTGGTATGGAACATATATTTATATATTTATATTGTATGTATTATGTATGTGTGTATGTATGTATATGTCTGTGTTTATATATGTATATATATGTATAGTAATTTGATATAATTTACTGTTTTATAAATGTTAATATTATCAATTACTCTAAGTTTCTATTATTCAGTGTACCACCTAATTGCCTTATGAACAATTTTCTCAAACTTAAGGGTAGTTGGAAGATATCTCTCTGTAGGGATAAGCTATCCTATGTACATATTGTTAAATTAATTGAGCGAAGCGAGCACATCGAGCGAAGCTCTCTATGGAAGACTTTTCTGATTTTTTTTTTGCAAATTATCAAAACAGTACATCCGAAAATTTTCAAATATTTCACACTGATTGACATCAGTCTGGTGGTGGTTTTAAAAAAAGTTCTTTTTTCCAATAAAAAATGTAAAAATGTGTCTCATCTTGAAAAATAGTTGAGGACAGAATGCGTTGACGTTTTGTAAATGCAACTTCGGTTCTGTTCGCAGCTCGCTAAGCTCAATAAGGTAACACACACCGAGATTTTGCGAGAGCAGCGAGACAAAATGGAGGTCTGGTTCGCGTTCCTATTATATCATTAATTATTATATTCAACTTGCATTAATATAAATATGCTACACCATCGACTAGTTACCGACATGACTAGAATAATTTCTTTCATATTTTATTTAATAAAGTAATTTAATTGTTTTTTTTTTTATGTTAAGAAGTCGTAGGTTGTATTTAAGAAACCTAACACTAATATTAAAATTATAAAAAGGTAAAGTTCGTAAGTTTATATGTTCGGTGAGAGCACCAGTACCACTTGTTTAATTTTAAAAATTGTTTTAGTTTTAGGAAGGTCTATTATAACTGAGATTATTTTTGATAATAACTCAATAAAAGTAATTGAATTCGGTACCATTTCTTGTTCTGCTACTGCTCTGACGCTTCCAGACTACACGCCGGAACATGGCTAGGTCGCTTGGCGGTGCGACTTAGTCTGGTGTATGGTTACTAGCCACGGCTGAAGCCTACCACCGGTTGTTTGTCGCTTGATGAACAGCACCCGAGGACTACGTGTGGGGTATCAGTAAAGAAGTATTCTCCCATGGACGCAGGTGACTCAGTCCTCAAAATACATTGTTAAGGATTATTCCTTGACTAATGTATTATTTTGAACGTATTTAGAACGTGTTTTATTCTAAAAAAGAATCTTGCTACGGTAAGACACTGTAAGATCAATTTATAAAGGATGAAGATTATATAATATTGACATTGGCTAATGGGAAGATAGCGTGCTTGAACCGAATTACTGTCGTGGAAAATAGATTTTCCCATCCCTTCTTCTATGAGAGGTATAAAATACTTTGACAAATATCCTATATATATTATTTCGTGATTTTTTTAAGGATACCACTGCAATAAGAACTATAGCGATTTGACAAAAAGATTCTAATTATTATAATAAATATTATGCAACAAGTTATTATTGACATCGGGAAGATTATATTTCAAGAATTCTGTTGTCTGTTGTTATTTTATTAATAGTTAATATTTTCCTAAACTATTTTTTGATTATTTGATTCGATATCAAATTTGATTTAAATATGTCATAAATGTAGTTTGCTATTATCATTAGTATACTCAACACTTCATATGTAACTATTAGATAAAATATAGCTCTATTAAATCACATTATAGCCTCTTTTCCAAAATATGCATGACTATAAAAAAGTTTTTACCAAGATTGTTCCTATACTATAATATCCATATGAATTCTCAAATTTATTTGACCGCAAAATAAATAACAATTGCTGGAAAAATAAATGGAATGTTTCTGAAAAATTGTTTATTAGTTACACTTCATTTAGTTGTACAAGAGCATGAAAGACCTGGCTTTGATACAAGAACCAATAAAGTATGTAACTACTAGCTGCGACTTATTTAATGTTATTGCTTTAAATTTATAAAGAATGTAGTACAAAGTAAATTGTGTAAGAATTTAATTCTTCTCTTGGCGGTAAAGTCTTTGTATTGCAGTTATAATAAATCCTTAGGTAATATATTGTTTGTATATTTTTGTTTGATATTTGATAGTTAATAACCTTTGTTAAGTTTTACATAATTTAAGTTTTTTGAATTCATTAATTTGTTGTTTTCCATATATATAACTTTTACAGATTTAGTTTACTTGACGATTTGTTGTTTACATTGTATTGCTAAAGATTATAGTCATCTTTACCTTCGTCAAGATTTAACGTCAAATTAATCAGATACAGCAAATTGGGCAAAACTTACGAACCCCTAAAGTTTTTGAAGTATTACATACATATATGAAACCGACTAACACAGCTTTTACGTTTTTCGATGTGGACCCAAATATACCATCAGAACCTAATTTTAATACAACAGTATCAATGAGATTAGCATTCTATATCATAATATATAATCGTTTCTATATCGTAAAAAAATTGTAATTGATTTAAATATTTTGCATTTTGAAGCTGTTTTGTAAGATTCCAAATTAATATATATTTTTCAATTATTTGTTGACATAATCTGAGGAAACTCAGACAATTTTAGTTATTTAAAAGTAAATATAGCAAGAAGCAGTATACAAATATAGTAAGAAGAAGGAAGAACAAGATTTCTGGTTGCAGATTAAATGTCGAATTCAGAAGTATTTTGCACGTCTTTTTCAATTGTTTTTAAATAGTAATAATTTTTAAAATTTTATAAATAATAGATGTAGGTACACTCAATCAAGACATAAAAATAAATTATAAAAGAAAATAAATAAATAAGATCTAACATAAGAAATAAACAAATAAACAAAAAAAAATACATTTTTTACAAATCCTAACTATCCTTATAATTAAACTGTGGTTTTTTATGACTGTTTCATATCGATAATAAATTGAGAATTTCATTATACTCAAGTCTTAATAGCTTTTATTTTACCAATTATAATTAAATGATTTCAAAATATTTTGATTTGATTTTATGAAATGAGAAAAGGTATGTACAGTGTCACAGCTGGCGACGGTCTTCGTCTCTGATGACGGTACTTAATTACAGTGTAAATGGGGAACAAAATAACTCCGTCAATTCTAACAACGTTTGAATAATAATCTTTATTATAAAATTATCTTTAATAATGGAAAGGTTCCATATTCTATATTGAAACTTTATTTCATCCTTTAGCCGAAACCTTATTTACCAGTTACCGCCGACACAGGAAAAAGAATCTTAAGGCCCTAACCATCATCCGCGATTTCTAGAATCTGTAAACACCACATGCTAAGGGAGTACTAAAACGAAACGGTAATAGAGTGAACTTTGATGCTCTTAAAGGAAAAGAAGGCCTTTTGTGGACTAAAAAAGGTGTAAGCAATATAAATTGAGAAAGATAAACTTACAATTTTTATATTAAGAGAAACGTTGGGTAACGCTTATTTTGGTTATAATGAGACCCTATAAATATAATTGAATAAAAAGATTAAGAAATAATAATGAAAAAACATAAAAAATTATATCCAAGTTATATTAAATCTTATTAGATTGTGTTGTATTTTTATTTGTCTTATTATATTTACTTATTGTCCTCATAAACATGTTTATTTCATTGTTTAAAATCAATACTTATTTTTTAGTAATTATGATTTTTTTAACAGATAATAAATAAATATGTAATCGATCTTCTTTTAAACATAGTATTAATATTTGGTATACTGTTGTGATAGTAAAACAAGACCCAAATTACAAGTATTTTCGATTCCAAATCTCTCTTGACAAGGGTTGCTTCTCACAGAACTGGAATAATATATTTAGATCACAAATCAATTTAAATCAAGTCATGTTAGGGGTTAGATTTTAGAACTCTTAGGTGTGTAGCATTATTATTATATTTAATATTTATTTGTATATAAAGAGACCAGAAAAATATTTCATATTCGTTTTTATTTCTAAATAGGAAAAATAGTTTTATAGAAATGGTCGCATTATGTTTGTAATAATTACATATTATAAATAATTAAAAATAAGCAATATCAATCTTCTATAATAACAATCCAGCACTGTATAACAGTAATTCTAGAAGGTGTTGCTCCTTCGTGCGAACGACCTAGAATTGGCTTTGAGCTGGCGGCCGTAGACTTTTACACATTTTAAAATACTATACAGTTATGGATAGTTTAATTTTTTACTAAAGTATTAGAATGAATAATTTTTAAAATAAATAAGATTTGTGATGATTTTTACCATCCGGACGTCTCACGGCGACATTTATAAATAAATCTACATAATATTAAATTATTATAGTTATTATAAGGAATTTTATATATTTCAGTATATTTGACGAATCCGAAAATTCAGAATAGATATTAAAAAATACGTAAAACGTTATTAGTATTTACTAAATCGAATATACAAAAAAAAATACTAAAATATAAATATTTTTATTAAAACATTAGGAGCTCTGACGCAGATTCGTGTCCCTGATTATTTTCGGTTCAATTATGTAGATATAACTGAAGCTCACGTGTCTTGAACACTACACCCGTTACGCATAATGTAATTAAATCTGTTAATCTGAGCTAATTTCAGAAACACGTCAGTATCTTGAATAAACAAAGATAAATGTTATTACATAACATAACCACAATACAGTAACATTAAAGAGGCTGTACTCAAAATATTGAAAAGTTACATTTATAAGGTTTTTCTTTTCCATGATTCTTTTTTAAGAAAACGTGAAAAATCGTGAAAAATTTTACCTAAACTTATTTAAAGCTATTTATTACCAAAATGGTTGAACTTTTTTCACCTTTCCTTCAGTCCGTCAAAGATTAATGTTAGCTTAATGAATCAGTCCCTAACAAATCAGGCTGTGATAGAAAGGTTGGGGTAATCTTGCAGTTTAATTTTCGTAAAATAAAATGTGTTTGATTTGAAAAACGAGATTCCCTTTTAAAAGAAGTAATTATTAACTATTCAGTGTAATTATTTGTAATACTTTATAATGTGGAATTTCTATTCTAAAGAAAATATTTTATTAAAACTTTTCAAAATATCATGTACTTTTAATTAAATAAATGAAAATAAATTAAATAATTTTACATCTACTTAAATGTCCTTATTGGTAAATACAACACAAAATCAACATTATAACGCAAACATATTTGGTATGTACTAAGTTGCTTATATCTATAATCTATATATAAATAATATTGTACATCATAGACATCTTAGGATTGAAAAATATTGCGTTTGTTACATTATTTTAAACTATTTATAATAAAAACATTTTGAAGAAATAGAGCACTCCTGTTGCGAGGAATTTTACTCCTCGTAATAAATACCGCCAAATGCCATTCTCAACTATTTTGTATTGTATTGCTTTTGAATAACTTGTTCTAAGACTAATTTTTACTTTATCTTGGCATCTCTTTGATTGTTTTATTATACATTTCTTTCTCGAGTCTAACAATGATGTTATTGTTGTGTTTCTTAGTTCTATTAAGAACAATAGTAGTAAAATTACTAAATCGAAGTTGTTAAAATTGACGTCTGTATGATATTGTAATTGTGACTTATACATATAAATAATAGTAAAAGAATATAATTCAGTGAAATATATTTTTCGTGTTACAACATATTGGTACATATATTCAAATATTTGTCATGAAATACATTAATTTAAGTTAACTTTTGGAGGGCTTTCCATTTTATATCTCGATCGAAAAAAACTCGATTATTATTGACAAGAGAGAAGAATATGACACGTTTATAAAATCCGTTTTAATTAACGCTCACTGTCCCCTCTCTGTAGATCTGTCTGTTTCTAGTAAGAAATTGATGCTCATACCACAACATCTGAACAAACGACGTCATATATTACTAACAAGACATTGCGCTCTTCGAGCACTCATCGCGTTTTTGTGAAGATTAAGATAATAATAGTGTTTGTGAAGATAAAGATAATGATAAAGATAATAATAGTAATAACATGATTTAGCTTTTATAATTTTTATATTACTCTTTTTATATGCACTAATTATATAAAATATCTTAGTTATAATGGTTTGGAGATAAATTTTAATCATTTTTCAATTTTAATTCTTGATATCTGCATATATATCTTATTACTTCATAAGTCACAATTATCATCATTATCTAAATTATAAGTATCCCTGGAGGAATATTATTTTACGACCCTTATAAAAAGTATAAGAAAGTTACTTCTATAAAACTAGCAATTGCAATTTTTCCGAGTTCGATAAATATTTCTAAGTTATGTGCAGAACGTGGAACTTTAACCAAACGGACATATAACCTTCCGTGTTACAAAGAATTAGTTAAGTGTTATTAGAATAGTACTTTCATGCCATTCTTGCCAATTTAAACGTGTTATGGTGCGTTTGAATGTTTTGAGAACTTGCTTTGAGGTCGCGCGTTAACAAACATTCGGGTACTGTTAATAAGGGATCAACAGAATCCTTAAGTCTTCTATTAATGTTCATTAAGTAGTTTTCTATTAATTTTAAAAATTTAGATAACTTTTTGACTCTACTTGCTATTAGTAAGGAATATCGTCATATGTATAATACAAATAACGGCCTCCTTTAATAACGGACTGAATGCACCAATTTTTTTTAATACATTTTAGTTTAATATCAAATAATGAATGGCATTCATAATGTAAGTGAAGAGGATTATTCTTTGTTTTTGTGTAAATTATAAAAAAAATTACATAGTTTACTTAAGCTCTTATTTTTCGAAGATTGATTCGAAAATATCCGCTGATAACATAGTTATTTTCTTGAGATAAGATTACCAAGGACATCTGATTTTTATTAGATACTGGTAGAAAAGGCGAAAGTATTGAAAAGTTGTAGTTGTTTTTTGTTGTTTTAAAATCAACTGGATGGATCAAATAAAATATCATTAATTTCATTTGTATCCTAGTGCTACTGTAAATGAGCTTTATCATAGATATTACCAAAACAATATTATATTTTTTTTAAGGATGTTGGCCCTCTTTAGCCTTCACAGTCGGTACACTCTAATCCAAAGTATGTGATAACGAATATTTTTAAAGAATTAAATATTTGTTCATGATGTATTAATTGCTAATATTTAGTGTAAGTATTGAGTATTTTAGAAATGGCTTTAAAACAAAGCTACTTGTATTTTTGATAAATTACAGATTCGGTACTTAATTAAGTAAACCATTAAACCAAGATAATTAAATAAATAATTTCCAAACTTTTTTCGAAGTTACAGCAAACTTTGTGAGTGTTTTGAATATTAAATATGTTCAAGAGAGACGAAAATAATTTATTCTAACCAATATGCTACCTCACATGATTTTTCTCAGTCAAAATTCTGAACACGTTCAATTTGAATTCTCTCAATTATGATTCGAGTTTAGCTAAAACATTATTTTTTTAAATTATGTTTAGTTATTTAACTTATTTAAATATATTTTATTACTAATTTTATTATCAAGATCAGAAATTACTTATTTTTCCTATCAGATAAAGTCAGAATCAAATATGAATTTTAAAGCATCGTTTAAAATATCGTCATAATAAAGTTGAACAGTTACATTACTCCATGTAAATGATGTGCTATAAATTCCTACAATAATAAAGCGCATATAAATACGTTGTTTGTGATGATTACTATTATCCTTTTATTTATATATTATATAAGTTCTTTTATATATATTTTGTAATTATTGAGAAGTAGGAATGAAAGCATTGATATTGTATTAAGACAAAATAATCGTGTACATTTAGTATTCACAAGTTGATTAAAATTTTCCTTTATATTGTAAATGAACAAATTTCATATTTTATTTTAGTACTTATGTTTCTTTAAACTAGACTTACCAACAAAAAAAAGTATATTTAATGTATATTGCACGCTATAGTAATAACATTGTCATTTTCATATAACGCAATAAAATTCAATATTTCGTTTTAATTATCATTGCAACATGTATCAAAACCTTGATGATTTATTATTACTTTATTTATTTATTTATTTATTTAAATTTTTGTTGCAAAACCAAGAAGGATTATAATGGGCGGATTTAATGTCTGGTGTCATTCCCTGCCAGTCAATTCATTACTGTACTGGATACTGTTATTATATTTAAATTAATTTGAATGTAATAATACCTTATTAATATATGAGGATTTATATAAATATTATTTTTGGTAAGAAAACCATTTATGGAGCGATTTAATCTTGTTAAAGTAAAACATTTTGTATAAAAGAAAACACAACCAGTAATCCGTTGTACTATTTCACTGTTGCGTTTATGAAGCCTGCTACATAATGAAAAAAATTAAATACTTTTTTTTATAAAATAAAATAATTTGGTTTAGATTAATTAAAGTGCCACCGACCTTTCCGTATAGTTTTTTTCCCTCATAAACTTATTTTATTCTTTTTGAATATGGTCTTACTTTTTTGTTACATATTTTACTTCTTCGATTTTAAGGATTTCTTAGATTATGCTTGCGTAATTTTATTATATTAAAAAATATGAAAAAAAAAATTACACATAAGCAATTACTGCAATCGTGAGACATCTGCTGTAATTTTTGAAGAGTTTCTTTGTCTCTCTAATGTCAGTCTAATAATCTGATTTTCATCAATATAGAATGGGACCACAAAAGAAGCATCAGTTTTAAAATAAAATAAAAACATTAAAAACGGCTCACTCAGTCGAAGGTTTTGAGGTAAAATGATCAAAAATATGTATTAAATTTATTGCTCAACTATCTTTTTTAATAAAAAATAAAATATAAGTATTCTCCTGGGAATATTAGATTTTCTCTCCAGAATCGTGTTATCTTGGAATGGCAATAATACCGTCATACATTTCATTCGTCTACAATCTCGAAAACATTTTTTATTCTACAACAACATTGAAGAAACATAATGAACATAAGAACGTATAATAATCTATAATTAAAATATCACGAAATATGGTAACGTGAGATTTAAATATTTCGAAGTAACTGCTGTATAAAATCCTCAATATTATATTTTTTATTTATTAATGAAATGATAGCGCAACAAGTAGCCTTAATGAACAATGAATTCCTATACATATACAATGTATGAATAGTGCCAAACTTGTGTGCCCACGGACCTGTATGGTCGAAGTTTACTATATACAAATTAATTATAAATTTTGAAAATCGTATTTAAATAATTGCTCCTTCTATTCTCATTACGTCAGTTCTACTTAGACATCAATTACTCGAAAGTGCTAAATGAAAATATTTTTGTACAACTTCTGGATTTCTGCATTACCTCTAATGGAGTGTAGAAGCTAGAGTTCGCGAGTTCTTATTATGTTCTCATTGCCACGACTACAACACGTCACTGGGTGGTTTATAAATCCTGGATATAATAATACACGCGCTGGAATCATATCTTCCACACGTTGCGTGTTCTTTGAGACATTTGTGTTCTATATTTATTTAACCAATGTATCAAATTAATCATTGGGAATTATTTTTTATTATTGTGCCTTAGAAATGCTATATCTGTTTATATGTTTTTCTTCCTTTCATACACTACATTCGTGAAGGGAATACTCGCATACATACATAGGCTAAGGCATAAGGTGTATGTCTGTAGTATATCATTACTCTTTTTTTTCAAGTATCCAAAAGATAGATAGTTATAATAAATTATACTGTACCATATGTAAAATTATTAAAAATATATATAAATTTATATATATATATATATATATATATATATATATATATATATATATATATCATATCGTTAATTGTAACTTATTCAAAACATTAACTAAGTGAACGGTTGGTTACTCTCTTAAAGTTGTTTGTTATATTAGTGTAGTTAAAGATTTTATAACTTGATATTATTTGATAGGACTTGATTCTGTATTAAAAAAACTTCGCCTTTATGTTTTTTTATTAAAACTATATAATTTTATAAGCCATTGTGGCAGAAATCCAAAACTTTAGGGTATTAAGCGACTGCTGAAATAGATTTGGCAGCGTTTGGCGACGAGTGTACTTAATGGTAGAAAACCTCTTTGGATCGTTATAAAAAAATAATTATGATGTATAACAATGTAGGATATAATAGAATCTTGTTCTCACTGTTTTATATTTTATTAACAGTTAATAAATAAGTCATGAAAGAAACGTATCTTAGAAGAAACGGGAATCACCATCCCCGTTTTAAAAGTATTACTAAAAGAAATGCAATACACACCTACACCTGCATTGACGCAAAAATAATTTATGCATATGACTTATTATAATTTCACTAAAAAAGGCGTTAATCCCCATTTTAGCAACTTTTTGTGTAAAAATTTTCAGTTATACACAGTGCAAAAAATATATATATATATTTTTTAAATATAAATAAAGTCTATTTTTCATTAATTATAATTGATAACTTATTTTAATTATGGGTTAAAAAATATCTTAGAATATGTATAATACAATTATCTATAATCATCCCACTTTACTCATTCATTCATTAATTCAACTCGTTCAAAGCCATTTGATACAATTGCGATAGTTTTAACGTAAGTACAGTTAGATCATTATATATAATACCAATCATAGATCAACATAATTTAAATACGAAAATGGAAAACTTAAAGAAGGAATTGTTTTGAAAAAGAGTTAAATATTTTACAGGAATGTTTTATATTTATCATTGTTCAAAACTGTTGTCAATCTATTAAAAATTATATCAAGGGATCCAATACATCTATTGTATTATGTATGATATTAATGCAAACTCATGCACTGGCAATTATGATAACACAAGCGAGTTGTGTACACAAATGGTGTGTGATTATTGTCATACTGACTGATAATAATACTTTGGTATTGAGGACAACCCCAACCTAAACCTAACCTCAACCTAAATAAGTGTTTTGTAAAACATTAATAAATTTCAGTAAAACAGTCCAATTAAAATGATTAATTCCAAAATATAAACATAAATGACAATCTTATATTTTTTACTTACCCAAAGAATGCTGGCTAATGTGGAATGGTAAAATCTTTAGGGAAATTCCGTCTTGAATATTAAGTGCCAAATAGTTGGATTAATTACTATATCAAATTTATCAGAACTACTGTTAAGTTTCTGAATTTGAATAATGTATAGGTACATTATGTGGGTAATGAATATTTTAATTAAATGTCGTTTTTGAGAAAAAAATTATGTTAACTATATAGGTTTAATATATTAATTTGATTATTAAACAAGGCCGGTAGTAATAAAAGAAGCCTAGGTTTTGTAATGAGCAAATATACTTACAAGCAAAGAAATAATATTTGTAATATCTTCTAAACAGCATAATTTTATAAATATGTAAACAATATAAGGAAAAACTTTGCACGAGCTTAATTCTATAGAAATATCTCTACCAATTTACCGTCATAAAGGGACACAAGGGTGCATTATCGATATTTACATGACTTCGAGGCAATGTAGTTTACCCTCCCACAACATTGTGTCTTTTATACATGCGAGTGTTTTTGATACTTATAGAGTAGTCGAATATCTGAAACTAAGCTACAATCAAAGTCTCTAAAATACATTCCTTTAAAATTAACTTTTTCAAGTACATATACTGCTGCAACTGTACTTGAGTTTATTCCTATCAATCCTTTAAATAACTCACAAACAAAAGAAATTGTTTACAAGGCTAATATAATAAATGTACATTAAACATTTAATTATACTATTTGCAATTACTTTATTAGAAAAATAACTCGTCACTTGTTGTTTGTGCGTTGTTAATTGCTAATTCAAAATCCATCGTTAATGATGCGGTGTAGAGGTAATGAGGATATAATAGCATAGCATTTTAACAAACTTATTTATTTCCGGTCCTATTCATTTTTATGTGTTGGTTTTTGAGTTATAATTGGTCTAGTGGCCTAGTTAGTGGTCATAATTGGTCTAGTTGTAAAAAAAGTCAAGAGTTCGCTCCTATGAGAGCCAGTTTTTTTAATTATCAACAGAATAATTTTTTGAGTCTAGGTGTCCTTATCAGTAGTTTTTTCTATGTATTATTGTAATAAATTGCGCGACGCACAGATTATTTCTCCAAAAACTAAGAGTTTTTTTTTTAATACCAAAAATATCTAATATCAAATATCCATTAATTAGTAACGTGTATCCATAATAAGTCACAAAAATCCAAGTTCTATGTCGGTTACCGCATGTATCTAGACATCTTCAGAGATTTTACATTGATTATTGATAAAAAGTACAAAATACTGATTTTCTTCAATAAAAATGAATTTAAAGAATGCAAAAAAAAAATATGTGTGTAAAAACGTGTGTGTTATGTTTATATTGTGTATGTATGTTTCTGATGTCATTATTACTCAGTTATAGAAAGACTTATGTGACATATAACTATTCTATATGTCCGTAATTATTATAATAATTATTATATTAGTAGAAAACTGGACTTAAGGGAGATAAAGTAGATTTTCTAACGAAGAAATATATATAATTTTATCACCATGTTTAAACTCAGTATATTTTATTTTAACCAATTTGAAATTTGGTAGAATAATTTTGTAATATGTGGACTTCAGGGACTTGTCGTCGAAGAAAAGAGTAGATAGCGTATCTTCGTAAGTGGAATTACGAAAGCGGGAAGTGGAAATTTGCAAAAATTACCATTTTATTACAGCAGTTTCTATAAAGAGTGTAGAATATTTTTAAAACCAATGAGTTTCTTGATTTAAAATTAAGTTTACCTCCATATGCTATCACGGTATGAAGTCTCTACATATTTTTATCACGTGGGATGAAATGTGTCTGTGTGTCTGTGCGAAGATGTCTGATAGATGAGTACGTATGTTAAATAGTTTGAGGTTGTTCATTCCAAAACTCGTATGCAAATGACTATCCATGCACACACATTTTATTGAAATATTTATATCAAGAACTAAGTTTGTCTAAATAGGACTAGTTTATCCTTTGCAAAATTTTGGAGGAAGGAGAATATTAAATATGTTTATATTATTTGGAAAAGAAGTAGACTCATTTAAATAGCAAACCAAGTATTAAAATCGCTATAGTTCTATCACAGTTTATCGATTACTAAGCCTTTCCTATATATTAACTTCCTGTTTATTATATTATATTTCTATACATATAAGATATAAACGCCCACGTTTACGAATTATTTACACGGTTTGATATCTATAGCTATAGTTAAATAATTTTTTATATATTCTTTTCGAACAATAAAAGATTTCGATACAAATTACTATATTTTATTAAAATGTGATTCTATTAAGATTACTCATGTTGTGTCTACCTCTTGTATTGTGCTTTTATAAATTAAGTGCATGAAATAGATAAAATAGTTCAAAAAAAATACATTAAAATAAATTTTGAGATCTGAAAAATGTATTAAAGATAATGTGTAAGTTATGAGACAAAATATTCGATCTTTTCACCCAATTTGGGTAGCCGAAGCCATAAATGTACAGAATAGGAGAAGACTTTCTATGTACGGTTATTAGGTATATTTCTGATATATCACAATGTTCCTTTGAATGATCCTGTTTTGCAAAATTACATTTTCACTTGCAAATACAAAAACGTATTATCTGGTGGAATGTGTTTACCGAATTCTGTAGTAATATTAACTTGTTTGTATTTTAATACAATAAAATTCTATAGAGTTTTAAAATCAGAATATAAGTCATTGTTCAAAACTGTTGTCAGTCAGTCATATTAGTATAATATACATATTTTATAAGTTTGTAAGTGCAAGATTTGTAAGTGTAAGTTTGTAAATCTATGTCCGCTCTATAAATAGCAATAAAAGATTACTATTATATATTATTAAAAAATGTTAGTTTACTAACAAATCTCGAACATGAAATGTTGTTTAATATATTGCATAGATTAAAACAATTTGAATCTTATTTTACATTACATCAGAAAAGTGGACCTTGAAATCATTATTATTGGCAAGTAAGCTTATACAAGTCTTCTTTATAACGATAAATGGGGGGAGTGCTAGTAAATCTAGATTTAATGTTGATAAAGCAATTCTTTGCTGAACCTTTAAAGTATAAAATCAGAAATTACGTACCGAATTCTCTAGTTGTATTTTAGAAGAAAATAATATTTTACAATTTACATACTTTGAGAAGAATACATTTATTCCATTTTTTTATATTTAACTCTAAATGGTTATTTAAATATTTAATTGACTATGTTAAAGTTATTATACAAATATTATAGAGAGGTATGTGAGTTAACGGGGGCATAATGTTTTTTAAATAGGTTAATTGGTGAATTTGGTCAGAAGTTAATGTTAAATAAATACGATAAACCGGTATAATCATGACGTTACTGCCGCTGGTTGTAAGTAAAGTGGAGTAGTGTAGTAAAGTAAGTATAAATAGGTTATATTTTCCTATACATTCGTATACAAAGGCAAAAGACAGAAGGGATCACTTACAGCAACTAGTTCAAAAATATTTTTTTTTATAAGCTGAACACTCATTATCATATTTCTAAAATATTGTTGATTATCAAAAATTTAAAATTCAAGTATATTTTACTCAACAACAAGAAGAGTATTTTCTTTGAAAAAGACCAGTTATTTTGTTTAACAACTTAATTGCGATTAACTTCAAATGTTGGAGCGATCTAAGATAAAGCAGCTGAATCTCCAGCTACTGAAATGTTTATCTGTTAGACGAAACGTGAACAAACTTGACCCAAAAGTTTTCTATGTAACATTGTAATTAGCCCATAGAATTGCTTTGATGTTGTTAAGTTTGATGTTTTGCTGATTTTGGAATAAGACATTTGCTAATTGCTGTACGATTAAAAGGTATTATATTCTCTTAAAGTGTATTCCTAAATTATATATATATTTTTTTTATTTGAAGAAATATGTCATTTTTGGTTTTTGTTTCTTTTTCCTAGCTTAGATTAAATTTACTACACTAATTAAAAATGAATCTGTTTTCATTATGATTTCATTGTTATTCACAAAGACAATCACATTCGATTTTTCATAGATAATCGAAGAACAATCACACAGAAATGATTTAGCTATAATATAATTTATATTTAAATTGTAGAATATAAATTCGAAAACAATTTGGAACTTCAAACTAGTAGATATATTGAAATTGTTGAATATTTAATAACAATTTCAAAAATAGAAGTTGCCCATAACATTTTATTATTTAAATTATTTTGGCTTAAAATTGGAAAAATTAAATACAATCTACGTTATAAACGATATCTTTATTGAATTCTATTTAATTACAATACCATTGAAATGAATAAATTGAGTTAATTATGATTTAACTGTTATCTTTAATTTTATTACTTCTCTTTAGGTAATTCTGAAAGTAGGAAACTGCATGCAAAATACTAATACTAATATTTCAAAGCCAAGCAAAAACTATTATAATATTGAAATTAGTTTATCCTTTAACATCTTGTTTTATCGCCCCGAGCAATGAACATCAAGTAGCTACGTGCAATCTGTTATCTGAAATTAGACGTGGTTTCCTAACTTCCCAGCCTCCGGCGATTAGCGACCTTCAGTTCCACCTTTGAAGTTGATAATATCGAATTCCTTGTATATTATCATTGAGATATTATTATTAATTTTGCTATAATAAATTATAACTGGGTATGTTTGTACGTCATCATAATATAGTTCGTAATATTTATTTTTCAACAATTTATTTTCTGTATATCTGTTTATTGAGCTGAGCAAAACGAAGCTCTTTACCGGCGAAACAGCAATTTTGTGTGTCACTACTCCTCGTAGACGGTTCGACATAGAACTTTGAAATTTTGCAGATATAAAGAGATATAGGTCCCATAAACCTGGATTCAATTTTTAAAACATTTTAATTGTAGATTTTAAAATATACTTTATAAATTGTCCCATAAGATTAACATAAAAATCAGAACGTTCTATCGCAAGCGCGACTTACTAAACGCTGTATATATGCGTGTCTCAACTTATTCACGATAAATGCTGTAAAATAGTTTGCGATATTAATCTTAAAGTCACTCTGCCCTTCTTTAGTCTCATTCTCTGTCTGTTAATATAAAATAAAAAACATTATTACAGTAGTAAAAGATTTTTCATTTACGAAAAAAGACACCTATAGAGAAGACTTGCGCTCTATAAGGCGCAGGTCCGGCCACATATGGAGTACTGTTCTCATATCTGGTCCGGATCACCCCAATATCAGCTTTTACCATTTGACCGCGTACAACGGAGAGCCGTACGGATTGTCGGGGACCCGGTGCTCTGTGAACGGCTGGACTCTTTGGCATTGCGTAGAGACGTGGCTTCCTTGTGCGTCTTCTATCGCATTTACAACGGGGAGTGTTCCGAAGAGCTATTTAATCTGATGCCTGCCGCCGAATTTCATCACCGCACAGCACGTCACCGCCTTCATTACCATCCTTACCACCTGGATGCATGGCGTTCTTCTACTGTGCGGTTTGCAAGTACCTTTCTTCCACGTGTCACAAAGATGTGGAATGAGCTTCCTTCGGCGGTGTTTCCAGATCGATACGAGATGGGTACCTTCAAAAAAGGCGTTCATTCCTATCTCCAAGGCCGGCAACGCTCTTGTGAGTCTTCGGATGTTGCAAGAGTTCATGGGCGGCGGTGATCACATTTTATCAGTGACCCGCATGCTCGTTTGCCCTCCTTTTCCAAAAAAAAAAAAAAAAAAGAAATTTATTATGCAAAAATAGATAGCGCTTGCTTTTGTATCGAGTAGAAGGAAGGAAAAATTTTCAAATAGCACTTCAGGCGCATTGAAGGAAGCGGTCACGCCCAAACTTTTTCTGACTAGCTTCTTGATGATTTATTTATTTAATTCATTTCGCCTTTTAGGATAATTGATTCGATAATTCAATTTATTTTATATCAGTTCTTTGGAAATACTTTTTTAATTAAATTATTACAGTGTGATTTTTTTAAGATTGAATTCGTCAACTTCAACTTCATGTAATGTTCTGGACGCAACTTTAGAGAAACAGTGATCCTTACCATGTCCACAGAAGAGTATTTTTAATCGAATACTTTTTCGACCTTCATATGATTTTACAAATTATTAAAGATGCGATATGTTTGAATGATTTCCGCGATTTTTTACGCTTGTATTAAAGGTTGTGAATCGCTCAGCTCACCCCGCTTGCATGCAGGCGGACCTAGTATATTTGCTTAGAAAAGGTCAAATCATCAAATTTGTCTCGAACACAATAATATAAATGCCAACATCTTTTTTAATATTACTAATTAGCAAAGACTTGTAAGTAATAACGAATCTGCAATATGTTATTCATGTCATATCATTTCATATCCTGAAATAACAATGACACTACAGTGAAAGATAAATTCAAAAAATATAATATGAGGTCAAAAAATATAATATGATAAAATAATTAGACGTCTATTTATTTTACATATTTTCACGAACATTTCATATTTTACATATTATATCGTATTTTGTAAAATATTGTAAAATACGACGAAACATAAATTGATAGAATGACTGTTCCGTTGATATTCACAGAATATAACATTTCAAACAGATCTCATAACATTGATAAAGCTTACTATCAAAGCAAAGTTACGTACTGTATATGCTCTGAGGGGCTTTATCGACTTTCGCTATTTCTGGGTTTATTTATATAACATATTTGGTAAATACACACCTATTCTATGTGTATGTGTGTGTGTGTGTGTGTATTCTATCCTAATAAGTGAATTCGTAATTAAAATTTAGATTTCATGTTTAATCGCAAATATTTGAACCGCTTTCATCGGCTTCAGGGTGGGTCGTTTCACGATAGACGCCCTGAGAGCTCTGAGAGTTGTGACCCAAGAGGCTGTTCGCGAAGGGGACGTCGTTTTGGCGGTTTCGCTGGACGTCGCTAACGCCTTCAACAGTCTTCCGTTCAAGATATTGGTCGAGGCGCTTCGGTTCCGTGAAGTGCTTTCCTATCTCCGGTGACTGTTGGGGGCCTACCTGCAGGACAGAGATGTCCTGTGGGAGCGCGGCGACCGGCGAATGTACCGACGTGCCGTGAGCCGAGGGGTTCCACAGGGGACCGTTTTGGGATCGGTTCTGTGGAACCTGGGCTATGACTGGCTGCTCCGTTGTCCTCTCCTTCCCCAGATAAGGGTGTTTTGTTACGCTGATGACACGGGGAGGGAGTTTTGCGGAGGTGGCCCGTCTTGCCACCGTTTTGCAACGCTCGTTGCGGACCGCATAGGGCTGCTGGGTTTCGAGGTCTCCGTCAACAAAACGGAGGTCATCCTGTTCCACGGCCCTCGGCAAGGTCCCCCTTGTCGGGCGTCCATCTACGTCCAGGGTTTGGAGGTGGCGGTGAAGGCCCAGATGAAGTATCTGGGCCTCACCCTGGACGGAAGATGAACTTCGGAAGCATTTCTCGAGAAGTTGGTTTCCACCGCAGCTGCCTTGGAAAGGCTTCTGCCCAACGTCGGTGGGCCACAGGCTCCATGCCGGCGCCTATATGCCGGCATCGTGACGAGCATGGCCCTGTATGGTGCTCCCATATAGTCGGGGTCCCTCACTGCTGACTCAAGGATCCTGTTTCCAAGAACACAAAGGGTCCTAGTGGTGAGGATGATTACATTGCACCGGGCAGAAGCCTTGGCTACGGGGGTAAGGCCCGAGATGGCGCGAATCAGGTCTCTATCTCACTGAGCCCTGATCCAACGGTGGAACTCGGACTTGGAGTCCCCTGCCGCCAGTATGATCACAGTGGGGGCGTTCCGCCCTCATTTTGACCGTTGGATCAATCGGCGGCACGGAACGCTAACGTTCCGTCTTGTATAGGTGCTGACCGAGCATGGTTGCTTGGGTGAGTACATGCACAGGATAGCACGAAGGAAGGCGACCCCCTCCTGCCATCACTGTGACGAGTCCGTCGACTCGGCTCGTCACACCTTTGCGGAGTGCGTCGCCTGGGATCACCAGCGCCCTGAACTAGTGGGCGAGATTGGCAGGGACCTATCGCTGCCGCGCGATATCAGCGCGTTGATCTGCAGCGAGAGTTGCTGGGTCGCAATAGCCTCCTTCTGCGAGCAAGTTATCGCCGCAAAGGAGGCCGCGGAGCGGGACAGGGAAGTCTCGTCCGCTGATCCACTCCGTAGGGGGAGACTGGGTAGAAGGAGGTGGGAATTCGTCCGTCGCTTCCTTCCGCAGTCGTAGTGCCTGGTGAGGAGGGAGCGTGACCCCTCTTACCTAACATAGGCCTTTTTTTTTTTTTTTTTTTTTTTTTTTTTTGTCGCTGGGAAAAAGATGCGTGCTTATGCATCCCCTCCCGTTGGGGGACGAGAGGGGTATGTGGGACTCCCCGGTGCTCCCGGTATACCCACTAAAAATAACCCAGCGGCGCTCCGGCTTCGCCTTAATGGAGGGGGTCTGGGAATATGTGGCGACCAGTCCCCCTCCGGCGATTGGCCGCCTTACGGCAGGCCCCTCAAACAATCCCCCCCCCGGCTGGGGAGGGGTCCTGGCCAGAGCGCAGGTGGGGTGATCTGTGCAATGCAGGCGGAGGCGCCCCCGCGCCTATCGCCCGCTGATCACCCCTCGGGGCAGATGGTGGCGGCCGTTGTGTTAGCCGCCGACTTCCGCCCCTTCTACGTCTGCGGAGCGGCGCCGCGAGAGGGTCGTCCTCCCGCGCGCGCTCCGCCGCCTCCTTCTGCGACATGACATCCTCGCAGAAGGAGGCCACCGCCTGCCATGCCTCGTCGCCACTCAGCATGGCGGCAATCACCCCGGGGAGCGAGAGGTCGTCCCCAACCACCCCACCCCACTCAGCCCACGATGAGCACACCTCCAGGGTGTGCGCCGCCGTATCCACCGCTGCACCGCAGTGGTGGCACGCTGGAGTCTCCTCTCTCCCTATACGGTGCAGGTACGATCCGAAGCATCCATGCCCGGACAGCACCTGCACCAGACGTAGGGAGAGGTGGCCGTGCCGCCGATCGAGCCAGTCGCTGAGGACCGGCCCGATGGCATCCAGCGTCCGGCGGCCGTAGGCTGCGGACGCGAGGTCCTCCGTCCAGTGCCGGATGACGGCACCCCTCGCCTCCTCGCGGAGCTCCTTTCGCTCCCCCGGATCCGGTGGCTCGTTAAGTGCCCTCTGCCCCGCCGTCCATTCGTAGGCCCTGGCGAGCGTCCAGGCCTCGAGCTCCCACGGCGGGGTGCCTGCGAGGACGCACGCAACCGCAAAACTAATGGTGCGGTACGCCCTCGCCACCCGCTGCGCGATGGCCCTTTGTGGCCTGCGGAGGGCAGTGGTGTTATCCCGCCTGCCCAATGAGTCCGCCAAGATTGGAGCCCCATAGAGGGCCATACTCTTGAGTATGCCGGCGTATAGACGCCGGCATTTGTCCCCGGGCCTCCCGACGTTCGGGAGGAGCCACGAGAGGGCGCCCGCAGTCCTCATGAGGCGTGTCGACAGCAAGGAGAAGTGGGCACTAAAGCGCCACCTGCTGTCGAGCACTAGGCCCAGATATTTCATCTGGGCCTGAACCTCTATGCGGACACCCGCAATGTGGACGTGGGCGTCGGGCGGTTGGCGCTGCCGAGGCCCGTGGAAAAACACGGCCTCGGTTTTGTGCAGCGCCACCTTCAGCCCTAGGCGGGTGATTCGGTCCACCACTCGCGAACCACTCGCCGAGGCCAAGCTGGCCGCCTCCTCGAAATTTCTCCCCCGGGCTGTTAGCAAGGTGTCGTCTGCATAGCAGACGACGGATGTGCCACGGGGGAGATTTCCCCGCAAAAGCCAGTCGAACCCGATGTCCCACAGCAGCGGTCCTAGTACAGAACCCTGTGGAACACCGGACTCGACGCCGTATCTAAGGAGCCGCCCCGACCTGTCCACGACCAGTACTGAGCGGCCCCTCAGGTAGTCCGCCACCTGACCCCGCAAATACGGAGGCGCTCCATGAAAGCGGAGCGCCTCCAGTATGGTGGAGTGGGGAATGGAGTTGAATGCGTTGTCGATGTCGAAAGACACCGCCAACAGTCCATCCCCCGCATCCATAGCCTCCCTCACCTGGCTCTTTAGGCGGAATAGGGCGTCCACCGTCGAGCGCCCAGCTCGGAAGCCGAACTGGGCTTCCGAGAGGTCCGGGCCAACTGTGCCCAAGTGCCCCTTGATACGGGCGGCGAGAATCCACTCGAATATTTTACCGACCTCGTCCAGAAGGACGATCGGTCGGTATGCCGACGGGGAGTCCATTGGCCGCCCTTCCTTCCTCAGAAGGCACAGTTAGCCCTCCTTCCAGGCCCCCGGGAACCTCTCACACGCCAAACACGCACTGAAGAGGTCCCGGAACCTTTCGCCCATCTGGGAGGCGGCGATAGCCACGACCCTTGCAGGGACGCCATCCGGACCCGGGGCCGTCTTTTTCGCCCGGAGGCGGACGACCGCCCTCTCCACCTCGTCCTCCGTCACTGGGGGGACCTCCTCGGCCAAAAGAGCCGCGCCCTGCGGGGTGCTCATCGCTGGCGGGGTGAAGTTGTCCCTGCGTGGAAACAGGGACTGGACCACCCCGTCCAGCAGCGACGGCTCGAGGGTCTCGGCGACCGGAGGACCGTACGGGCGCAGTTTGTTACGTGCCGCCTTGTACGGCCTCCCAAACGGGTCAGCGTCGAGACCCTCGAGCATCTCCGCCCTCGCGCTATCCTGGGCGGCGCGTATTCGCGCCGTCAGGGCCGCCTTGGCCTCCACGTATGCCACGTAGAGGCGGTCCTCGTGCGCGAGGTCGCGAATGCGCCGCCGCCGGCTCCTAGTGTAGGCCCGCCTGGCCGCCACGCAGGCGGCTCGGAGGTCCACCAACTCCTGCGACCACCAGTAGACGGCGCGTCGAGGAGGCGGAC
Source organism: Mechanitis mazaeus (assembly GCA_959347395.1). NCBI lineage: Eukaryota > Metazoa > Arthropoda > Insecta > Lepidoptera > Nymphalidae > Mechanitis > Mechanitis mazaeus. The sequence goes on along the minus strand of OY365753.1, from coordinate 16,279,519 downwards.
GACGAGACCGGGGCATGCTAGAGTTGCACACCCCGGTCAGGGAGGCTCTGAGCTGGACCGCCGCAGTGTCCACATCACAGGCGTCGACGGGGGGCGAGAGCCAATCCTCGAGGAACGCAGCCTCCGAGGCGGCCTCCCTGTCTAGGCGGGTGAGCGCCCACCGTGGAAAGGGGGACCGTTCCACGCGGACCACCTGGCCCCGGCACGTCCGGATGTCGAAACGGACGTACCGGTGGTCCGACAGCGTCTCTGCCAGCTCCACCCGCCAGTCCACCACCCGGGTCGCCAAGGAAGGAGAGGCGAAAGCGAGGTCCACAATGGATCCTCCCTGCCGTCGCACGCAGGTGTGGACCGTGCCCCTATTTAGGGGGGACAGGCCGGACGCCACGGACCAGCTCTCCAGCTCGCGTCCCCGGGCATCGGTGGCTGGGTTGCCCCACACCACCGACTTGGCGTTGAAGTCGCCCGCTACCAGCAACACGCCGCGCCGCGCCACTCTGCCGGCCACTGTGGCGAGGACCTCAAGGAAATTCTCGAAGTCCGTGAGTGGGCGGTTTGGGGAGAAATATACCCCAATGAGGGGTATGTCCCCCCACGCGGCGGCCACATATCCCGGTCCCCTCTCTAAGAGCGAGAGGGGAGGGGAGTCTGTGGAAGACCGCGCTACTAGTGCCACTGAGCCATCATCGTCCCCCAGCCAGCTGCCAGGGACGGAGTAGGGCTCGGCGACAACCGCCACGTCCACCAACCACTCTGCGAAGGTTTGGACCAGGAGGTCCTGGGCCGCTCTGCAGTGGTTGGCGTTCGCCTGAAGAATGCGATAAAACCCGGCCATTAATCAGTATTCATCGCATCTCCCCCAATGGCCGGCACTGATGGTGAAGTACCGGCGGCAGCGGCGGCAGGGCGCGTCGGCGCCTGCGCTTTGCCCTTTTTCAGGGGTGGTGGACAGCACCTCCTGCTCGTCATAACGTGGTCCGCTGGACGACCACTGGCAGCGCACACTGCGCAGCGCGGGGTGGCGGCCTTGCAGGTGGCCGATTTGTGCCCCTCCTTCCCGCAACGGAAACAAAGTTCCCCGCGCTCAGCAGCGGAGGGACAGAGAGCCCGGGTGTGGCCGATGCCGAAGCACTTAAAGCACCGCATCGGCATCTTCTCGAGCGCCCGGATCCCGCCCGAGCTAAATCCGACCTGAAGGTGGCCCTTCTCCAAGACCGCCTTGGCCACCACGATCGGGCACTCCACCCTCATGGTGCCCATGCCTCCGCGCCCGGTCCTAATGACCCGGCCCTTGATGGCTGCAATGGCGCAACCCCCCGCCGCCGCAACAGCGGCCACCACCTCCTCTTGGGTGACCGTGTCGTCGAGGCCGGTCATCTCAAGGGTCACGCACTTCATGGGCCTCACCACCTTGGCTGTATTTGCGACGGCTTCTTTCAGCTTCGTCGCGAAGAGGTCCGCCTTGGTGCCGCCCTGGGCCCCCGAAAACTCAAAAATCCGAGCCCCCGTTTGGGTCTTTCTACAAGTGACTCTGCCAGGTCCGAGCTGCGCAGGGTCCACACTCGTACGAGCCCGTCGCAGTACGGACTCGTATGTCTCCCCCCGCTCCGCCGCCTCTGGGGTCAACGTGACCACCACCGCCGCGGTTTTCGGAGGAGGCGCCAACTTCCTCCTCTTGTCCGCCGAAGCCGCAGACTTAGTTGCAGTAGGTGCTGGGGGGGCCGACTTCTTCCCCTTCTTTTTTCTCCCCACCTTTACCCACGGCCCGTTGGAAGGGGTGGTGGAGGGCAGGAGCGGGTCCGTCTGGGTGGTAGTGGCAGATGGGGCAGCTGGGGCAGCTGGGACGGCCGGGGCGGCCTTTTTGCCTTGCCCCTTTCCTTTGCCCTTCGCCTTCTCCGGCTGGGCTGGGGCCGTTGAGGGCCCCGGTGCGACGGGAGCTCGTGCGGGCGCCCTATCCGCCGCGAGTGGAGGGCGGAGCCGTTTCTCCGGCAGGAGCCGGTCCTCTATGCCCGCGAAGCAGGCCCTCGTGAAGGCCCTCTCCTCCATGACAACCTTTCGGATGATGTCCTCAAGGTTGGAGGGTGGGGCCATTGCAACTGGACCTTCAGAGGTCCCTTCAGGCCGAGCCAAGAGCTCGGCAACGCGCGCGTGCAGCGCGGACACCTCCTTCTGCAAGCTGTCCACCTTTCCCTGCAGTTGCCGAGTCTCGTCGGAGGTGGTGCGCTGCGCCAACTCCTTCACAATGCCAATGAGGCTCGCCGCTCGGCATTTTAGGGCCTTCTGGAATGTCCCCTTTAAATTAGAGGACTTGGAGGCCACCTCCAAAATCTCCTGGCTGTCCTCTAGAGCCATGCGCTCCATCTCCTCCACGGAGTGGTCCAGGTAGAGGACACTAGAAGCGCCATAGCCAGCTTTAGCTCTGGCGGTCTTCGCCTGCTTCTCCTTGGAGGCGATATTCTCCTCCAATTCTGCCCGCATGATGGCCCGCTTTGTTAATGCGGACCTTTTGGACTCCGGAGAGCCTCCGGGGTCCTGCCTTAGAAAGGCCCTCTTTCGCGACTCGCGGGTTGAAGAGCCGCAATTCGTCACCTCACTTCTAATCGACTCCGTGTCGGAAAGGTCCGACCCGATGTCGCTGAAACGTCTGGCCGCTGAGTTCGCGCGGCTCGTCTCCGATGCTGAAGCATCCCTCGACTGAGGTTGGCCCTGAGAAGGGCCTTGGGGTTGGCCCTGAGAAGGGCCTTGGGGTTGGCCCTGAGAAGGGCCTTTTGGTTGGCCCTGAGAAGGGCCTTGGGGTTGGCCCTGAGAAGGGCCTTGGGGTTGGCCCTGAGAAGGGCCTTTTGGTTGGCCCTGAGAAGGGCCTTGGGGTTGGCCCTGAGAAGGGCCTTTTGGTAGGAAGCGTCCGAAGACGTCCCGCGGACGCGACTGCGACATGTCGCCCGACAAAAGCGCAAATGACAAATCACAAAAATTCACGCAAGCTCAGTGTCTCTTAGCCGCTGCCCTGCCACTCCGTTACGGTGGTCAGGGACAACGTTGCCCGGGGCGCAGTACGTGGAACTGGACACTGAGGGGCACGCCCCACCTAACATAGGCCTACGTTGGGAGGGTGCTCTACGTTGCTCGGGGCACCCTCATTCGGGGGCCTCGCCGTGGCGTCACGGTGTGTGTTAACGATCCAGTGAAGTCCTATTACGGCGCAGAGGGCAATCGTTTGGTTTTTAGTGGGTAGCCTTAAAAATGGCAGCATCCTCTTTGCTGCCGGGTTGTCCCACATCAACCCCCGGCCGTCACCCCCCTGGGCCGACGGGGTACCCGTAACGGGTTTTTCCAACGGAAAAAAAAAAAGTCCGATTCAAATATAATATATTGAGTAATAGAACTAGAGGGTTCCATGTTCTATAATATGTTACTTAAATATTTTTTATTTAATGTGTTGATATCGACATCATATGATTTAAAATTAAATTTAAAAATAAATGTTGTTTCACATATCAAAATAATCTTATAAATAATAAAAAATATGCACTATTTATATAAATTTATTTCTACTAGAAAATAACACCTGTCAGAAATATAAGAAGCATCTATTTGGACGAAATGCTTGTGTTATTGCCCTAAAATAAATTTTTATCTATTAAACATGGAGATAATATTAAATTCTAGTATTTGACATTATCTCTATGAATAAGAATAAAGAAGAAGAAAAAGAGTACAGAATATAAAAAAACAATTAAAGTATGAGATTTTGAATCTATGTGGCTTACTGTAATTTTTTTATATCACTGTTAATCTCTTATCGATCTTCTTATCGATCTTATCGATCGTAATTGTTAAATTGTTTAGTAATTATTAGAGTACCAATCGATTTATATACTTGACATAGAAATATGAGTATTAACTAAGTGCTCATGCATTGATTCTTTAGTCTATTAAACATACAATATAACTTTTGTCTTATTATTTTAAAAGCATCCTCTACTATTCTACAACAACAAACTATAAATAAAAGAAAATGTGCTATAAATTACTTGCAGTCTTCTAGTTTGTTTATTACATAACTTGACTGTAAGGCCAGATGGTGCACGCTTATACTATGATACATTTAGCACGTAAGAAAAGTACATAACTTTGATACATTGTTTGTAATACATTACAGCTCAGGTAACCAGATCAGTGATCTAAAATTGAATATAAAAAAAGATAATAATAATTAAATATTATGTCAAATATGATTTAAAATGCGCTACAACTTTAATATAGTAAAAAAAAAAATTGATTTTATTTCTTTTATCTAATAAAATACTATGAGAAGTATAAACTAAATTAACACCACAAAACCGCATTTGCTAATACTCGCTTAATGAATCAGCTCCGGTAACAAATCAGTAGCACAAAGGATAAGCCTCTCAGTTATTTCCCCGAATTTATATGACTTAGTTCAAGTTTGAATAACTTGCTTAGATAGTATTCACTCTCTTTGTAAAATGTTAATTTTTTATAAATCATAATGAAGTTTTTTACTTTTATTTGGAATTTATATATTATAGATAAAACAGCTCAGAAAAACCGTGTTGCTCTAGATATATCTACGGATTAATATTTTCTCTTCTTTCTAAAGTTTTCGAATAAATATATCGACGACTCTTGTAATATTTGATCAGAAATTAGTTAGTCGTTGCTGCGAGTTCTAAATGGCTTTGGTGGCTACTTTTATTTTGATATTAACAAAAATTTTTTAGTCTAAAATTGTATTTTTTTTTTATTGATTTATATTATTTAGTAATCTAATAGTGTTACATTTATAGATCCATACAATGTCAACTTATGATTTAGACTATTCGGATTAAATTATTATTATGTTTGTTATTTTTATTATCGATTTATTAAATTAAGTAAATAAAATATTCACATATTTGTGTATAACAATCGATCCCGGTTATCGAGTAATAAACATAATTAAAATTAAAATTGTGATTTTTTCATAGTTTTAATCACGTTTATTAGCCAGACAAAACATTAAAATGTCTAAAACTTTTTCATATATCTACAACAAAAGAGCAATTTATTTTACATACGCCGTTTGGTAAACTAACGACTATGTTCGCGTCAGTTGCATTTTGTTCTCGTTGTGCTTTTGATGGCTCGTGTGTGTAATTTGGTGCTGTGTAATGGAACATGTGTTTTGTTATAAGTAATTTTTTATTACTTTTTTATAACAGAGTAATTACAATTGAAGATAATTCCTACTTATATTGGAAAATTTATTCTTATATAAACAAATATATTATTTGATTTAGGATATAATGTTATTATTGCTTGGAAGTGGAATTCAAAATACTTACATTTTAAAGTATTGTTAAAATACTTTAAAATGTAAGTATTTTGAATATTTTGGTATAATTTTTAAATAAGTAATCAAAGATAATGAAATATAATCAATTAATGTTTAAGTCTGTTCATAAGCTTTGTACAAGTTATGCACAAAAGGGACTTAGTTAAAGTCTCTGCTATTGGTGTCCAAAACTTTGTGAGTAGGAGGCTTGGTAACTATCATATTCCACAGTTGATTTCAAGAACTTGCGGGACTTCTGTTCTAACTAATTACCTGCATTGAACTAGTTAAGTTAAACTTAATAACTGCAAAACTACAAGACGGGGTAATGGGTAAGAGCTTTCTCACAATAACTTCTAACATTTAACTTATTAGTAGAACGAATTATTTCTTATAATAAATAATTTTTAATTGCAATTTAATTAAAAATATATTGATTTTAGATAAAATATAAACAAGAGCTTAAATAAAAGAGTTTCCTTAACGACTCCCGTATATCCCGAATTGGAGTACTGTTCATATTGTGTATGAAAACATCAAAATAAGTAATATAAATGTTTTACAATTCGATAACTTTCTATGTAATCTTAAATTTAAAATAAATATTATTCATCAGGCAAAAGATAACGTTATTCATAGGTTTTAAAATTATAAAAAATAATAATATTGTACCCCATTTTTGATAATTAATTGCACATATACATTAGAGTTATGTACATTCTGTACATACTTATTTATAAAAGTCTTATATTTCAACAATTGTATACTTTAAAATGTTTTCGCAAAAGTATTGTACCGTAAATAGGAGAAAAAATTATTTAATTTAGCAATTTGATTCTGCTTTAGCTTTGAAATTATATTTAATTTTGACGAGAGATTTTTTGAAAGCGTAACTATGTTGACTTTGCCATTTGGTTCGTTAACATTTTGCTTTTATAAGATCGTTATTTTTATAAGCAACAGTGTTTAATCTTTACCGGCAAAATAGCAATTTTGTATGTCGCTACTCCTCCTAGACGGTTTGAGTAGTTTTGCCTATATAAAGAGCTATAGGTCTTATAGCTAATAGACCTAATTGGAAAAATATTTTAATTTTAAATTTTAAAATATATTTAACCAATTGTCCCACTGGATTAATATGAAAATCAGAACGTTCTATTAAATGCACGAGTTATTAACACTTTATTAGTATTTATGTTGGGAAAGTCGAAATGCCGTTATACTAATGCCAATACTTTGAACTAACACTCAATTCAAGCCGCGGATACCGTCATGCTCCTAGCTCTTGAATATGGGCTCGGAATTTTTTCAAAACTAGTTAGGTCTATTCTAATAGTTTTGACGCAATTGTTGCGACATATTTAGATATTGTAGTCATTAATATTGTTTGCATAAATACAATATAATGAATTTATAAAACTTTACTCTTAATATTGCTATGTATGGTTTATGAATAATTTAATTTAACAATCAAGTAATAATATTGTGAAGCATTTTCAATACGCTATTGATCAGAACTTTTGATTTAAAATTCCAAAAAAAAACTACTCTGTCAATAATATTTAAAAGAGTGTTTTTGAAAGTTATTTGAGTCATATAACTGTGGACAACAATTTATGTTCCGAAGAGTTTGAAAAAAATTATAAAGTTAATATTAGTCTAATAGAGCGTTAGTTGCTCTTAATATGTTTGCTCAGAACTTTCCAACTATTGAACACATCACAAGTAAATAAGGAGAAAAAGAGTTCATTGTTAAAATACTATGTTAAATTAAGACAAACTGATACGTTTAGAAAAATGAGCTAAAGTAAAAAACTCTAGTCAACAACAAATCGTTTTTAAATTGTTTCTTCCGAGATAGTGGTAACGATATATTTTAAACAACTTCCAAAGAAATAAGCTTTGTAAATTGTGTTGTAATTCGAGTGTCTCCGATTTTACTTTCGAATTTTAATTTTGAAGGTATTAAGAAACGAAGTTTCTAAGTCTTCCAAGAATTTACGGTACTGATGTCGGGCCCATCACATTCTAGGGCGAGGAGTTCAAAACAGTGTCTTGGATATGCGACCAGGATAGGTTTGAAAAGCTTATGAATACCATGCATCGATACTCACTTTCACTTTTTATGCTTTAGGTACAAATGGGCCCATGAAAGCGTGATGTCCATATTCATCTATACACAAGTTTACTCTTCACCAAAACACAAATATAGTAAAAGTTAAAACTTATAAATAGATTTAAAGTGAAAATCAATATCCATACCATCTGCTTATGCTTTTAGCGGATATTGCTTTTTACATTTTATCCTTATCTTATCTCCGTCTAACTCAATTTCCGCAGCCTGTAAATTCAATATCCCAACACTATTTTATGTATATTTAGGCTTTACTGACGCTGATTAACTATATAAAATAACGGTTGTGTAGTTTTACACATGTAAAACTAAAAATAACATAATAATTTCTCCTAAAGAAGTAGAATAATACATATTTTGTTTCAATGAATATAATCTTAATTACAAAACACCTTATTAAAGATAATTCACTTAAAAAAAAAAAGGTTTCCTATAGCGGGTCTTTACGATATTAGTGACGTACTGTCCGTAAGGAAACTTTACTTTACTCAAACAGTGCTGAAAAAACACAGGATTTTACCTTATGACGCGACAATAAATACTAGAAGAAGAAAATACAATATAGCTGACGTCCCTAAAACTAAAACCACGTTTGCCTCTAGTCAGTTTGAAAAACGTTCAACCTTATTATACAACAAAGTAAACAAAAAATAAACATCTATCCTTACCAATATTATGAATGTAGCAAACAAATAGTTAAATGGATAAAATGTTTCACATACGAGGATACAGAAGCACTCTTATTATAAAAGCTTTATGCTACACAAACATACACACACATATGTTTCATTCTCATACTCATACTACACCCACATACTTACACACAAATATACACACACGCACACACTCACACGTACTTAAATTTTTGGAAATTCATAAATAAAAAAAAATATTTTAAGTCTAAGTTTACTATATTGTTATTTCTATCTTTGTACACTTTGTGTTAATGTTATATTTAAGATAAGGAAGAGCGGAGTTTTCTAATACCGGCTTCCTTAATTTGCTTAAAAGAAGGCTTCAAACACTAAATATTGTAATGAAAGCTATTGACACAATAAATTATTATTATTATTATTATTATTATTATTATTATTATTATTATTATTATTATTATTATTATTATTATTATTATTATTATTATTATTAATCTTAACACCGTTATTTATACCATACTTTAATATTATAACCTTGTAAGTTATATATGTTTTTTTATTTTCCATTTCTTAAAATTAGATTTAGGTAGTCTTTAATCCTGTTTGAGCTCAATTAAAATTAAGTTAGGTCATCATTTGCACTGATTTGGTAAATGTGAGGAGTAATTAAAACGTGTCGATCGTTTTTAGGTCATGTTGGGTTTAAACTCGGTCCAGTAGATTGGCGTTTTACATTTCTCACTGTGGGAAGTCTGACGTTACTCGTTAATTGTTACAAGTAATTACTTACTACCTGTTACAAAGTATTTTCTTAAATATATTACTCTAAAATACAACTCCTAAATAAACTGCCAGAAATAGCAACGTTACAGCTCTCTAAAGGTTAAACTTATTAATATACACATTTTACGTGATATTTAACATAATACGTATTGAATGTTAGCTTTATAAAACATTTTATTTTGGACAAATATGAATTGAAAGAATTGCCATAGTGTTTGAATGTATATAATATTAAAACGATATTTGTTTATACTATTAGTTGGAACAGATGAATCAAACTTTGAGATGTATATAGAATATTTTCTTTTCTTGTATTTGTATTGAATGTAAATTATACAAATAAAAAAATATTTACAACAAAATTATCAGTTCCTTTCTCTGCTATGAGATTTGAGAATTATTAATTAAGTACAACTGTAATACTTACTGCTAAGCAGTGTTATTGAACAATAACATTTTTGAAACACATTTTTGAAACACACACTCAAAGTTATTTAATAATTTAGTTGAATTTAATTTTGCACATGGTTGCCACTTAATTTGTTTTAAAATTTTAATGTCCAAAATAATATTTTTTTTCTTACTGTGAAAGCGAAAAACTTTTAAAATTAAAACTATTTTAAATAAACTTCAAATTAAACTTTCACACGCCCTAATAATTTTTTTACATTATCGAAGCTATTTATTGTTGTTTTAGATTGGCCTTGTTATTTAAAAATATCAATATATTAAAATAAGAAAAGTTTTTATACGTAATATTTTTAGACACAATATTTTTATGTTTGAGCTGGCTGTGCCTTCGCTTGTTTTATAGAGGTCAGCTATGAGTTCGCCTTATTGGGCTATTTGGAAATAATTTCTTCTTGTGTTTATGATGCTATAAAAAATTTGGAACTTTAAGTTTAGTACTCATCCAAATAGATATGCGACAGAACGAATTTATAGACATGTATATATGCTTTACTAGAATACTAAAATTACTTTTTGCAGATGTTTATTGATATTTTTTTTCTTCCGTTCTTCTTACTCCTCTTCAACAGAAATTTAACATTTAATATTTTTAGTTTTTTGAAGATGAAAACAGAATATTTTCCCTAAAATGTTTGTGAATTTTGAATAGCTAGGTAATAATATTATTTTATTTACAATTTAAACTGCAAAACTTAACCGCAAAAATTAAGGATCAGGACGTATATATTCAATTTCTGATCTTAAATTTTGTAAGGCCTGTTGTAACTTTCTTAAGTATTTTAATTAAGAAAACACTGACCGCGATGAAATTTGCGTTTTTAAAAATATCAAGATATTAATTAATAACAGATTTTTAAAAAGGCTGTAGTAGGTTTTGGTTGATGAAGCTGTTGTCGAGTTTTCAATATATAAATGTTTTTCTACCAAAAAAAATAATATTTACAATATATTTTTTCAGCTATACTGATAGGTGAAACACTATAATCGAGTTTTGAAAATTATTTTGCCGATAACCCTAAATTTTTAAACAGTTTTTTAGATAAATAATCAGGAGAACACGGAAAAGTAATAAATTTATAACTGAATACTTTATTTTATCAAAATAATCAATTAATCTTTTATTTTTTTGTTAATGTATGAATTGTGAGATCTGGAAAATTGTTTAAAACTTTTCTGATTAGCTGGAGTTCATTCAAGATCTTTTGCATATGTTCTTATTGTGACATTAACATATATAAAAGTTATAACCTAAAGAAACATAAATTCTTCACTGGTTTAAAAAATATGTTTGTGGAATGCATACTCTCCAGTAGCAAGCGCAATCTTTACTACTGTTAAATAACAGCACATTATTTTTACTTAAATTTATTAGTATTATTTTTTTAATATCTGATGTTTTAATTGTTTAAAAAAAACAATATGTCTTACTCTGTCTTCAGCAAAACAAGTGTCACTAAAAATTCAATATTGTGAATAAACTATTCAGATTGTACTCCTGTGACACTTGCCTTAGAGTCTCAAGAACCCTTCTGTATTGAATAACTGATGAAGTCAGAGGATATCTTTGTAAAGTGTAAAATCATAAAGGTTTATCTAAAGGCATAAAGGTATATCTTAATACTTTAGAAAATAAACATATAAGATAATATTGAAGTTCTGTACTCCTATTGTCAAAATTAAGATTTTAATGTTTCTGAAAACTAAATAAGACATTGAAGAAGTACTTTATTTGTTTTTAAAACAACATAAAAGAAAAAAATATTATAGGATATACCATTAAATTTAATAATTAGATTATCAATAAATCAAACAAAGTTACAACCTGATTATGTTATACGGATGGTCGCGTGATATCAGATTTGGTCCAATTATACGCTAATTACGTTGTACTACTTCCAAATATTTTCCAATGGTTATGTGTTTAAATACCTTGTTTTTCTACGCATTTACAAATAGTAAGTTTTAAATTTCTCATGTCTATAATTAAAAACCTAAACGTAAATAAATTAAAAACTACATTTTTTCAATGATGAAAAATGCACGAAGCACTCTTTTGCAATTCCTTCAATACTTCAACGGTTTTGGTTGCTTGATGTGAACAAAACGTAAAAATATGTTATCTCTTTTGATTAATATTTTTTGGTAGATACAGTTGGTCTACATAGTACTACTTCTTCCAATAAGGGCATCAAGAAAATCCCTTCTTAGTTCTGATTATGTTGATCTCTCGACAAGCTGCAACATGTTTAATAATGCCAAAGGCAAATTTATATACAGCGTTTCTTCTTTATTAAATATAAGGAAAGTATATATATTCACCATTGCATTTAAGTTTTAAACTTTAACCTCACTGGATATACGTATACGTAAGTTTGAATTTTACATTTTAATGAGAATCCTTTATTAACTGATTTATTCCTATATATAACTGATTTATTAATCGGTATATATTATCAGTATCTCCATACATTAAAGTATAATTGCAGTTCCAGTCTTAAAAATGGCAGCGTCCTCTATGCTTCTGGGTTGTCCCACACAACCACCCGGCTATCACCTTCTTGGCTGACGGGGTATCCGTAACGGATTTTTTTAACGAACAAAAAAAAAAAAGAACTCAATTGTATAATTAGTTTAATGCTTATCAAAATCTAATGATTTCTATAACTTACTTATATTTTTGAAATTATAAATAAGACTATATGTATATATAACGGCAACATCAATTTCAACTTCTACAACTTCAACAACTACGACAACTTCGACTTCGTAGCTGCAGCTTTTATAACTTTAAGTTTCACCTGCGATTGCGGCTGTGACTGCGACTTCCTCTTAAAATATAATATATAAAATATACATACATTTCTTCAATTATGTACATATCATTATTTTGACGGTCTACTAATCGACCATTATTTGATATTTACTTAATATTTCAATTAAAATACGAGCAGTAATTGGTACAAGCCCCATCAAATTAACTTCCAGGTTAAGAGAAATCAGGTCCCTGGTTTAAAAGTAAAGGTTAAAAAAATAAATCTATTTGATCATCTAATAATTAGATAACTACTTACTACTACTAGTTACTTTTTACATTTCAATAAAAAAATTTTTTTTTATTCGCATTACATACGTCAGATTGGTACAACAATTAACCTAACCTCGCCACTAGTTTTTGAGAAATTGCAAACAAGCTATTTTCATATTCAAATAATTTTAAAAGAACCTTCTGTTTGAATGAGCTGCAAAACTAATCAGCTCTAAGTTACAAGAATACGCGTCAATTGCTACCAATAAAACGAGTTCAATTTTATAATTAATTCAGTAAATGGAGTTAAAGAAATAACGACCGAATAAAACGTTTTTGTACACACAAATACCTACACGCTTTTGCACACATCCAAACAAACATGTTTTAAAAATTCTAAAATTCCACAGGACACCGCAAAATGTAAAGATATAATAGATAAAACGACTTGGAAAATCGGGGTGATTATAATTAAAAACTACCTTAATGAAAAAGCTCATTTTAATGCTTATATTGTTCATAATAAGTTTTGCAAAACTATAATAATTATTTAGTCAATGGTCGGTCTACATAATATTAAAGCTCCTATTAAATCATCATGAAGACACTTATAAGGTTGTGCTAATCACACTTTAGATTTGTCCCCAATTTGTAAATGATATTTTTATAAAATATTCATTTAAATTTGAAATATCCTTTGAGGCCCTTAAATATGTAATCATTATGTTACTACAATTCCATTATAATCAACATTCCGTTACAATTCGATAATTTTCTTTACTAGGATAATAAAAATGGAAATCGAGATAAATCTTCCATTATTCAGGTGAAAAAAAAATAAGCCGTAATATTAAAAAAAATATATAAGATTATAATATCTTATTAAGACGTTTAGAAAGCACTTTAATAGCGAATAATGACTTCTTCTAAACGGAAAAAATTTAAAAATTAACCTATTCTTATGTTTATTCTCTATAAGTGTTTCCAGCAAAAAATATTATAATTATTTTATAATGTTTTTACATCAACAGCAAATAAATAAATAATGATTATAATTCTCGTTTTAAACGCGTCACCAAAAAAACTAATTATAACATTAGGTGGTAGAGCCTAGCTGTTGTCATCTGACTGCAGCTTGTATTGGGCTGGCTCGACCGGGGAAGGACCACCCTCTCACAGAAGATCGACGTATAGTAACCAAATTCATTTGGTTATGTTCCGTCGGTGAGTGAGAGTTTCCGGAAGCCCAACCCCCCCTCCCCCCTCCTCCCTGCCAAACATGAATGCGGTTACTTCCATAAATATACCCCAGGAGGGTACCGGCTTTAATGAAGCCGGAGAATCCCTCCCCGAGCAAAATCGGGGAAACGATTCTCCGATTTTGCTCGGGCCGCCCGTCGTATCTGGGGCGGGCAAAGAATCGCATTTCGTGTTTTTTGAGGGCAAATGACGAGGTAACACAGCGGCACCCCGGTCCACCCTGAATGTGGACTTTTGCAACATCCGGGGACTTCACTCCAACCTAAACGCCGTCCATTATCATCTTGAGACGGCGCAGCCGGCCTTGTTGTTTTTGACGGAGACGCAGATATCTAAACCTAGCGACACAGCGTATCTTTCATACCCCGGGTATAAATTAGAACATCATTTTATACCCCACGCCGGGGTATCTGTGTTCGTAAGGGAGGATATCTGCTACCGTCGCCTCGAGATTTTTGAAGGTCGGGATCTGTCTCTCCTCTGGCTGCGCGTGGACATGGATGATCATGTCAGAGTCTACGCGTGCCTCTACAGATCCCATAGTGGTAATGCAGAAACGGAACAACTCTTGGGCCACGTACAGGCGAAGATTGACGACCTGCTTTCACAGATTCCCTCTGCTGAGGTCATAGTCCTCGGGGACTTCAACGCGCACAATGCCGAGTGGCTAGGGTCGCGTTCCACTGACTTCGCGGGGAGATCTGTGTTTGACTTTGCTCTGGCAAATGGTCTGTCCCAGTTGGTTCAGGTGCACACTCGTCTACCGGACGTGGACAGCCACATGCCCTCTTTGTTGGATCTTCTGCTGACTACACATCCCGGAAAGTACCAGGTCATTGTCGAGGCTCCCCTTGGGTCCTCCGATCATTGCTTGGTACGGAGTGTAGTGCCCATTCAGCGTCCGGCTCGCACAAGACCTGCGACCCGACGTGTTTGGCACTACAAGTCAGCGGATTGGGATGGAATGCGGTCTTTCTTTGCATCCTACCCATGGGGGCCGATTTGTTTCTCTTCCGATGATCCCAGTGACTGCGCTGCGGCTGTAGCTGATGTGATACTACAGGGCATGGAACTATTTGTACCTAGCTCTGTGGTACCACTTGGTGGCAGATCGCGGCCTTGGTTTGATGCGTCTGTCAGGGCTGCAGCAGCCGGAAAACGTCAGGCGTATCAGGCTTGGGTTAATGCGTTAGTCATCAAGGATCCGAACTCTAGAGTTCTGAAGAGGAAATACAATCGTGCCTCCAGATTCTTCAAACGGCAAATTGCTAGAGCAAGGTTTAGGCATGTCGTCAAAATTGGGGATCAGTTGACAAGGTACCCACCAGGCACGCGCAAGTTCTGGGCGCTTTCTAAAGCTACTTTGGGTAACTTTTGCCAGCCATCCCTACCGCCACTGCACTCGGGGAATGATTCTCTGGTCCATACGGCAAAAGAGAAAGCCGATCTCTTGGGCACTCTTTTTGCCTCAAACTCGACCTTGAACGACCAAGGGAAAACACCGCCTACCATCCAGCGGTGTCAGAGTTCAATGCCGGAAATAATTTTCCGGCAAAAAACCATTCGACGGTCTCTACTTTCCTTGGATGTTCATAAGTCGAGTGGGCCGGATGGCATTTCCCCAATCGTGCTACGAACATGTGCCCCTGAGTTGACTCCAGTGCTAACGCGTCTATTTCGGTACTCCTATTTCAAAGGCGTAGTCCCGGTCTCATGGAAGTGTGCTTTTGTCCATCCGATCCCTAAAAAAGGTGATAGCTCGGACCCAGCTAACTACAGACCTATCGCCATCACCTCTCTTCTCTCCAAAATAATGGAGAACATCATAAACCGACAGCTCCTCGCGTACCTTGAGGATCACCAGTTGATCAATGACCGACAATATGGCTTTCGCCATGGTCGATCGGCTGGTGACCTCCTGTTATATCTTACACACCGTTGGGCTGCGGTTATTGAAAGCAAGGGAGAAGGTCTGGCAGTTAGTCTGGATATAGCGAAAGCGTGTATGGCACAAGGGGCTTCTTTCGAAGCTTCCTTCCTATGGGCTTCCCGAGAGTTTATGCAAGTGGATCACCAGCTTCCTCACTGGGCGGAGCATACAGGTCGTTCTCGACGGTTTTTGCTCGGACCCCAAGCCCGTGAATGCTGGTGTACCCCAAGACTGCGTGCTATCCCCAACCCTGTTCCTCTTGCACATCAATGATATGTTGGACATTTCCAACATACATTGTTATGCGGATGACAGCACTGGGGATGCGGTATATTCCGGCCGTGCAGGTCTCTCTCGGGAAAACGTCGACGAGTGCCGAAAGAAACTTGTGTCTTCTATAGAGACCTCCCTGAGGACGGTCTCAGAATGGGGTAAACTGAACCTCGTTCAGTTTAATCCCCAAAAGACACAGGTTTGCGCGTTTACCACTAAGAAAACCCCATTTGTTGTATCGCCGCTCTTCGATAGCACACCTCTCGATGCCTCGCCAAGTATCAAAGTACTGGGACTCGACATTTCGAGCGACTGTCAGTTTCGTGGTCACTTGGAGAGCAAGGCCAAGTTGGCCTCGATGAAATTGGGTGTGATCAATAGAGCGAGACAGTATTTCAATCCTGGCCATAGACTTGCGCTTTATAAGGCGCAGGTTCGGCCACATATAGAGTACTGCTCTCATCTCTGGTCCGGATCACCCCAATATCAGCTTCTACCTTTTGACCGCGTACAACGGAGAGCCGTACGGATTGTCGGGGACCCGGTGCTCTGTCAACGGCTGGACTCTTTGGCATTGCGTAGAGACGTGGCTTCTTTGTGCGTCTTCTATCGCATTTACAACGGGGAGTGTTCCGAAGAGCTATTTGATCTGATGCCTGCCGCCGAATTCCATCACCGCACAGCACGTCACCGCCTGCATTTCCATCCACACCACCTGGATGCGTGGCAATCTTCTACTGTGCGGTTTTCAAGGACTTTTCTTCCACGTACCACTAAGATGTGGAATGAACTTCCTTCGGCGGTGTTTCCAGATCGATACGACATGGGTACCTTCAAAAAAGGCGTCTATTCATATCTCCAAGGCCGGCAACGCTCTTGTGAGTCTTCGGATGTTGCAAGAGTTCATGGGCGGCGGTGATCACATTTTATCAGTGACCCGCATGCTCGTTTGCCCTGCTTTTCCATAAAAAAAAATAATAATAATAAAAAATAACAACAAACTACCAACACCGCCACTTATAAGATTTTAATGACTTAAAAACGATGCTTTAAGGATATTGAGGACAAAAATCTATAATAAATATACAATATGATATTATTAAATATGTCAATAATTATATGAAAGAAAACTTTGTTTTCATCTAAATAACTGAAACACATGACTAATAAATAATTAAAAAATATACATATATTACCAATGAAATAACCTATGACTTTCAATACCTTTTAATATAATTAATGTAATAGTATTTTACACTTAATACTTTAAAAAATTTGTAGTAAATTTAAGTTGGTAACAATTAATTCGTAAAAGGTTACGAAACTTGGCAGAGTAATTATGACTCCATGATTTTAAACACATTATTAATGCAGCTTGATCTTCAGACTTCAAACATTACAAAAATGAGAATATTTGATGTGAATAAATTACATATATTTAAATTACTATTTATATTGTATGTATATAAGTTGATTTTACCGTTTAAAAATGTAGACCGCTTCAATACTATTAGATAGAAGATACTAGGAGCGCAACCAGACCTCAATTTTGACTCGCTACGCTCAGGAAATCTCGGTTTTTATTAGCATATTGAGCGAAGCGAGGTGCAAACAACACCGAAGTGGCATTTACAAAACGTCGAAACATTCCGTCCTCAACTATTTTTCAAAATTAAAAAAAAAAGTCAAAAAAAAAAAAGATAAAATCTAAAAGCTGTAAATTAAAAAAAATGGTCACGCGTATGTAAAGCAAAATTCTCGTTCGAAATTTTTTTCTCATTCAAGTCTATGGGATTTTTATTTTTATCTATCATTTCTCATGGACATGGAATTTTAGATTTTTTATATGTTATATAAGTCCTAAAAATTTCAAACCGATTGATCGCGCTGTTTTTGTGCCAACCTCGGACAAAATTGTGAAAAGTCACCAGTAGAGCGCCCCGCGCGCTTCGCCAAATAAATTATTTCGTAAGTTATATTTTACAAATTGTATAATATTTTATTGATTTGAAAATTTTTCTTATATATTCAAATTAATTTTTTTTTATTGAAATTAGAAATATACAAACAATTTTATAAGGTTTTCATTTGGGTACATTTAAAAATATATATATGTAAGTTATTGTGTCTAAAATATCTTTTGTACATACTTAAATAATTTAAACTAAAAAAATTCAACCCAAAAAAGTTGTTTGTTGTTTTTTTTAAAATCTGGATTTAATCGATGACTTAAACCGTATAAAAATATAGATTACTTCTAGGCTTAAGTGTCTAAACGTTAGATTAGAAATCTTACTCGTATTTACACAGTTTGTTGTTTGTTATATATAATAAATGAACTTAGACGGGTACTGATCCACAATGTATGCACAGCTACTGCAACAACCATTTCTCATAATTCTTGTTGTTTACAGTGACACTGCATAAGGGATTAAGGTCCCCAGCTGTTGTATGTCAGATAATAATAATTTACTAACACCTGCCACAGATAACTTAATATAGTGAATTACGAACATTGTCACACTGCTGTTCTGGTAATACGTATGCTAATAAAATTAATTGCGAACATGTGAACAATATTAATGTATTTAAGTAACGAATATAATCTTAAAATTTAACAGTCTCAAAATCGATAAATGCTAATATTTGGATTGTTTATTCATTGTTTTAAAAATTACACGATACACCCTGTTGTCAAGTTATATATGCAAAGTCTGACGTGTAACGAAATGACACGTTGACCTGTCAGCAAAGCGTTTTCGCTTCCCGAGCCGTGCTTCAATTAAGACACTAATTAAAATACCAAACCTAGTTATATGTGAGTAAGTTATTTTATGCACTGTAATGACATAACTTTCAGGTAGATCAATTATGGTATCATCATTGTAACAATTTATGGACGTAAAAATTTTAAAATTTTTTTTACAAAATAAATAAAAATAAGGGGGTTCTATGAGAATAAAACTTTTAAATGCATTTTTGCATTTATATTAGTTATATTTAGTTGTTTTTTTTTTACCTTATTTTTTATGATATCTTGATAAATACAAAATATTAAAAACTTATAAGCGAAAATAAGAAGATATTATGTATATTCATATAAGAAGGACAGATTCCCAAATTCAATGTATTATTATAAACCTTTTCAAAAAAAAAATTTCTGAAAGACAATAACAAAAAAAAAAAACAACTTTAACAAAATCTAGTTATATGTAGTTTAAAAGGCGAATTTATAATCGTTAATATTCATAATGTTATAAGTTTTTATAAAAAAACGTATGACTAAAATTTTGCAGACTACTCGGAAGCTTAAATATTTTAAATAGAAGCATGCTCAACTTTAATGCACTCTCTTGTACTTACATCACGTCGCGGCTCAACAATTATTTTCGTTTTGAATTTACCTGAAAAAATTTTTTGTCCCTCATATCCTCAATGTCAAACATTATGGTTGTAGTAAAAACTCTTTTTGTTTTCCACAATGTATTCAACAATAAATTAAAAACATTTGACTTCGCTTAACAAAGTTTATTAACGTAGAATTACATTTATTATTTCTTTTAAACATATTCTGTTTTTCCGTAATATTACTACAATATGTACAGACAAAATATACTATATGTTTGTATATTTGTTAGAACAGAGGGTAGGTAAATGATTCATTGCAAATACCCGCGAGGTCAGCCTCGGGGAGAACAATCTTACAAACCTTACCTACTGAATTACATAATAGATCTGCTACACACTCACTATACACGAATATTCACAAAATTAACTTCAATTAGCACTTTAATATTATACTAACAATATTAAATTACGGGATGTGATGCATAGTTTAAATATTTAGTTTCATTAATATGTTTTGCTTTCATGTCTTTTAATATGGAGTATAAATAATGTACAATAGTAAAAAAGTAAATTTTCCTGAATATCAAACGGGACAAGAATTATGAAATGATACAATTAGTCTACCTAATTAGACAATAATTATTATATATTAATTGTTTTTAACACATTATTACCTTACAAGACACCTCAGCGTAATGACATAGGGGTGGGATAAACGGCGAAAGTCTGGCGCCTGGCTGGATGCGAGTTCAATATAACCTTCTTCTATTTATGACTTGAGTAGTATCTATAATAGGTTTCTAAAACTTGAGAAGATAGGAACAATGTAAGTATTTTTACAGTATTACAAATGCAAAAAATCTAAAAAAATATATATATAAAAAAATTTAAAAATTAAACCTACTAGTATACTAATACCTTAGGCATAATTAAACGAGCTTTATAAACAGCTCATATTTTCCTCACAAAATTATATTTAACCTAAAATTATATTTTTATACCTTCTATTTGAAAAGTGTCGCCTTGTTCTTCTTTTAGCAGAAGCAAAATAGTTATTTTCCTTTAGGAAATTTTAAGCGGGCGGAAAAGTGATTTGAATTTGGAACATACATTTAGGTATAGGTTAGGTTTTGCATACCTGTGTCTACCGTTCGCACAGCGGTGATCAGGAGACAACCCGATTATTTGAGTATCTCAGTGAGGCTGCTGATATGGCTCAGCATCGGTACCCTTCAGCGCAGCTCGTCTTTTTGGGGGACTTTAATGCCCGTCACTAGGAATGGCTGTACCCGTACCAGAAGACGGACCATGCTGAAAAAGAGTCGCAGAACTTCGCGTTGTCTTTGAACCTCTTTCAGCTGGTTAGGCAAGCGACGAGGGTTCCTGATGTGAAGCCCCATATAGCCAACTGCCTTGACCTTCTGCTGACAACTGATCCGGACAGGTATCGTGTTGAGGTTTCTTCCCCCTTGCGAACTTCCGAACACTGTCTGGTGAAATCTGTTTTCTTATTCCCCACCAGATTCCGAACCGTATGGTGTCAGGCGCATATGGAAATACAAGTCAGCAGATTGGGATGAGATGCGGCACTTTTTCGAATCTTATCCTTGGCGGCAGGTCTGCTTCTCTTCTTTGGATCCGTCGAGCTGCGCAGATGCTATAACCGATGTGGTGTATCAAGCAATGGAGTATTTCATTCCGTTTGCTGACGTACCCATCGATAGCAAAGCTCGCCCATGGTTTTAATGCCGAATGTGGTCATGTTGAAGAATGAAAACATTCGGCATACCTCAGTTGGGCCGACGCTCGAAGCCGCAAAGCTCCGCACTAAGCAGAGAGCCTTTAACCGAGCTGCCAAGTCTTACAAAAATGCGTTAAGGAAGGCTCGTGTCGATCGAATCGCTAAGAAGAGCTCTCTGTCAAACCAACCAGCAGTCGAGCTTTTTGGTCTCTTGCAAAATCAATCAAGTCGAACTTCTGTCAACCCTCACTGCCTGCACTGCAGAAGTCAGACGGATCCCTGGCCCATAAAGCGACAGAGAAAGCGAATTTACTTGCTTCTCTCTTTGCTGATAATTTACATCTTGACACTAGTAATGCCATTCCAGCACATCTTCCTCACTGCGGTATTTCGATGCCTGAAATCCGCATCACAAACAGTGAGGTACGGAGAACATTGTGTCGTTTGGATGTGAATAAAGCCAGTGGATGGTATACCAGCCATTCTGCTTGAGACAGCTGAGTTGTCTCCTGTATTAACACGTCTGTATCGCCTCTCTATATAATAGTGCCGAAATCCTGGAGCCTTATGCCATAATTTTTTGCTTAACTTGTCTTGTCTTGTGTGACGTCACACGACTTTTTAACGTATTTCGTTCTTGTCGCAGATAAGACGACAAAAATGGAATTCTGTACGCCACACATTAGGTTATCTATGCCTAGTTTTCGTTTTCACGTATTCGTTCATAAATCTTTCTACCGGTTTCATCGGAAAGTTACGATATTTAATTTTGGTATGCATTTTGTTATTAATTTAAGAATACAGACTACGAAAACCAAACACCATTAATTTCATTAAATTTCATATAAAAGTAACTATTTAAAACGCCGAAATCTTTAGTAACAGTAAATAATTTCCTATTCAACCGTTTTACAACGAGTAAATTTAATTTCTACTCCTGTCAATTTTTTTATTTAGTCAATGTCAAGTATTTTCGTAGTTTCGGCATCAAAGTAAATATTATTTTGAATTATTAGCTTCGATTTAATCTGACAAAAGAAATATGGAAGCGATATGGCGAAGACGCATTATAAGACGCTGGCGTCAACGACGCGCGGTTATAGAAACTCGGATTCTCCGAGATTCTGCAGACCCATTGGCACTTTGTCGCCGGCAGTTCCAACAGTGCTTTCGTATAACCAAAGCACTGTTTACCTACCTTTGTGCAGTGTTGGCGGAGAAACTGAAGGCTCCGCGAAGGAATATTTTTGTTCCCGTAGAGATAAAGGTAAGTTTAAGTAACTACTAGCTTAAGGAGCGCCATTTAAGCATAAAAATATTAGTTTCTTGCGGTCATTAATATTTTTTCAGGTACTCTCAACCCTCAATTTTCTGGCA
Source organism: Mechanitis mazaeus (assembly GCA_959347395.1). Lineage (NCBI taxonomy): Eukaryota > Metazoa > Arthropoda > Insecta > Lepidoptera > Nymphalidae > Mechanitis > Mechanitis mazaeus. Next base: position 16,257,189 of record OY365753.1, on the reverse strand, counting down.
ACAGGAAGTTACCAAAAGCCTGTGAGCAGGGATTGGTTGGCACCCATGAGCCAGCCAAAGGCTAGCCGGTGTATTCATGAGGTTGTTTTGGCACTGAATGACCTCATGAATATTTATATAAAGTTTCCAGTGTCTAACCAGGACATAAACAAAACACAGATGGGGTGGGCACATTTCAGTTACCAATTATTCATACTACTGATCAATCATAAAATCATTGAATTCTGAGAATCAAAAGAATCCATTATTTTATTATAAGAACCATTATATATTATTTCACAGATTCTATAGCAAATATGGTATACCGGGGGTGTTAGGTTGCATTGATGGCACCCTTGTTGCAATACTGGCTCCCCGTAACCATCCAAGCGAACCAGCTTTTTTTAGTCGCAAAGGATACCATGCCATCAATGCGGCTATAGTAAGTATCATGACAAATTCTTTACTTTCTTTCTATGCTACTAGCTTTTAATGCTTTTAATTTAACACATATTACAATTAAATCTGGTTTGTTACATATATGTGACAGCGACTTGAAAATTGTGGGGATTTGTTCAAGATTTGGAGGTGCTGCTCATGATAGCTTTGTGCTAAATTCATGGAGTTTGAGCAGGCACCTCGAAGAACAATCCAACAGTGGGAAAACAGGATGGCTTTTGGGGGACTCTAGGTACCCCCTAAAGCCATGGTTAATGACACCAGTGTTAAATACCATCGAAAACACCCCAGAAGCCCACTACACTAATATGCATGTTCACACACGGGTTTGTGTTGAACAGTGTATAGGACTTCTTAAAGCACGATGGCGATGTTTATTGCGTCATCGTGTTTTACATTGTAAGCCCACAAAATGTGCACAAATTATTAATGCCTGCGCGGTGTTATATAATTTGTGTTTGAATGATGGGGTTGACATTGATGTTCCTAGCGATATTGTCAGTTCAAATGATGAAAGCGAATCTATGCCAACAGATTCATTTGATGGCAATGTCGCTAGGCAACAGTTAATAAGTGTTTTGTGGGAAAATTTCCCATAGTGGTTTTGCCATAAAGTATTTATACCAGTCTGCCCAAGAAAGAGAAATAGGTTTTTCAAGTGTACGTTCTTGTCTTATTCTTTATGACCCCCTACAGCCTAGTTTTTTTTGCTTTCATTTCTTTGTTAATATTTAATGTCCATGTCAAATTTCAATAAAATCTATGGGGCCATTGGTAATTGTGTAAATTTGTCTTGCCTATACTTAATGTGTATGTGTATCTAATGGCCAATATGTAAATATTTTGAATTTTAAGTAGTGTTGTATTGGATATAATCAAGTATTTAATATCTATATTAAATGAGAATAAAAATTATATGAAAGTGGCGCCGCGCCTGCGCCTTCTCTATTGTATTTGTCCGGCGCTGTAAATTTAAGTTGATACTAATTATTATTGTGACTGTAATAATAGAATATATTTGTACATAGTAATTTGCACATTAAAAAGTATAATAATCTTTACGGTTCAATAATAAATGAGAAATATGTATGAGTATTTCTCTGTTATCGCATTCTTGACCCATACACATTATACACAAACATTACTGTTGTTAGTCATTTGAAAAATATTATATAACCTTAACTAGGGAATGATAATAAAAGATTCTTTGTTTTAAATATTTTATTTTTCTAATAACCTATCTAAATTGTTTTTTATACCTTGAAGAACATCCACCATCCTGCAAAAAAGTAAACGATTTTATGAAATATGGCATTCATGCAGTGATTTATGAAATAAGGCATGCATGCAGTGATTTATGAAATATGGCATGCATGCAGCTATATATTTAGCCATCCTATTTAATCTCATGTTTTTAGTTTATTGGTTATTTATCCAACAAATGGTTAATTACATTGTTATTCTATTTTAGTCACATCAGTGTCTTTATTTAGATAATGTTGATACTGTGCAACCTCCATTCCATAAGCAAGATAATAATTTAAGACACAAATGCAACACAAAATCAGAGCTTAAAAGCTAACAGCAGCCACAACCACTATAGATAAGCAGAACATTTCTCCCTAGAGACCATAGAGACCATCCTGAGGACGGTCTCAGAATGGGGTAAACTGAACCTCGTTCAGTTTAATCCCCAAAAGACACAGGTTTGCGCGTTTACCACTAAGAAAACCCCATTTGTCGTATCGCCGCTCTTCGATAGCACACCTCTCGATGCGTCGCCAAGTATCAAAGTACTGGGACTCGACATTTCGAGCGACTGTCAGTTTCGTGGTCACTTGGAGAGGAAGGCCAAGTTGGCCTCGATGAAATTGGGTGTGATCAATAGAGCGAGACAGTATTTCAATCCTGGCCATAGACTTGCGCTTTATAAGGCGCAGGTTCGGCCACATATGGAGTACTGCTCTCATCTCTGGTCCGGATCACCCCAATATCAGCTTCTACCTTTTGACCGCGTACAACGGAGAGCCGTACGGATTGTCGGGGACCCGGTGCTCTGTGAACGGCTGGACTCTTTGGCATTGCGTAGAGACGTGGCTTCTTTGTGCGTCTTCTATCGCATTTACAACGGGGAGTGTTCCGAAGAGCTATTTGATCTGATGCCTGCCGCCGAATTCCATCACCGCACAGCACGTCACCGCCTGCATTTCCATCCACACCACCTGGATGCGTGGCGATCTTCTACTGTGCGGTTTTCAAGGACTTTTCTTCCACGTACCACTAAGATGTGGAATGAACTTCCTTCGGCGGTGTTTCCAGATCGATACGACATGGGTACCTTCAAAAAAGGCGTCTATTCATATCTCCAAGGCCGGCAACGCTCTTGTGAGTCTTCGGATGTTGCAAGAGTTCATGGGCGGCGGTGATCACATTTTATCAGTGACCCGCATGCTCGTTTGCCCTCCTTTTCCATAAAAAAAAAAAAAAAAAAAAATAGTAATATAATTATTTTGAAGCCGTGCTTAAAATACTTATACATCCTTGGCAATATAAGTTATCTCTCTCAGTAGGAGTCTATCAGTTTACTGCTATGAGTCTCGATTCATGTTGCAGGAATGTAATTTTGCTGTCGGGATCTCTAATTCTAGATATAAATCATCCAATAAATGTGTGAACACCTATATAAATAAGAAAAAATTCTTAGTAATATAATGCTTACTGAATTTCTATCATAAATGTGCAAAACGCAAAAATTTTGCAAACATAACAAAATTAATGTTTTATTATTTGTTATGTTTATGTACCTATATAAATGTTTGCTAATCATGTCTGTAACAATACAATAGACAATATTTAAAAAAAATATTGGCTACATATTTTTTTTTGCTAGATCATTTACAATTACTGAAGAATTTACCTATTGAAAATAACATTTCGGTCTTGCTCTGCTTTTAATTTTCCCTCCTCGACTTTTAACATTTTCATATCAAAATTGTCTGTAACAAGATAAAAATTAGTTAAAATTGTAAATAAAGTAATAAGTAATAATAGTAAATATAGTAAGTAGTAGTATCTTGAATTCTTACCAACAATTGGCCTTGTCCGTTTCCTGCTGTTTTTCGGAGGGGGAACCGGTTGAGCAGGAACCTCTTTAGGCACTGGAGCTGCAGTTGTTGCAGCAGGAGTCGGGTATAGAGTCAATCTTAACAAAACAGTGGTTTCATGCAACTGACTTACAGAAAGCAATTTCAAATATATATAATATGAACCTGATACAAGGTAATAAAAAGAGCATATATAAGCAGACAGGCTCTTGAGGAGAAAAACAAATGTGGAAACATCTTGAATTTGTAAGTACATAGTAGGTATGTATGTACATAGATAGTTACCTCAGTCTCCACCACCTCCTCCATACCAAAAACTGATACAGGCCCCAGGACTCCCAAAACCTGTTGCTCCGTGGCATTGAGGCCAATTATTGTAGACGGCCCATTTCCCGTACTACCGGGCCCATATCCTCGGTATTCCGCTTTGTTGTGGGCCGCCTTTTTCTTAACGTTATTTCGCTTGTCACGCCATGCCTGAAAATAACCAATTATTACTTTTAGAGGCTATTTAATAGCTATTATCAACAACATCACCTTTTTTCAGTATATTCTTGGGTGGATGAGTACAAAACCATTTACTTCGTTTTATTTTAAAGAATCCAAGCTCCATGAAACAATATAATACAAGATTTGTACCTGTTTCCATCTCAAAACATCTTTAACTGTCGGGCCCAGAGAGTTAAGCTCTTGAGCCAGCTTCGCCCAGCCTCGTGCAAAGGTGATCCGACCTTGTAGGGATTGACCGAGTCCCGATGCCATGTCACTATGGTTTGCCATGTACTCGGCCAAATACCCCAACTGGGTCGGATTTGCCTTTTGACGGCTGGGCTTCTCTTTTGATGAGGATTGCGACGGTGGTGTTATTTCCATGACAAATCCTTAAGAAAAGCAAGTAAAAGTTCATTAGTAGGTTCATATTCATACAATTTACTACACCATTCACAATGAGTTATTTTATAATAATTATTTTATAATAAATAATTTTATATTTTATAAACTACTCTTAGCTTCATAACAAAACAAAAGGAATAAAATTCACACGTGTATCTTTGGCAGAACCAACGTCTCTTAAAATAAGGTGCTTTTAAAACTCACAATTATAATAATCTTTTACACAAATTAACTTTAAAAGATAAATAGAAACTAACCTCAACTTTCCTCAATTATTGTCACAACAACTTAGAAGATATTTTCTTGTCTTGCCTCGTTACGCGGGAACTTTGCTCAAGACAAGTTAAACGTGAAATGTCTTATGTTTGCTTACGTCACTGCAGTTACGAAAATATAAAATGGCGTACGTAATGCCGTTTACGAACTTGTCACGAAATTTACGTGTCTTAGGTGGGACAATGGCATATAACATAAGGCCCCTGAAAGCTTGCCCACTTGCAACCAGTTGCCAAAAAAGGCAGCCGTGCCGATCCTGCCAAATACAGATCGATTGCAATCACCTCCATACTCTGCAAGATTATGGAGCGTATATTGAACTTGCGCCTTTTAGCAGACCGCCTTTTACCTAGAAGGTAACGATCTCCTCACTGACCGACAGTACGGGTTTCGCCGAAATAGGTCCAGTGGGAACCTTTTAGTGTATGCTACTCACATTTTAGGCGAAGCTATCGAGAATAACGAAGAAGCGTTCGCCGTCTCTCTGGACGTCTCAAAGGCTTTTGACAGGGTCTGGCATACGAGCCTTATAAGCAAGCTTTCACCGTTCGGTATATATCCTGGTCTGATCGGCTGGGTAACGGAATTCCTGAAACTTAGAACTATCCGAGTTATTGTTGACGGGTGCTTGTCGGAGCCCTTAACAATAAATGCCGAGGTTCCACAGGGGTCCGTTCTTTCTGCAATTCTTTTTCTGATGCATATAAACGATTTGCTGTAGTCTGGAATCTATGATTATGGAGACGATAGCACAGTTGTAGAAAGATATCTGCTGATCACTCGTGCTAGTAGAGAACTAGTACAGTCAGAAAGAGAAGCCATGGTGCAACGTTTGAGTGAAAAACTTCAGGCAGTCTCTGTATGGGGCAATGCCAATCTTGTCACATTCAACGCCACCAAAACGCAGACGTGTCTGTTCACCGCCAAAAGGAGCCCTTTCACCTTGGCTCCTTCTTTTCAGAATGTATCTTTGGAATACAGTGACGGACTTCAGGCTTAGAGATTTCCTCGAACCTCAATTATGGTCGGTTCATTTAGTCCAGAGCAAGAGCAGCTGCAGGAAAGCTTGCCATTCTTGCGAAGGTCCGACAGTACTTTACACCGGGACAGCTACTTGTAATATACATAGCACTGGTCCGGTCGTGTGTGGAGTACTGTGGTCACATATTTGCTGGTGCCCTAAAGTCTCATCTACCAGTTCTGGACTCAATTGAGAGGCGAGCAAAAAGGCTTATTGGCGACTAAGAAAAGGATGACGCCAACCTTCACAGCCTTGAACACCGGCGGAGAATTGCTGGCCTCTCAGTATTCTATAGGATACATTTTAGAGAGTGTGAACAGGAATTACATGACGTAATTCCCCCATCCCCCTTCTACCAATGGACATACCGACGCACGGCAAGTATCCATCCATACGTTGTGGACATTCCACCTGACCAAATGAAGCGCTTTGTTTCGTCTTTTCTGATTCGCACGGCAAAGGATTGGAACAGCTTGCCTGCGTCGGTATTTCCATCTGAATATAATGTGGGTGTATTCAAGAGAAGAGTGAATAGGTTACTGAGTTAATGCCCCTTACCATCTATGACTATATTTCCACTTTCCATCAGGTGGAATGTATTCAATCATTAACATAGACAGTGTAAAAAATGAATTACTGGCTGGTATGTGTTTGTTCCCGACAAAAAAAGAGCAAATGATATCTCTGTTTTTAATCAGTTGGTATATATTTTTTCATAGAAGGATGATGAAAAGTAAAGGTAGCAAACGAGCGAAGCGAGGAATTCTACAGTAGAATCTTTCGTTTCGCTTGTGCTTCAAAGTTAAAATGAAAAAAATACTATTTTGCTCCCTTGTGATACAATCTACTATTTTCTCTATAGCTTTTACAGTGTTTTATGTTGCTAGCATCAGTAATTACAAATATAAACAGAAATAAAAATATGAAAAGCGATCCTTTCCTATTACATTTTCTATAATCAATTTATCTGCTATCAATCTTTCAAATCCACGGCACTTGCATCAGTACCGAATTATTTGAATACAATTTATAAGGAAATGCAAAGTAAATATCCTTTTAAAATATTTATTTATTTGTTTATTTATTTATGCACAATGCACAATGGCGGACTTAATGCTTTAGGCATTCTCTACCAGCCGACCAAGGGATAAAAATATTAACTACAAAACAAAAATAACCTTAACAGCCTACAATTTTATTTATAACAAAATATAAAAAATGGTACCTTTTAAGTTTAATCATCTCTTTAAAATATTAGAAATAAATATGAATATAAAACTCACGAGACCAGAGATAAAAAATATTGAAAATGATACGCTTGTATATATATATATGTACTTCATTATATCTCGAGGGGTGATGAATAACGCGGCCGTACCTGAATTATTTCACCAAAGGTCACGTGACCGTGGGCGATGTAAATAATTTTCATTTTCATTTTTGTAGCCATTTCTGGCTTAAAATCTGGCTGGATGGTTGAATCTCAGATTTTCATTCACGTCCTCGCCTTTTATTTTTGTATTGTCCGAAACAATTTTGATAATTTAAATTTTGTATTGACGATAAAAATTTCTAACGTTAATATAATTATTTAACAAATAGTATTTTAATAACATTACTCAATTTATTATAAGTCGCTATTAAGGCTATAATTTCTTTGCAATGCTTATGAACGAGATATTAATGCATCTCATTCATATTATCATTATAAAATGCGTTTGGTATAGATCGCATGTAGATTAAGTATTATATTAATAATTACTTCCTCGCCACAGCTCACATTGCTTTGTCATGTGAGAGGAAGAACAAATAATTCAGCTCCTGTGAGGTTAGACGAGTACTCACAACCATACAAATCTTGCATATTGAATAACTAATGAGTTCTCTCTGAAATTTCTACACGCTAGCTTGAACTGAATTTTCAATACCTACATGCTTTTATTTTATTTTTCTAATAAGTACAGTATAATTAAAAATTAGATAGAAAACCTTCGTCATAAGTGATATTTGTTTGAATTTAATATTCAAAACAAAAAAACACAAATAACAAAATTTGGTTTTTAGTTTGCAAAAATATTATTGTATTTTTATACTCAAGATAAAAACATTTTGACATTATGTTAGCTCTAGGAGTTTAACGATGCTCTAATATTAGTGATTGTCAGTTCAATCACTGGAATAATACAGTATTGTAAGCATACAATGAATTAAGGATTTTGAAAATAAAATTTATACGTATTTCTATTCAAACATTTATTTATTTTGTGTTAAATATGCATATTTTTTAAACTGAAAATAATACTAATATTATTATTTTTTTTCTTTAAACGTATTCAACTAAAAACAAACATGAAATATTATTTATTATTTAAATATTTTTGTATGTAGACCTTCCTTGGTCCATGGTTAATATATATATATCGTACTTTATGAAATTTTATCCGAGCACGGCGCAGAGAAATTGCGGCGTGAACAATTGATGTCGCGGTTCTAGTGTAGAGATTCACCAAAATGTGACTCTTGTATAAAGATCTGTATGGGCTCGAAACTACTCTCGATAATTCAAATAGTATGGAGGTAAGTAAGGTCGTATTATTAAATAATATTTATTTTGTTTGTAAAATAACTTTCATTTAAAATTATTTTTAGTATAGAATAATTTTGAAATTCGAAAACACAATTACAATGAAAAAGTCAATATGAATAATTAATCTAGTAATTAACAAAGTGAACATAAAGCGAATTACAAATATAACATCGATAATTTTAAATAATTGAATTCGTAATATGATTATAATCAAATAAATGTTCATTATTAAATTCATAAATAATTACAAAATAATGTCCAAAACTTCATTTCATTACTAAATTACATTACTATACTTATAAATCAAGTAAATCTGACGTTGAATCGTATATAATGTAGATAAAGCTTTAATGTAACCTTTATTAAATTGTTTATAAAATTCACATGAATTAGTAATACTGGTCAATCCAGAATTTATAACCGATGACACACAGTAAATAGCTGTTGTCTTCAATTATTATATTGTTATAGTAATTTCAAACTTAGACGAAAATAAAAACAAATTGTAATTTGTTAACAACGCGTTAACAAATATAATGTACCAGCAACTACACCAACTTATTTTTTATTCTAAAAAACTTTTGAAAAGGACAAAAAATAATTAAATATTTTGGTCATTTCCAAAATAAAAAAGCAAATGAAATTTAGAAATATTTGTTACGTTAAATAAATATAACTTATTCCTCAAAAGCTGTGAAACTTCTTTCTATTATCTGTTTAGAAATTATGACCTCATTTAAAATAAAGTGTGTAGTAAAAACTTAAGCTACCGTTGCTCTGGTTTTAAAATAATCTTTCATAAAACAAAGCTGTAACTAAAACAGAAGCCATTAATATATTTATTTAACATTCGTTAAAAGGTCAGTTCTTAGCAATCTTTATTTCGTTTATTTAGTCTTAAATAATCAAAATTCACCTTATATTCACCTTATTATAGTAATGAGAAATTTCAGTATTTTCACGCAAGGTGCAGCAGACTGTTTCGCTCATTTTACAACGTTGAAAAGGCCTTTAAACCACATAAAAGCGATTTCTACCACAAATCTTTTACAGTTCAAACTTCCCTGCTCACGAGCACTCTCCTGAATAAATTAAAAAAACACCCACAAGTAGCGCCACAAGTAGTACCAAAACTTGTTTGAAAAACTAAACGTTTTATTTTTAATTTTGTTTGTAAAAAGATTTTATCTAAATAATACATGACAAAGACTTTTATTATTTATCTACGGGATACAACTGCGATAAACATATATTTTTTATTTTTCTTAAAACACACCAGACGCATAATAAATTGTTTTTTCGAAGAATGTAATGTTTTAAATTTGGAGTAATTGATCTGAAACTCGGTTTTAAGTAATTTTATGGGAATACGTTTTTCAGAGCGTTGTAATTTGTAAATTTCGTTGTCACTTATAAAATCCATTAAGAAGCATGTTTTTGAACATTCTTGCGTGTATAAAATAAATAACATTCAAAATGATTCTTTTTGACATTTACAAACTATTATTATACTTATGTAAGTTTTTTTTTATATTATAACAGTATTTTAACTATGAATCATATTTCTATGTTATATATATTCAACTCTCACTTTTTACATTGCAAGCTAAGTATTTGTGATTCAATGTGTTCTTTCTATTTATTTTTTCTGTTTTAGTTTGTAATTATTGGATTTTATATATATAAGTGGCACTATGTTTGTGAGCGACAACTTGTCCAGATAAACCCGGAGAGGTTTTCGGGCATTTATCTTGTATTTTTTCTAAAATTTATACTTTTTAAATTTTTAAATAAATGAAAAAAAAAATTAAAGAAACTTTTTATGATAAAAAATATTATTTTAAAGATTTATCAATCACCGTGGAAAATAAAATTATACGCTAAAAAGTGGCCTAAATTATTTTTGAAATCTATATATCATCAGGTCAGGATCTCAATTGTGGTCTAATTAAAAAATCGCAGAATAAAGAATATATATATAATTGGATTAATTAAAGGTATAATAAATCAAAAAGTTATAACAGGATAAAATTACAAATAGTTTTAAGAATATTTAGTTAGGTTTATAGAAAAGATATAAAATTATAAGTAAGAGTTACATGTGAAAAATTAACAGGTACGGAGTTTAACCCACGACGGAAGAGGTTGCTCTTTGATTTGCCTTTTTAAAACCTGTTTATTTCATTTATTTATGGACTCCAATGTTATGAATCAGTTAAAATTAATTTTTTCTTATGGTTTACGAACGTCTTTTTGAGACTAATATGGTTGGTCTTTAATAACGTTTCACTGACAAATATAGTTTCGATATTTTAATATGCTATTCCATGTTCTCTGAAGATCCTATCCTAACCTAATCCGAAGTTTGATCTGATAACTTTTATATATGATTTCGTAAACTTGGTCCGGTAAATATAGGTACTTTTTAAGTATTCATTACTTTCTGTCAAGAAAAACAAAAAATTAATTCACACTAAAATTTATTCTCTCACATGTTTCTGTAAAAAAATATAATGTTAATTAACACCCTAAATTCTTTAAGTGTGCTAAATCTCATTCAGGAACATAATGTGATGCAGAAATGACAAACATGTGATTTCGTTTTGGTTTAGTCTATTCGGAGATAATTATGTTAATTTTCGTTAAACGAAAATAATATTAAAGATATATAATATGAGACTGTTTGGTAAATTTTATACTTACCAAAAACAAAACACTGTTCTCTTAATTAATTTGTTTGCTTAATAAAAGTAAATTATTTTTGGAACGTTTTATAAAAAAATAATGTTAAAACTGAAAGAAACACAATAAAAACGAACAAGAAATAACAACTTTAAAGTAAAATATTATTCTAAACGAACTTCTACAAAGTCTCGACTCCTGCTGAATTTAGAGACATTTCGAAGTATCACGTCGCATCGGTTTACTTCATATGTAACTCGATAGCAGGCCTCGAAGTTTTATAGCGAACATTGCGTGTAGTACACATGTACCTAAAGATGTTTTGAAATATATACTTGACTCTTTAAACAAATAGTGCCTTTTTATGTGATTATCAATATAAAAAGGTATTAGAAAAACTATATATTTGTGTTATTTTGTTAATTTATATGGACATGTCAAAAAAAAAATCTAAACACCTTTATTACAACATCACACATATTAAAATAAAACTAATTCTAATACCGCTACCGCTAATACGTTTAACTCTTTGCCTCACAGAAAAATAAAAGAACATTTTAAGTTTATGTACTACACCTCTACTTTTTTATATATTTTTGTACTAAAAAAAGGTAGTCCAAGAAATATATTTCTGTATTGTCTAAAAATCCAGTAGAGTTTTATTTTTCTAAAATATCAGGCAAATACCAACGTCGGAAGTAATATTCTTAATACTGGTTGTAAAACTTTATAGAATCATAACCACAAAATTAAAATATAACCTAACGGCTTAATAAAAGTGTAATTACCGCTACCCTATAACACAAGCGAGAATTCAGTTTTGTTTCCGCTCCTTGTGTTTTGGGTTGGTTATGTAATTTTGAGATATTGAAATTTTAACACATGTTAGTGAAATCGACATTTTTAGAAAAAAATGTATTTTTTTTTATTTAGTTTAAAAAATAACTACAATCGGTTGGTATAGTTCATGTAGCGACACCTAAATATTTTTAAAACTTTCACTTCACTTCACTGACAAAATTGCGATGATAGATTATTTTGTGCCATAATTGAAAGATAGAAAATGGTTAAAAAGGTCATATATAGAATTGATCACTATTGTACTAAAAATAATTAATATATTAATATATTACTTTATGACAACTCAACCCTTGTTAGATATAGTACACAGTTAATTTTTTTTCCATTTATATATAGTGAACAGTACAATATTATTTCAATGATTTGAGCTATTTAGTAAAACATTATAAATACAGTTTATATACATACAATTATATCAAAGAAAATTAGGTTAAAATGTAGGTTAGTAAAGTATCATTCAAAACTTATTTTAATTTATTTTCACCCAACGCTGAAGTATTGACATAATTTAAAATGATTCGACAATATTTTAATATTACTATAGTACGTTTGGGAATTGTAAAAAATAGGGCAAAATAGTTTCTATATATTACAGTCGACAAGTGGTTTTCAATACCATTTAAAATATTGGTATCGTACTTCGAAATTGTTAAAACACTTCAATAAGTAAAAATGCTTAAAAACAAAACAGAAATTATTAAGCAGAAAAAAATACCGCGTGAACCCATTCTGCTGCTTTGCAGCAGCCGCAGAATGGGTTGCTTTAGCAATAAATAACAGCAGTCTTAAAAGATATAGTATTCACAGATTATATCTGTTACGTAATATAATTATTACTTTGATTAAAATAGTATTCGGTATATAAAAGCAACAGTGTTATTACATGTATAGTAATAACCATAAAAACACTAATAATGAAATGAAATATGAATAAGAGTATTAAAACCAATAATTACAATCACGCAAGATCATCAGTCTTATATATTTGAAGCTTATATATTTATTCTTGCATAAAATTTGAAACTGTTATATGATGTAATAAACATTATAATAGAATTAATTGTAATTAAGGAATGTTTTTAGAAAGTCTTCTTAAATAATATAATTCTTTTGATTTTAATTAAGAGCGAAACTATTATACGCGACCTCTCTTTATAACTTTTGCCTTGAACTATGATATATCTGACAAAGTTATGAATAATTAACATAGTAACTTTATATATCATATCGTATGTGAATGTATGAATGTGTTGGGTAACAAAGCGTTCATGTGGAAATTATAGTACATTAGAAATTTAGTTTAGCGTTGCTGTTTGTGATATCAAATTTAAAAAGATTTATATTTGATTATATGTCACTGTAACACGCCTACATGTATGCCAAGCCAATTTTTGTATTTAAACTTTCGTATTTATAACTATGTACCATGAGTAAAGTATAGTTAAATCAATATTTATGGCCAATGGCTGTATTCACGTAAATACATTTTGCCCAATTATTGATAATCAGGGATTCACGTCGCGATTCTCATGACTTCTCACGAGAAAGCAAATAAGGATTGATCACGTTTAGCAATCGCATACGAACACATTAGTAAATTTTGCTTTACTTAGTTATTTAGAAACGTATAAATTTAATACACCAAACTTCAGATAAGTTATAATCTGTTGGTTACTTTAAATATATATGTATACACTTTATATATGATATAATGTTTAGAATAGTTTGAAGACTTCTTGTCAAATTGCAAACATAAACTGTCAGGCGTAAACTTATGTATATTGATAGATTAATTATTAAAATAAATTTGAGGGTAAATAAAATATATTGTCGAGAGTGTTACGAATGCGCGCGGATCGAATTGCAGTTACATTTTCGGCGCTTTTGGTTCGAAACGTTTCGCGAAATAATTACTATCAGTGTTAATAGTTACCAAAATATTTAATTTCGTGGTGATATTGAGAAGTGGAATTTTTGGCTGCAGCAGAGAATTGGTAGCTGCCTTCCACTGGAAGTGTGCGTGGAACAGGGGGTCACGCTACGGAACACTTGAGTATCAAACCCTTATTTATATCCCTTTGCTATATAGAAAAAATAATTAATTATTTCATACCCTGGGGAACCCCAAACCCTTGACTAATACAGACTGACTAAGTGCCTTCCTTCATTCCACACCTGAACTGAGCAGGTAAGCTTGTACATTGAAGGCGCGTACTATAGCAGCCGATGACGTTGCCCGTTCTAGAAATTGTGTCGTGTGGTCCACCGAAACCCTTTGTACAATACAAATAATATAATATGAAGGTTTGAAATTGTTTTACATGTCTATTTTCATGAATTACCTATTTTTCTCCAGGTCAAATAAAATATCGGATACTATTGATTTTTCTCTATTTTATATGTCATATACATAAGCTGCCAAAAGTGGTTCATGTGTCTCTAATTCAAGATAATCTTCAAACTTTGCCTCATGAATTATTACTTATACATATTTATATATTAAAATTTACCATATTGATAGCAATAATAAAGACATGAATCTGCAAATGTACTTATGTCTTAAATCAGAAGTGATACTATTTAAAATTACATGTAACGTAACAAAATTATGTATTATAACAAAAAGTTATTATTTAGGAAATACATTAATTTTCAAGAATCTTATTCGTAAGTGGCAATATTTCAATGTAAATAAATTTTGCAGAAACAGCTCTTACATAGTAATATACTAATCAAAAACCATTTGACAAAGTGTATTTATACAAGTAATGAATGAAATTTACAATAAGTATAGCCCAAGATGTATCCTGATATACAAGCGATATCCTCGGAGACAATTGGCTCATTTTGGTCAACGAGGCAAAGCTATTACTAATCCTCATAAAAACAATTTGATTGAGGACATTAAGCAAACCGAATAATAAAATTTGTCAATTGGCTTTATCATTAGGCTTCTATCAAGAATAAATCTACAGGGCCGGACCAAGTAGATCTGCTATCAATAAAGGGCAACCACGAAAACTGAATAAAAATTTGATCATCTTAGCTAATTATACGGCCCTATGGGGATCCCTGTGATGTGGACACTGTTCCCTGGCTTCTTGTTCCCTCGATCCCTTACCCATGATTTGGGCGTCCCCGTAAACTCCCCGTAAGCTAGGCTACCAAAGGCATGACATCATAAACTTTAATGTAGAGTTTTATACAAATTGCCTCGTTCTACTTTCATTATCCATTCCCTATTCACTCTGAATTATTGTTTTTATGAGAAACAAAACAAACGAACAAGTTTATTCAGCGGTTGGACTCCTCCACACATATTGTGCATCTCACAAATAATACAGAATTTCAATCTCAGTTAGAAGAGATATAAAACAAACTACTTTCACTATAGTTATGTAAACAATTCTGGTGTGGGTCAAAATATTTCCTTTGCATTTAAATTAATTATTATATATTAATGCTGCTTTAATTGATCTCACTGATATTGCTGTCATTACAACACCTGAAACGCCTTACGTATATATAGTTGTGACATTTTAATTATTATTGTAACTAACACGAGACTCCGGAAACGAGAACGCTTTGTAGACATGTCTACGTGTCATTGCGTAACACGTCTGGCTTAGACTTTGCATATTTTTTACTTGACAACGGAGCGTGCTTTAAAGTTGCTTTAGAATATTTAATAGAAATCTTTAAATATAGGAAATAAATGAGTTGACGAATTTGTAATTTGCGATCCACAGATCATTAAATTTATAAATATTTTATTTTTAACATAATTTTATATTACTTTTGAGATGTTAATACTTAATTATTTTTATCACAATAAATTTTATTAGAATACTTCAAAATTTATAAAACGTACGCGATGTAAAAATGTTTGTAATACACTATATTAAGTTATATGTGGCCGGTGTTAGTGCATAATTTTTATTTGAAATACAAACGCTGAGAACCTTAATCCTTCATGCAGTGTCACTGTAAACAACACGAACTATGAGAAATGGTTGTTGCAGTAGCTGTGCATGCTTTGTGGATCAGTACCTGTCTAAGTTCATTTATTATAACAAACACTTCTACTCCAACATTTAGAATATGAAGTTTTTAAAAAAATATCTAGTTTTATACTGTTACATTGTAACTAAACAACAACACAAACAACTTTTCTGGTTTGAATTGTAGTTAATTGTAGTTAAATGGGTATATATTTTAATCACATGGAATAACTTACAAACAATATACCTGTATAATAGTAACTAAATCAATAACTAATAATTTTTATTCCCTATGACATAAGAGTTTCTTGATAAATAATGAGTGATAACACAACTCGCTTTAAACTTATGGGCGTTCCATAAACGCATCATGGTGTCGAATTGACAAGACATATTGTACGACTATGTAAGTGAAACGATAAGTATATTTAGAGTTTTAAATTGCACATAACGCTCGACGTAATTTAAAGTTTGAGATAAGCGTAGAGAATAGAAGAGACGACTTTTCGCATATTTTTCGTAACGCTCTAAGTTACGGGTCTATCTAAGTTAAGGTCGCTCTAAGTCAAGGTCGTAATTCTGTAGTTTATTAATGATTCATATAACAATTTCTATATATATATATATATATATTATATATATTTCTATATATATATAGAACATAAATTAACTAAAGATTACGTTTTGGTTATAAAGGACTTCAAAGAAAGAGAATCGACATTGAATTTTTTAATAAATATTATAGGGATATTGGTTAAAAACTGGGGACGGATCTAGTTAGTAATCCTATCATACAAATTATATTAACACAATTTATTAGTTGTAAAGTATGATTAGCAAAACCTTATAAGAGCCTTTTTTACATGATGAGTTATTGGAAGCTTTAATATTATTTTGTTTGAATGTAATACAATAACTATTTACATCCATTTATTTAATTATCTTCCTTAATATTTTTAGATAAAAGTGCATTTTTCATTATGCAAAGATCACTTGTTACATTTATTGTAATACTGGTGCAAATTGAATTGATATTATATAAATCTACCTAAAAATTTAATATTTGTATATATTATGTATAATGTCAAATATAAATTGTACGTAATTCATATAAGACTAATACCTTAATAGAAAAATAGAAAAATAACAAAATAATACGTGTATTTTAAGACCAATGAATTTATAAAACACTAATTCTTTCCTATTTTAATATTAATGAAACATTAAGTTATAATCGCAATCACAGTCACAACCGCCGTCAAAGGTTTACGTTGTTACGTTACGTTGAAATTGAAGCTAAAGGTATTTTACATTTATGTACTCTAATCTTATTTTTTATTTTAAAAAATTTTGAACTTTAGATTGTTATTAGAATTAAATCTGTTTAAACTTTTTCGTTCGAAAAAGTAGTAATAAAAAATCCTTCATTCAGTGTACATAATATATTAAAATTGACAACTTTTTATATTTTATATAACACAAAACTAACCCGAAATAAATAAATAAATAATAAATAATATATACTTATTATACCTGACTTTTTATATAATCAGTTTTTATAAACGTTATTAACTTATTAACTACAGAATTTGAATTTCCTTATGTAAGGGTGAAAAGAAATATTTTCCTTAAATTAAAAACAGAAGAAATGCTGTATGAAAATTACCTCAGACGTAACATTTTACTTTATGCTCTAATTAATACGAGTACTGAAATTTATCTCAAAACCCCCGTATATATTAAAAATGACGACTTTTTTTAACGTATTGCTATTAAGATATTGTATGACTCATAGCGAATAATTGTGGGTGTGAAAAGCGAAGAGAAGAGTGAATAGGTTGCTAAGTTAATGCGCCTTACCACCTATGACTACATTTCTACTTTCTATCAGGAGGAATGTAGTCAAGCATTAATTTAGGCTGTGTGCAAAAAAAATCGTTAAATAAGGAAAATATTAGCTATTAAAATTTTATTATATAATGTACAAATGTAGACAGGTGCAACATATGTTTGGATAAAACACTGGACGTGGCTTAAATTCAACTGTCAGAAACAAAAACCATTGAACCGTTGATAGATTTCCAAAACAGTACATTCGGGCTTTTTGAACTATCTAACAGTAACTGCTACATTTTCAAATAAAAAAATACTTTTAGAGCTATCTCTTTTCTCTCTATTCTGCAGTGCGGTAGAATAATAAGTTTTATAAATGGCATGTGAACACTAATAACTTTTAAATTACAATGTTATTAGCGTATAATGGGAACAAATCTGATATCACGCGATAATCCTGATGATGAACGACTTGGTTTGATTTATTTATTAATTAGTAAATTGAATCATGTATAAGTATTGTAATAAAATTGTAATTAGGTTAGTTGTTATTAGTCATTATCGATTACAAATCTTATTAAGTTTTAACTTTCACAATGAGAATGAAAAAAGCTTCAATATTATCTCATATATGTTTAAAAGTATCAGCATATGCATGTTTATGTATCGCCTTTTAAAAAAATATTTGCCGATTTCATCAGTTATTCAATATAGAATGGTTTTTGAGACTCAGCAGCTAGCCTCGTAGGAATATGATCTTAATATTTAAATCACAAAATTGAATTCTCATTGACACTATCCTGACTGAAGACAGAGTTTGACGATGTATGTAAAGGTGGCTTTAGATAAGTGGCTAAGAACTTAACGTGTTTCTGAGACCATATACTAACGCATTGTCTATTGAAATGAGTCAATGGGTTAAGCAAAATTATTGCTATTGGAGCACCTTTGAGATTGTGTTAAATAAGTCAGACTATATTCTATTACAAATTATATTTTGTCACTTATAGAAATATTATATACTCTCGGACACATTTAAACGGACACAATAAAAGTATGAATAAAACAAAATGTTATGGATATTTGTGACAATTAAGTTTAATAATTTAAGCTTTGTTTACTACTCCGATAATTAAATGAAAGAAAAAAAATCACCAAAGTAATAACGCCAAAGTTTTTGTTAATATCCGTATGCCTATTTTTATGTTTCCATCTATCGTTTCTTTTTCTTTGATCAAATGAGTATTTCGTAAAGTGATGTCGAAAGTGTGTGACAGGAAGCGCTACTTGATTTGACAAAGGAGTGATGATAATATCCGTTTGACTGTACATTTGTTTGTATTTTGTCGTTGAAAATTGAATTACCAAATCAAAATACTATAAAATTCTCATTAAAAATAAAATAAAGTTGACCTTAATTCTAAATCTTTAATTTGTTTCGTTAAAACCGTCTATTATATTTCTACAAACTTAATAAGTCGACTCAAAATAAGATTGAAAATATCCTTAAAAAAATTGAGGATGAGAAATCTCTAAAAAAACATGTTCAGCTCATCAAATATAGGCCAGTAATTTTACAACGATTTTATAAAGTTAGATATTTACATACGGTTTAATTAGAAGGAATTAAAAGTTTCTAACTTATTTTAAATACATGAAGAATGTATAATATAAAATTATCTGTTTGTACCCATGTAAGTATTATTGCTATTACAGAAATATTTAATAATGTACTTATATATTATTAACAATATATAATAATACATCAAATAACAGCGTGAACAGTTCACGCCCCGATTATGCTCTTCTTCGATGTCAGGACCCCACATAGTTTTTAAACTGATCGAATAAATACTGGCGAGCTTAATGCCTGGATTCTTTACGAGTTAAATTTTGTGAAAGAAAAAAATTGTGGTAGGCGATTATAAAAAATAAATATAAGACGAAAATAATACACATAATAATACAATATATAAATACTTTATATACAATATTCACACATGCATAAATACAGTTATACTATAAAACTATACACATACTATACAAGCAAATACTGTAGTATTGTCAGTTATTATTTTTTAAATACAGTTTTCTAAGAACTATATTATAATGACTTCTAAAAGTAAAGTAATATTCAATAAATATATATAAAATAAGACGTAGCATATTATTTTGTATTAAAGACTGAAGAGAAGATGTAAAGTCAGACTTAATACCTAATAATGTATATTCTAAAATTATAACAATATTTTAAGCGACAATAATAATTTTAAATATCACTATACAACTTAAGAGGTACGTAATTCAAATATTCTTAAAACGAATTCACATATTATCCAAGCTCGTTTTGTCGTACATTTCTGTAGGTACTGAATTTAAAGTTCCAAACTTTATATAGCATCATAAACACAAGATGAAATTATTTCCAAATAGCCCAATAAACGCGAACTCATAGCTGACCTCTATAAAGCAAGCGAAGGCACAGCCTCGTTCCAGCTCCTCTTTATGGTATAAATTATGATCAAACATAAAAATATTGTGTGTAAAAATATTAAGAATTTAAACTTTTTTATTTTATTATAATAATATTTTCAACACAATATATAATTTTTGAATTTTTGATAATTTCATGAAGATAATATTTTTTTTTTGTTATATTGCAATTCTAATTTATATTTGTATGAAATGAAAGAATAATTTAGAGTGTAAAGCAGGTTCAATAATTCTTACTGTTCCAAATTTCATTAATACTAGTCAAGATGATTTTAATAAAACAAACAAACACTACATATTTAAAAAAAGATATTTACCTATTTCTATTTTATAATACATATATAAACAATTCTATTAGTGTTATCTTCGGTTAATAAAGGTATGACTTTACTGGTTTTGTTATTCGATATTGACAACTTCAAGATTCTTTTAACTTTATTATAGTTTTACTTATTTAATTCTCCAGTTCCTCCGCACTGCCACGACACGACACAGTAATACATTCTTCCTGTAATTCCTTAATTTTTATTCTAGCCCATAGGATTTTTTTCCATAGTTTATTTACTGCTCCGGTTGTATAACTTTTGTTGGAAGGTAATTCGAACCTAGAAAGATAGAATTTAAGAGTCTTTTCCGGCAACAACTTTTGAAGGACTAGATTTAAGCATAACTTCGTAATCATTATAGTGTTTGTATGTTTATAATTATAAGTATATATTTCGTATATACATATTAATTTAATACAAAATTAAATCTTTCATAAACCCTACTGTAGATTTTTATCATCACCTCGGATTGACTGGAAAAAAATGTCACCAGGCATTAATTCCGTCCATTGGATTACTTATTTATGTAATGCAACAAAGTTTACATTAAGCACTTAATTATATATATTCAATAATTTATACTATATTATAATATATCCAGGAGTGTATTTCGGAGTTGTGTATATTTCAGAAATAAAGGTATAAGGCAGTAAGATATAACTTTTAACAATTAATGAGTAACGTTAGACTTCCTACGATGAGAAATGTAAAACGCCGGTCTGCTGGACCAAATTTTGAACCCGACATGACCTGAAAACTGTCGGCAACTTTAAATTCCTCCTCACATTTACAAAATTTGTGTAAATGCTGACCTAACTTTACTTCAATATACACAAGCTTGGCGTTTATGTTTTTCTAAAAATAAAAATAAGATTTATGTCACTTCCTTAGGGTTTATTTTTATATTATTTTTTGTTTAACGTGTACACATCAGTACTACTATAAGCATAATAATTTTTCCTGTCCTCGTTATATTAAAAGCCACCCTATATTTAAAACAAAGTTGACTATCGGTTTCATTTAATCCGAAATATAAATAAAATAAAGTGATGGTATATTTGATACACGGGCCGAGGAAATTGAGTTAGAATAAGTCAAGATAAGTATGAAATGTAAAAGCAATATCCGCTAAAAGCATCAGCGGATTGTATGGTTATTGATTTTTAGTTTAAATCTATTTTAAGTTTTAGTTCTTACTATATTTGTGCTTTCATTTAGAGTTTGCGTAAATACCAATAGAATTATATAAGTAGGCGTCGTTCTTACGTCTGCTTATAATTTGGTTACATAGGAGAGAAGCGTATAAATTGAAGGTGACCGTGTATAAACATTTTAAAGGGTTTAAAATGTTCCAGGTATACAAGGGTTGCAAATCTCAGGCATTATTAGCACTCTTGTCCCTGTAACGCAATGGACTCTTCAACCGCATGGTGAATGGGTGCAATGCTAAGAAGCTTTGTCATTTAATATAGAAGTGTATGGTAACTAGCAAAAATTGGTTACGTCTAATCTTTAAGAGCAAATATCTAAAGTAAAATCGGAGGATCTCAAATCACAACACATTTACCAAGTTTTTTTTTTGAAGTTATTTAATGTAAATTGTTACCACTGTTTCTGAGGGAACAATTTAAGGAAGGGTTGTTTAGCAAATAGATTTTTTAAACATTAGAGCTTACTTTTCTAAAATATTTAGCTTCGGTTAAAATAACTTTAGTAGATTTAAAAAACGATTACAAATTAAATTTAATAATTCTTCTTCAATATTTGGTTGAAAAGCTTTTTTATTAAAACATATAAATTATTACAAGAACATGTTTGTTACTTTTCTGAAAGTATCAATTTCTCTTTAAACCACTTAAGTAAAATAAAAAAAAAAAATTAAGAAAAATAAAATAAAATACAATAATGTTTCTGAATATTTGTGTTGAAGAGCTTGTTCAATAAAATAATATTTTTTTTCCCATATTGCTTCCAGTTTGTCATTTTAAAATCCTAAAATTTGAAATCGTATTTTAATAATAAACGCTTTCTCTCCTCCTTTGCTTGTCATATGTTCAAGAGTTGAAAAGTTATGGTCAAACATATAACGAGCAACTAACACACAACAGTAATATTAACTTTATATTATTCATAACTTGTTCAATCTCTTCAGAAAAGATATGGTATTACAAAGTTACATGACTCCCAAGAAATACTGTTCATAATTATGAATTTTATAAATTGAAATTTCAAATCTGTAGTGCTGATATTTAAACTACATAGGTATTTAGTTACCGGTTAAAAGAAAATACAAGTTCAGTAACGAGCTTCTTGTCACAAGTAAGTTTCATATAGTTATATCTCTTTCTTTATATTCCTGATCAATTCGTATTTAAAAAAATATTTTTAAGCTTCTCTTTTGTAAATTTTCCAATAAGCATCTTTGAGAATTGATATAATTTTAATGTTTTTATTCTAATATTATTCATTAAAATAAATTAATAACTTCATTGTTTATCACCAAATCAAAAGCATTTATACTTCACGGCTAACCTTTATAGCGTGCCCTTATCAGCCGTCAAAGCGTAAAATATTTACGCAAGAATAGTCGCTATGACGGAAATTCGGGAACCTAATTATAGAGGCAAAGAAAAAATTGCTTTTTAATTTTCTTGATATATTTATATATTTTTTGGATTACATCGTAAATGATTACAGGTAAATATTATTAAAGATTGGATGCATAGTTCATAGTTAAATGTTTAGCTTTTGAAGTTTGTGCGTAATATAAAATAAGACAAAGCGTCATGGGTGCAAGCCCCATTTTAATAACGTCACACAAACATACACACACCCACACACACACACGCACACACACATACACATGTAAGCATAAACAAAATGCTCTAAAAGTAATTTCGATGTAAAAGTATTAGAAGTATGTTAAAGTTGGGTAAAGAAACACTTTTATTTAACCAACCATAGACTTTTTGGAAGTAAGACGTTGTTATATTTGTCTCTATTTTATATAAAAGCAATATATTGTTAATTAGAAAGCAATAATAAATTGACTCTCCAAGAAATAATAAGTTATAAAAATATATTTGATTAACGATAATATATTTTAAACATAATACCGCTATGACAAAATTCAATAACTTAGAAAAATTTTAAAACTTTAATGAAGGATGATTCCTTCATTAAAGTTTTAGTACTACTAAAACTTCGTAGTAATCTACGAAATTGTGATTACTGTTAAAAAATGATTTTAACCTAAACAAGAGATTGAACCATATAAAAAAATCATATAGGTTACGTAATGAATTATAATATCATTTGTCAACTTATTTAATTTAGAAGTAATCTATTTCAATATAGGTAATTAATTAGTACAGGAGCCCTGCACGTACTTGCAGCCAACTGTCGACGAATAAGATAGTTCCCAAACCTCCCACTTACTTACAAAGTTTTGGAGACCAATAGCAGAGACTTTAACTAAATGCCTTTCGTATATAAATTGTGCAAAGTTTATGAACAGAGTTGAAGATTTATTGAATCTTTGTTTATAATGTTTTAAAATTATATCAAAACAAATTAATTTAAAAAAAAAACAAATTAATTTAAAAAAAATGTAAAAGAATGAACCTTTTTCTTTTAATTTTTCTTTAACTGCAAAAAACATTCATATAAAATAATAAAAATCCCTAAATAAAATGTAGAAATGCTATTGTTTACATATGTTAACGTTGGTTGCTTATATGTTCAAAAACGCATCGTGTAAAAACATCTTATCTGATTTTAAGTTACAGGACGGCTTCAAATCTTTGTTTGCACGTATAAGTATCTATACAATACGTACCATTTATATAAAAACTATTATGTTGCGCAATAAAAACAAAATGATACTTTCGCAAACGTAGTCGTTAGTTTATGAATAGTCGTATGAGAAATAAATTGCGCTATTTTTGCATATATATATTATGCATACGTGTACTTGAAATGCTATTACAATATTTAGTTCTTTGTCTTGCTAATAAACATGTTTCAAATTATGACTAAAATCATAATTTTAATTACTATAATAGACTTTGTCAACCAGAATCGGCTTTAACCAGATTTTTAACTTAAAGCCATCTAGGTAGTCTATTTAGATTGTTTCAAATAAATATAAAGAATAGAAAAAAAAGATATTTTAATAACTTCTTTGTAATATAAACTTATAAAACATATTTTAATGAGTAACAATTTTGGTTAATATAAAAATAGTCTACTTAACACTTAAAGCAGTAACAAATCACGGGATCCAAGGTCCATATTCGCAAAAGATTCCGACTTATCTCGTATTGTAACCGAGTAATGACTTGACATTATACCGTACCGAAGTAGAACACATTTAACGACAAGCACTAAAGAGTCGCTGTGATACATTCAACACATTTACGTAATGGCAACTATAAGTCAAAGTCACGTTAACACTAACAAAAACAAGAATTTGGCTTTTACTGCTGTGTAATCTTAAGACGATCTGTCAATTTCATTTCAACATGTAAACCTTTGAGTGATATTCGATATAATGTATGAAATTTAGCAATTCACAAACATCTATCTTTAAGCAAACTTTGGTCCAAATTATTAAAAGACTATAGCCGGAATTTTCACTTATTTGTTTCAATCTGTTTATTTACCTCGTAAAAAAATTAGTAGGTATCTGTTTATGGCACCGCAATTTTTTCTGAAGCTATGTTACTTATAATATTTTTTATTATAATTTAAAAAGTCCTGTGGCAATTGTTATATTTTACAAAACAAAGTGAAAATTTTCTAAGCAAGCTATTCAAAACTTAAAACTAAGTCATATAAATTCGTAGAAACAACTGAAAAGCTTATCCTTTGTGCTACTGATTTGTCACCGGAGCTGATTCATTAAGAGAGCATTAATCTTAAACGGTTTTGGGGTGTTCCCTTACTTTATATGCTATATTATATTTTATTATATTATAGCAACAAAATCAAATCATTGTTCATAATTGTTACATAACAGTGGATTTCAATTCATTTTCAACATATTTTATAATATTTTAATATACTAATATGTATTCTATTGTGTTCTATATATTCAATTTAAGATTACTCGTCTTGTGACATGAGCTGTATGCTCCATGTATTACAAACAATGTATAAAAGTTATGTACTTTTCTTACGTGCTAAATGTTTCATAGAATAAGCGTGCACCATCTGGCCTTACAGTCAAGTTATGTAATAAACAAACTAGAACTAGACTGCAAGAAATTTAAATCACATTTTCTTTTATTTATTATTTGTTACTGTTGATTGGTAGAGAATGCTTTTAAAACAGTGAGTCAGTCTATTTTATTATTTTAAATAAATACATTAACCAATATATAAACAAAGAGTTCGTACCCCTTACTTCAGTATCAAATCGTGTATAAATATCTATTGTCACTCGACATTGTAGTATGATGATTTTATGAAAAGAAAAAGAAATCCATAATTTGATATTCGAGTTCAGTTATTAATATGCTTATGGTTTAAAGACTATAGTAATACGGTAAATATTTACCAAAGTATTTTTATATACATGTAAACCCAGAAATATCAAAAACCGATAAAGCCTCTCAGAGCATATACAGTACGTAACTTTGCTTTAATAGTAAGCTTTATCAATGTTATGAGATCTGCTTGAAATATAATATTCTGTGAATATCAAGAAAGTAGCAGTTTCATCAATTCATGTTTCATCGTATTTTACAAAATTCTATATAATACGTTAAGGAAATATTTGTGCCAATATGGTAAATGTGCAAAGCTTAGTACATCATTAGAACGCCTTCACATATTAAATTAAAGATTTCGAATTCTTAAAGCGGAAAACTTATAGGTCTATAAAATAATAAGTCTGATATCAATAAACTTGCTTTATAAGAAAGTTGTCACTTTAAATTATTTATTTTTATATGATATTTTGTGGGATTCATCTTTTACTGTAGTGTCATTCTAATATCTGGATAAGAATTTATAGCTTAAGCGGCCGTTTCTATTAACTAGTTAGTAAGTTATAATTTGGCAAAAATGTTAGCATTAATGTATATTTTATTAGATATAGATTCGAAGATTCGATCCTTCAAAACCAAAAATACCAACAAAAAACCTAACAAATTATTAATATATACTAGTATTACTATTAAAAGCAAATATACGTGTTCCTGTTGAGAAAGAACACGTGAGAACTATTTGCAAATATTACGTTCAAATATACCCAGTAATAGTATAACACAGCCAAATAAATAATAATATCTCAATGATAATATACAAGGAATTTGATAATATGAACTTCAAAGGTGGAACTGAAGGCCGCTAATCGCCGGAGGCTGGGAAGTTAGGAAACTACGTCTAATTTCAGATAACAGATTGCATGTAGCTACTTGATGTTCATTGCTCGGGGCGATAAAACAAGATGTTAAAAGATAAACTAGTTTCAACTTCTCATAGTTTATGCTTGTTTATAATATTTAAAACAATATTCATTTTATAATCTAAAACATATAGGTTTTATTTTATTATTAATTTAAAAAACCGGATTTGTAATAAATATTACATCTGATTTTGAGATATATCATTGTTTTTATATACCATATAATACAACTATATAAACTAAACAAAAAAAACTATAAATAACAATTTTTGCTTAACAAGTATTATTTAATAATTTACAAATGGTTATAAAAGGTTGACGATAAGAGGTGAGTTACAATAAACTCGCTTTATTAATGTTATCAGTGTTTGATAGAATTCAATGAAGATATCGGGTATAATGTAGATTGCATCGCATTTCTCTGTAAACCCCAGCCAACCAACATAGATAACTTTGTAACCTTACTTTGATTTAACTCCATTGATAAGTTCATTAGTAAAATTTATTTCTCGATTAGAATTCCTTATTTGTAAGACAGAAAAAAAAACTCTTATTTTAAATATTATTTTAAAGATTACACCAAAAAACATCTTATTGAACGAAATGTCTTATGTTTTCTTGCCTAGTGAACGCCAATTGAAACATTTAAATGTCCTTGAGACTGTTAACGAAAATGTATTTTAGATATAGTGATGTTTTAATTAACGGAGTGCTAATATCATGATCTGACATTAGAAGAGCATTGATTGTATATATATATATATATATATGTATTTTTTTTTTTTTTTTTTATGGAAAAGGAGGGCAAACGAGCATGCGGGTCACTGATAAAATGTGATCACCGCCGCCCATGAACTCTTGCAACATCCGAAAACTCACAAGAGCGTTGCCGGCCTTGGAGATAGGAGTGAACGCCTTTTTTGAAGGTACCCATGTCGTATCGATCTGGAAACACCGCCGAAGGAAGCTCATTCCACATCTTTGTGACACGTGGAAGAAAGGTACTTGCAAACCGCACAGTAGAAGAACGCCATGCATCCAGGTGGTAAGGATGGTAATGAAGGCGGTGACGTGCTGTGCGGTGATGAAATTCGGCGGCAGGCATCAGATTAAATAGCTCTTCGGAACACTCCCCGTTGTAAATGCGATAGAAGACGCACAAGGAAGCCACGTCTCTACGCAGTGCCAAAGAGTCCAGCCGTTCACAGAGCACCGGGTCCCCGACAATCCGTACGGCTCTCCGTTGTACGCGGTCAAAAGGTAGAAGCTGATATTGGGGTGATCCGGACCAGAGATGAGAACAGTACTCCATATGTGGCCGGACCTGCGCCTTATAGAGCGCAAGTCTTTGGCCAGCATTGAAATACTGCCTCGCTCTATTGATCACACCCAATTTCATCGAGGCCAACTTGGCCTTGCCCTCCAAATGAACACGAAACCGACAGTCGCTCGAAATATCGAGTCCCAGTATTCTGATACTTGGCGAGGCGGTGAGGGGTGTGCTCTCGAAGAGTGGCGATACGACAAATGGGGTTTTCTTGGTGGTAAACGCGCAAACCTGTGTCTTTTGGGGATTAAACTGGACGAGGTTCAGTTCACCCCATTCTGAGACCATCCCCAGGGAGGTCTCTATAGAAGACACAAGTTTCTTTCGACACTCGTCGACGTTTTCCCGAGAGAGACCTGCACAGCCGGAATATACCGCATCCCCAGTGCTGTCATCCGCATAACAATGTATGTTGGAAATATCCAACATATCATTGATGTGCAGGAGAAACAGGGTTGGGGATAGCAGACAGCCTTGGGGTACACCAGCGTTCACGGGCTTGGGGTCCGAGCAAAAACCGTCGAGAACGACCTGTATGCTCCGCCCAGTGAGAAAGCTGGTAAATGCTGTGGCTGCATAAATTCTCGGGAAGCCCATAGGAAGGAAGCTTCGAAAGAAGCCCCTTGTGCCATACACGATCGAAGGCTTTCGCTATATCCAGACTAACTGCCAGACCCTCTCCCTTGCTTTCAATAACCGCAGCCCAACGGTGTGTGAGATATAACAGAAGATCACCAGCCGATCGACCATGGCGAAAGCCATATTGCCGGTCATTGATCAACTGGTGATCCTCGAGGTACGCGAGGAGCTGACGGTTTATGATATTCTCCATTATTTTGGAGAGAAGAGAGGTGATGGCGATAGGTCTGTAGTTAGCCGGATCCGAGCTATCACCTTTTTTAGGGATCGGATGGACAAAGGCACACTTCCACGAGACCGGGACTACGCCTTTGAGATAGGAGTGCCGAAATAAACGCGTTAGCACTGGAGTCAACTCAGGGGCACACGTTCGTAGCACCAATGGGGAAATACCATCCGGCCCACTCGACTTATGAACATCCAAGGAAAGTAGAGAACGACGAATGGTTTTTTGCCGGAAAATTATTTCCGGCAATGAACTCTGACACCGCTGGATGGTAGGCGGTGTTTTCCCTTGGTCGTTCAAAGTCGAGTTCAAATGATGACTTGATACATATTACTTGAAATTAAAAAAGAGGTAAGAAGTTTTAATATTTATATTGGTTTAAATAACCATTTAGAAATAGATAGACGATAGTGAATAACAAAAAAATAACAAAATAAAAAAGTCTAAGTCGCTCAAGCAACTAGCAAACATTTTTTTCAACATCAGCAAAACTTCAAGATCAGCAACTTCAAAGCAAGTCTGAGGGCTAATTACAATGTTACATGAAAAACTTTTGGGTCAAGTTTGTTCACGTTTCGTCTAACAGATAAACATTTCTGTTGCTGGAGATTCAACTACTTTATCTTAGATGGTTTCTAGATTTGAAGTTAATAGCAATTAAGCTGTAAAACTATATAACTGTAAAATAATCCATATTTTTCAAACATAATATACTTTTTGTTGCCATTTTTATCTTTAATCGTGTTTAATTATTTTCGTCAATGAACATTGTACACTAATTATGAATGTTTATGATAAACAAGAATAATTTTTAAAAATTCTCGTTTCTGCCCACAGATTCGCCCACGTGGCTTTTCGTAACCGTGAGTCTGTTTGGTCATTATAAAAAGTAAGTTCTTATTTTTATTATTATTATAATTGACTGCCCTCCCAAAGATTCGACCTTATTACTTCAAGAGACGTTGAGATCCAGTCCAATGGTGTATATTTGAAATAATTTTGGAACCAATATTTCAAGTAACTTTGGCACCAACTGCACACAGACAGACAAAAGACTAGCTTTCCCCGTTCTATTATTATACGTATTAAAGATCTATAATAAGTATTCAGATTGTAAAAATATTTTTGAACTAGCTGCTGTCCGCAAATTCATATGCACTTCCCTTAATAGCCTCTGATCTATAGTAGTAAATTTTGATCTGAAGTAAGAAATTTGCTATTTATTTTAGCTCCCGTACTCCTTACCTTCACGCTCCACCAACTGTAATCGTACGGATACCAGCAGCGACCCCATAATTTTACCGGCTTATTGATTTTATTTCGCATTAACCTCTAACCAACTCCACCAATTAACACGCTGTAAAAGTAAACTTTATCTCCATAAAATTTTCAGATCTATTCAACCAGTATTTTTTTTTATCAGAATTCTTTATATATGTAAACTGTAACGAAACTTTAGTAAAATTAACTTTATAATATTTCAGTTTTTATTTAACACGAAAACCGCTTTTTTTGGGTGAGATAATAAATTCCGAAATATGGTTTGGTTTTGTGGTCTGTTTTATCTATAAGTAACAAATATGTTTGTTTTAGATTTAATTCCTTTATTTCAAACTACTTAGACAGCATACTCTAAAAAAGGATTAGTAGTACCAGAACTTACCCCGGATATGTAGCTTGGCTTTTTAAAATATTATTATTGCTGATTAAATGATGAAGAATTTAAAATATAATTATTTCAGAAAAAAAAAATTGTATTTTTGTCATATTCGCGTTTTTAATATAACATTCTTGAGAATATTATATTATTCTATAAAACTACGGTAAAGAATCTCTTTATCAATATAAAATCTTGATTTACTACACAATTATATAACTTTATATAGTAGACTTTTGTGGAGTATATGCTTACTCGCCATTTATTATGATTTAAAGGTCCACTTTTCTGATGTAATGTAAAATAAGAACTCCATTATTTACCGTTGATGATTTACAGTTAAAATTGTTTTTATAGATTATGTTTAATATAAAGCATGGTACAACTGTCATTACAAATATACGTTACAATTAAATATATTGTTCTAATAATAGAAAACATTATGATTTATCAGACGTTATGAGGTTTATTAGTAAATTTAATTCTGTTATAGGTTATCTTTTTACTTTCTTTGTGGGGCGGACATTGATTTAAGATAATCGTTCTGTATTACCTCAATTTAAATTTTTCACTTTTAAAACACTGATGAACACACTAAAACATATGTAAAAATACAAAAGTAGGTGGTAGAAACTTTCCACCAGATTCTTGGGTTTTGTGAACTGTACATGAAAAGAATCCAGTTTCTGACTGAATAAGCATTTAGTAGTTTTATATTTTAATTATCATAATGAAGAGAATGTTAATAAATAAAAGGATTATTTTTATGTAAATTAAAAAAATATTTATTTCTTACTTTTCGTGGCTCAATTCTGATAACCTATAACCTTGGCCAGCAATTATTTAAATATTTTATATAAATCCAACAAATAAGATTGGTAAAATAAATGTGACAGGAAGTAAATGATTTTGCCAATTGCTATGGTATTATATCCTCATTAATTCTACACCGCACCACTAACAACGGATTTTGAATTAGCAATTAACACGCACAAACAACAAGTCAGGTCTGTTTATGTATCCAATAAAGTAATTTGAAAACAGTATAATTAAATGTTTCCTGAACATTTATTGTATTAACTTAAAAATTTTTTTACTTCTTATAAAGATTTTGTTTTTATTTGACGAGTTTTTTAAGTATTGGTAGGAATAAAGCCAATATTACTTTTAATGGCAAACTCTATGGAATAGTTTTATTAATTATTGTAAAGGATTGCACTTTAGATATTTTGATTGTAGATTAGTATAAGAATTAAGAACATTCACACGAATAGAACATGCGATGCCGACGCATTATGTTGAACAACGTTGCCTCGAAATCATGTAAAGATCGATAATGCAATCTCATGTCCATTCACCTTCATAGGTGAGTGAGTGAGTTGAGATATCTTTGCAGAGTACAGCTCGTTGAATATTTTTCATACATAGTTATAAAATTGTATTGTTGACATAATATTAGAAATTGTATATCTCCGTACATAATTTTTTAATAAACTCAGGCTCGTTTCGTTCTTATCGGTCTGGTTAAGTAATGCAAAAATATATAATAGCCATATTGTTAACATCATATTTATCTGCAAGGAATTGTTACTACATTCAAATAAAAATTAGACACAGAATATGGCCATAAAATGTTTAACGAATATTTTGATTCAGAAACCTAATAGTTATGACAAATTGGAAATAGTAATTAACCCAATTATTTGCTTAATACTCCAGACTGAATTTCCCTAGAGATTTCACAACACCATATTTACCAGCATTATATCCTTTGGGTAAGTAAAAATTTATTAATTTTAATTTGTAATTCATGAGATTGATGGGAGTTTTTTAATAAATATACTACATTTTACACTAACTAAATAACGAAACGTATTTCTACTTCAACACAACACTAAAATAGTCGGCCCATTTGAAAATAATCACACACCATTTGTGTACACAACTCACTTGTGTTATCATAATTGCCAGTGCATGAGTTTGCATTAATATCATACATAATACAATAGATGTATTGGATTTCTTGATATATTTTTTTAACAGATCGAAAATAAAACTATTTTTATGGATTAAGCTTGCGTATAATTTGGTTACATTTTACAGTCAGCAAGTACTAAACGTCGGGTTAAAATTAAAATGTAACCAAATTATACGAAAGCTTAATCCGTACAACATAGCTTTATTTCAGATTGAGAATAGTTTTGAACAATGACTATAAAACATCGATAAAAAATATTTATTATTGTCTAAAATTAATTTCTATAAATTTCAACGTTTTAAACTTCGTCGAAGGATAAAAATTTAGTAATCGATATTATACCCTCTTTCTTTTGACGGATTGAATTTAGTAAATACCTTAACTTCTAATAATACCATAATAAATAGTCAATGTTGCATCAAAGAGTTAGAATTTATTTTTTTAAGTGCAATTATTTTTATTAATAATTTTTATAATCGGCATTCCTTTATTGTTTTTTCATGTCTCATTTCTTAATTGTTAATGTAATATAAAACAGTGAGAACAAGTTTTTTTAATATTCTATATTGTAATATATTTGGATCATTATAAAATGTAATTATGATAAATTACATTTTATAATGATCCAAAGAGGTTTTCTTCTATTAAACACACTCGTCGCTTAGCGCTGCCAAATCTATTAAAGCCCTCGCTTAGTACGCTGAAGTGTTGGATTTTTGCCAAAATGGTTTATAAAGTTATATATAATTATAATAAAATACATACAAAGGAGCATTTTATTTAAATATGGAATTAATGCCTAACAAATATAAGGGTTAGAACATCTTTATCTAAAAACAAAAAACAACTTTATGAGAAAATAATCAGTTATTAATGGAATTAATGTGTGTTAATTCAGGAAATATCATCTACAATTTCAATGATGTTTTTCATATTACGATTGCGTTGAATTTATTTAATGCAATAATAATATTCCTCATTATAAGATTACCGATATATTATGTTTATGTATATTGTGTATATATTGTATGTGTGTGTATATATAATATATTTAAACACATAATATAAAAAGAGTTATTTGTTAAAGACACACATATTTTCATTCATCTACATTTTCCTAAGTACATAAAAATATTATCTCCTATTTATTTGATACAACATTTAAATATATGTAGAACACAAATGTCTCGCAGAACACATAACGTGTTGAAGATATAAACCCATTTCGTGTATTATTAGACGTAAAATAAGTATATTCGGCGTTTGTTAACGTATTTCAGTCGTAGTAATGAGAACGTAATGGCGACTCGCGGACTCTAGCTTCTACACTCTATTAGAGGTAATGCAGAAATCCAAAAGTTGTACAAAAATATTTTCATTTACCACTTTAGGCTACTTGGTATGTATTTAGGACAGACGCAATGATATATTAGATATGTATATTTTGTATGAACGATAATGGGAACATTTATTTAAATATGATATTCAAATTTCATACCTAATATGTAATATGTAAATGGTAATTATGTAAATAGCAGTCTCTGAATAGACTTCGACTATACAGGTCCCTTGGCATACAAGTTTGGAACTCTGAGAAATTGAAAATGTATAGGAATTAATTATTCACCAAGGCTACTTGTTATACTATTATTTCATTAACAAATAAAAATTATTATTTTGAAGATTATATACAGTAGTTATTTCAAAACTTTATTTAAAACTCTATATCTTACGCAACCGTATTTTATGATATTTCTTCTTTGTTGCAATAAAAGAGGGAAGCCGCAAAAGGAACAATTTTATCGAGATATGTAGACGGATTATAATGAAATGTATGACATTATTATTGCCATTCCATGACAACTGAGGATTCTGGCGAGAAAATCTGATATTCCCAGCAGTATGTTTATATTTTCCTTATATTTAAATGCATGTAGAGAAAGTAAATATAAATCATATTTAAAATAAAACTTTAATTAGAAGTAGTAGTAAAATTTCTGCTTATTACTTTAATTAATGCACTGGAAAATTTCAAAAAACACTCAGTCAAAATACTGCAACAACAATGTAATGTTTGTGTAAAATTATTTAATGTTGATATAAACTTCTAAATATGAAATATGTTAATTAATTAAACATCCAATTTATAATATTTACTCACATATTATTAAGGTTACAGGTTTATGTAAGTTATTAATTCCTGATTAGGGAATTTATTACAATCACCTCAACTTTTATTTTTTTTTAATAATCACTTTTGGAGGTATCTGGAGTAATTCTAATGTATGTATGTATGTATGTTTGTGCGTGTATTCGATACGTAGCGATTTTTCGATTCCATTTTCTCGTAATTTGATTATGCAATAGACTTCGAACTAATATAACCGATACGTTTTCGAGTAACTTCAAACTGAATAATTTACCAGCGAAATCGACTAAGTAGTTATTTAGTTTTTTGAACAAACTGAAAAGTGGTCATTTGTGACTTTGATATATACAATGTTTATAGTATTGTAAAAATATAGGTTGTTAATACTTCACTATTACTGAAGCAACACTTGTCTAGGGAAATTTATAAACAAAAATGCCGCCAATTTGGATTTTGTTATATTATCTTAAGATTCAAATGAAATGCTAGAAGCGATCTTAAAATTTATAATAATAATAATAATAATAATAATAATAATAATCTTTGTTGTACACACGAATCAAATACAAATGGAATTAAAAAAAAGTTAACAAAAATAAAATGGTACCAATTTGGCGGCCTTATCGCTTAAAAGCGATCTCTTCCAGGCAACCAGTTAGGTTAGAAAGAAAATATATATGAGACGGTGTGTGGGTGTGTGTACATAAGAACATAGATAGATAGAAGGTAAACATAAATATTATATATACATATACTCCTACTTATATAAATACATACTCCTATATATACTATAAACATACATATATAATATATTATCATATATTCACATAGATATATAATACGACGAATTCACTATTAGGAATCTATAAGGCTTAAAATCGAGCTTTCAGTCTTCGCTTAAACGAATGGCATGACTCCGCCCGTTTAATAGTCAACGGAAGCTCGTTCCATAGACGGATTGTAGAGAGTGTAAAGGAGTCTGAGTAAAAAGAGGAAGAATGGGAAGGAACTTTAAGAGTAAAGTTTTTAATGGAACGGAGAGAACGGCTATGAGAGCTACTAAGAAACTCAAATCGTTCCTTTAAATAAGGAGGAGTTAAAGGATTGAACAGTAGAGAGTACAAAAGGCTAAGCATATGAATATTCCTGCGAAAGCGAATCGGAAGCAACTTGAGTTTTTTACGAAAGTGAGAAATGTGATCATATTTGCGAAGACCAAATATAAATCTTATGCAAAGGTTTTGAAGACGCTTAAGTTTATTTAACTGATCCTCCCGTAAATCGGGATAACATGCATCTGCAAAATCTAGAATCGGAAGGAGAAGAGATTTAGCTAAAACAGCTTTGGTAGAGATGGGTAGGAGATTAGTTAATCGCCTCAAAGATCCCACGGCAGCAAACATCTTCCTACTCACCTCACTAATTTGAGAATTCCAGGATAATGTTTAATCAAATACTATACCAAGGTTTTTAACTGTGCTGCTGTAAGGAATAATAACCCCTTCAAAGCAAATAGGAGGTATTTGATATTGTAAAGTGCGTGAGATCAGTCTAGAACTGCCAATGATAATAGTTTGCGTCTTAGAAGGATTTATCTTAAGGCCAAAACATTTACTCCATTTTGCGATGCTTATCAAATCTTCATTTTCAAGAGGACATTGTCGATAAATCTGAAGATCGTCTGCATACAGGTGGTAGAAAGAATTTATTTGAGAGCAAATAGTGTTTATAAACACTGAAAATAATAAGGGGAGACAACACGCCACCTTGCGGAACACCGGAATTGACCTCACTCCAGTCAAGTAATGTCAATATTGTAAACTGACGGTTGTCCATGCCTGACCTGATGTCCTCAGTAATTTTTACTAAGGCCGTAGTCGTACTATGACCAGGACGGAAACCAGATTGGAATTTACTAAGTAGATTATTCTTAGCTAAAAAAGTGCTTAATTGAAAATGAATTAGATGCTCTATAATTTTTGATAGGAAAGGAAGGATAGATATAGGTCGAAAATCAGGTGGACAAGAGGGGTTAGGCTTTTTCGGTAAAGGAATAATATAAGCGTCTTTCCAACAGGTAGGAAATTCGCACAATGTAATAGAGTTATTAAATATGGAGGTAAGAGTAGGGGCTAGGATATCTAGGATAGGGATGATCATTTTACGACTACGACCATCAGGCCCAACTACATCGGAATCCACAGATAGTATGGTCTTCTTAACATCACATACGGAAAAATGACTTAAACGAAATGGATAAGTATTAGGAGTTGGAAGAGATGAAAGATGGTTTAAAGTTTTAGTTTTAATAGCACTATCCACAGATGCTGACGTAGAGAAATGTTTATTAATATTATTTAAGTTTGAATTTGAAGTATTTGTACAATTTTGTTTATTTCGACCAACTCCTAAGGTTTTAAGAAAATTCCAAACTTTTATTGAGTCCCTTTCCTCAATAACAGATCTGTAAATATGGCGTCGTTGATTGTTTCAACAAATCCTGTTGCAGCGATTTCTGATTTTGATATATTTTGCCTTATTTTTATCATTAGGTTGACTTTAATTTTTTGCTTTGGGTGCTACTTTTTTTATTTGAAGTTTTTTAATGTCATCAGTCAGCCAGGGAGCAGAGAGATGCTTCATGCGTACCGGATGGATAGGAGCATGCACGTCATAGAGATTTGATAATAGTGAATTTAAAACTGCCACTTGCTCATCCAAAGTACTTGGAGTAAGTACCTCCACCAATCAATATTAGAGGCATCGGCACGCAGTTGAGTTAAGTCCATTCTACCAAAGTTGCGCTGAAAGAGAGTTTTAGGTTTTAATTTTGGAGGTTTGGTTTTGAAGCCAGTGCAGAGCATTGACCATGTTTTTCAACATGATCAGGAGATGAAACCAAAATCAGATCTAAAAGAGAAGGGTTACAATGGGGTGCGTGATGAGTGGGAGACAGAGGGAGTATATGTAGGTTAGTTGCAGTTGCGATACTATTAAGACGACCAGCCCTATAATCGTTTTTATGGAGACAAGTGTTAATGTCGCCCATTAAAATTGTATAATTATAGGATGGAGAAAGTTGTTCCAGGAGAATTTCAAGAGAAGAGAAATAGTCAATATTAAGGTTGGGGCTATAATAGACACCAAGTAGAAGTTTGGAATGTTAAAGTGTTAATTCAAGGAATAGATGTTCTGGGCCCTCATTCTGAGTTTGTGAGGCATTTACGATAGAACAAGCGATATGTGAGCGTAGATAAATAGCAACTCCCCCGCCCCCGCGTCCAATGCGGTCGTTGCGTATTAAATGATAACCTGGTAAGGAGTAAGCCTCTGAAAGTAAACATGGTTTTAACCAAGATTCGGAAATTAATATTGCGTGAATATTATTACTAACAAAGGTAGGTAGCATGTCGGGGAAATGAGCAGGAATACTCTGGGCGTTGATATGAACTATATTAAAATTCTTCAGACAATCTGAAAAATTAGAAACGAGGCTGTCACTCAATGA
Organism: Mechanitis mazaeus; assembly: GCA_959347395.1. Lineage (NCBI taxonomy): Eukaryota > Metazoa > Arthropoda > Insecta > Lepidoptera > Nymphalidae > Mechanitis > Mechanitis mazaeus. Next base: position 16,218,777 of record OY365753.1, on the reverse strand, counting down.
AGGGATGCTATGTAAACTGTCACTACTGTTCAACACATCAGATGATGAAGAAAAAGAGAGAGATTCGTCATTTTCGTCGTTATTTTCCATAACAATATAAAATATAAATAAAGTATAAGATATATTATATAATAACAATAATTAAAAATAAATAATATAAATATTATGTTTTATAAATAAAAGTAATATTAAACAATATGTATTAAAATTACACTAAATAAGAAAAATAAAATAAAAATAAGTAAAACGTTATTAACATACCCACCAGTGAAGAAAAAAAAAAAAAGCACAAACTTATAGCATATGGTATCTGTCACCTTCATTTAAACAACATAAAAAAATTACAAAATAGGCAAGAAAATAACACAAAAATAAAAATTAATTAAAACCAAGAGAAATAAAAAAACAATGCAAAAATAAAATACAGTGTATATATAACATATGAATATATTGGGCTAATTCCCTGAATCTAAGGCAAGTCAAAGCATACTTTGATTATAACCTAATTGTCAGATATGTCGGATGACATTTGCATACTCGTTTATTAATAATATAGTTATTGTAGTTGCTTAAATCCCATATTTCTTGTGTACAACGTGAAAAATTATCCCAGAAGATATAATTTAAAGTAACAAAAATATAATTTAAATTAACAAAAATGTACTAAGACAATCAATGTAGATGACAGATAAACAGAGTCAACGTACCATCACAGGGAAAACACTATTTTTTTACAAGTCTCTTAGATCTCTGTAGTGGTTTGCCGTCAGCAATCTTAGTGGAAACAGTGGTCTTCGCAGGCGGTTTCGGAGACACGCTGGCAATTGAGTTGAGGTCAGCCATATACTCAACCTTATGTCGAGTGCCATCCGGCGACAAAACATATATATAGCCTCCCCTAGTCCAGCATTTATTTACGCCAAAGCGTTGCCTTGCTTCCTTAAATGTATTGTGTTTTAATTTTGTTAAAAACTCAGACTGAATATAGCCAGAACCTTTAAGCCTAGTTTTGGCAAACCAAACCCTCACAGTGGGATCTAAAAATTTAATCAGGATTGGCCTTGGTTTATCTCCAGAAGAACGTCCCAAACGTTGAGAGGACTTAATACTTGCCGTGGAGAAGTTTGGCAAATCAAGATGTGCAGTAATGAGGTCAGTAACCCGGGCTGTAGTTTCCTCTGTTTTGTCTTCGGGTACTCCGTGCATGAGGATCATCTTACGCCGTCGTCTCATCTCTTGCCTATCCATTTCTTTGCCAATAAATTCTACTTGACATTGCAACGTTTGAAGTGCAGATACTATGAATGTTCGGAAGGTGGAAAATTCTGAAGAAAGCATTGAAGCTGATGTAGGAGAAGATGTACTATTAAGATTTTGTTGGAACTCATTCATTTTGCTATGGAACATATCAGTCATAGCAGAAAGAGATTCCTTAATGGAGTCCATTGTGTGAAGAATCCGATTGTGACTGTGTTATTGTGCAGTGGTGATTATAGGAAATATTTTATAACTGGTTGGTAGTGTTACTTAAATACTCATGTTAATATAAATAAACTGTTTTAAAAACTTTTGAATATATACTTAAAATGAAAAATAATTTGCAGAGATTTTAAAAACGATGTTCACTAATTCACAACTACCCACCGAAAAATTTATCTTATGATTCTTTGGAAATTAATAAAAAAATAATACATCTCCATAAATTTAACAAATAAAAACCATTTTCTGTTTCTAGAAAAAATTATTTAGAGAAAAAAATTACGCTGTCATAAAATTATTAAATTAATAATTAAGTGTGATTTAATAATGAATTTTTAAATCACACTTAAGTGGGTATTTATAATGGTTTAAGAAAATAATACCTTCAAAAATACTCTAAATTATTGAACTATTTAGAAACATCATTCAAAGTGAGTCTGATTCTTCACTTGTGGAAAGGTAGAGATATATAGATAACCATTTTATATTAAAGAAGTCAACGTGACTCGTTTTGTAAAAGCGGTAATTTCATTGACTTTTCGTAGCAGTTGCCATCAACAAATTCTAGTTTAACGTCTTTTTAAAAGGGAAAAATTATACACCTTCAGTAAAGCTTAACAAGCATCTCTCGTAAGGTTAGAAAGGACTGTGTTTAAGAAGAAAAAGTTCATATGGAATCATGTATGTGTGCGTGTAAATAAAAATTTGGTTACACATACTATGAGTTATATGTTGTTTACTTTGTGGCAGGTGTCTAAACTTATGAGAGAAAAAAGGTCTTCAATTTTTTTTGTATGTAAACTTTCATGTTTGATTATTAAATATAACTATCTGTCTGTACAGACGTTATTACTATCGGTATATGCCCGATTAGTTTCAAACCCATTTGATTTCTTGTAATATAATAACAGATTTTATTGATTGGTAGATTCAGCATCCTATATTGATATTCAGAAAAATGTTATTCAACTTTATAATAATAAATGTTATCGTTCATCTTAATTCTGTAATATTCTTTACACAGAAACATTGCTTTCATTTTGACTTCTACAACAATTCAAAATATTTGTTAATATAAACAAATATGTAACACAAAGGATTAAACTTTCCGTCACAAGGAATGCATCCCTACCGCCACTGCACTCGGGGAATGATTCTCTGGCCCATACGGCAAAAGAGAAAGCCGATCTCTTGGGCACTCTTTTTGCCTCAAACTCGACCTTGAACGACCAAGGGAAAACACCGCCTACCATCCAGCGGTGTCAGAGTTCAATGCCGGAAATAATTTTCCGGCAAAAAACCATTCGACGGTCTCTACTTTCCTTGGATGTTCATAAGTCGAGTGGGCCGGATGGCATTTCCCCAATCGTGCTACGAACATGTGCCCCTGAGTTGACTCCAGTGCTAACGCGTCTATTTCGGTACTCCTATTTCAAAGGCGTAGTCCCGGTCTCATGGAAGTGTGCTTTGTCCATCCGATCCCTAAAAAAGGTGATAGCTCGGACCCAGCTAACTACAGACCTATCGCCATCACCTCTCTTCTCTCCAAAATAATGGAGAACATCATCAACCGACAGCTCCTCGCGTACCTTGAGGATCACCAGTTGATCAATGACCGACAATATGGCTTTCGCCATGGTCGATCGGCTGGTGACCTCCTGTTATATCTTACACACCGTTGGGCTGCGGTTATTGAAAGCAAGGGAGAAGGTCTGGCAGTTAGTCTGGATATAGCGAAAGCCTTCGATCGTGTATGGCACAAGGGGCTTCTTTCGAAGCTTCCTTCCTATGGGCTTCCCGAGAGTTTATGCAAGTGGATCACCAGCTTCCTCACTGGGCGGAGCATACAGGTCGTTCTCGACGGTTTTTGCTCGGACCCCAAGCCCGTGAATGCTGGTGTACCCCAAGGCTGCGTGCTATCCCCAACCCTGTTCCTCTTGCACATCAATGATATGTTGGACATTTCCAACATACATTGTTATGCGGATGACAGCACTGGGGATGCGGTATATTCCGGCCGTGCAGGTCTCTCTCGGGAAAACGTCGACGAGTGCCGAAAGAAACTTGTGTCTTCTATAGAGACCTCCCTGAGGACGGTCTCAGAATGGGGTAAACTGAACCTCGTTCAGTTTAATCCCCAAAAGACACAGGTTTGCGCGTTTACCACTAAGAAAACCCCATTTGTCGTATCGCCGCTCTTCGATAGCACACCTCTCGATGCCTCGCCAAGTATCAAAGTACTGGGACTCGACATTTCGAGCGACTGTCAGTTTCGTGGTCACTTGGAGAGCAAGGCCAAGTTGGCCTCGATGAAATTGGGTGTGATCAATAGAGCGAGACAGTATTTCAATCCTGGCCATAGACTTGCGCTTTATAAGGCGCAGGTTCGGCCACATATGGAGTACTGCTCTCATCTCTGGTCCGGATCACCCCAATATCAGCTTCTACCTTTTGACCGCGTACAACGGAGAGCCGTACGGATTGTCGGGGACCCGGTGCTCTGTGAACGGCTGGACTCTTTGGCATTGCGTAGAGACGTGGCTTCTTTGTGCGTCTTCTATCGCATTTACAACGGGGAGTGTTCCGAAGAGCTATTTGATCTGATGCCTGCCGCCGAATTCCATCACCGCACAGCACGTCACCGCCTGCATTTCCATCCACACCACCTGGATGCGTGGCGATCTTCTACTGTGCAGTTTTCAAGGACTTTTCTTCCACGTACCACTAAGATGTGGAATGAACTTCCTTCGGCGGTGTTTCCAGATCGATACGACATGGGTACCTTCAAAAAAGGCGTCTATTCATATCTCCAAGGCCGGCAACGCTCTTGTGAGTCTTCGGATGTTGCAAGAGTTCATGGGCGGCGGTGATCACATTTTATCAGTGACCCGCATGCTCGTTTGCCCTCCTTTTCCATAAAAAAAAAAAAAAAAAAAAAAAAAAAATATAGGCTTTATTGTGGTATGGATTTATAACATGTCATTTACATACAGTAATGTAACATACAGTTTAACTTTATTATGGCGATATTTTGAACGTAATCTGTGCATTCAATTTCATGTTTGGTTTTGACATTCTCTCTGAAATATTATTCCGCTTGCGGAAATAAAATTTATACAAATTTTTTTTTCAGACACTACAAATAATATTCCTCAAACTAATTTAAAAGAAGTATATTTTAGTTAAAAATGTAATCATAATTGAAAGAGTTCAATTTATCGTGTAATGTAGCCTGACGGTGTGGATAAATTATTTTCTTCTCTCTTATAGGTTTTTAATATTCAAAGCACTCACAAAGTTTGCTGTAACTGCTTGGAAATTATTAAGTAATTTATCAGTCTTGTCAACCGCTAACTTAGTTTAATGGTTTATTTAATTACGCATTGAATTAGTAATTTATGAGATAACATTTATTTTTGGGGCTAATGTAACAATACTTAGTTTAACTATTAGTGCTTAGTAAATTAGAAACAAATAAGGAGAGGAATCATCTATAAAAGAAGATTTATTTGCTTCTTGTAATCTATAAATATATATATAATTGTAATCTATAAATTCCTCGAGAATAGGGATACCTATTAATTTACATAATATCATATTATTTTACACAAAGACATGAGATAGGTTCATTAAATAATTAAATGTAATTAAAATATATTTTTAATACTTAAATTCGTTTCGCACGTAAATTTTTAATAGTTTTAAGGATCGAAATTTTAGAGTTAAAATCAATAACGTTTAAAAATGTGCCCTTTTTTGAGCGATATTGTAAGTGTTTTAAAAATTAAAAGACATATACAGAACAATAATCTGAATAAATTTTTAATTTTGTAATGATACTATTTAAAATCAGATAATTATGATTGAAACACAGGTTCAGACTTCTCTTCAAACTTTGAACGATCAAAGAATAAAATAAGATAAAATATAATTTAACTCGATAAGTAATCAAAGAGCACAGTGTCTAGTCAGTAATATAAGACGTCGTTTATTCTTATGCTTTGATACAAGTTTCAATTCGTCACAGCTAAAGGAAACATTTTTATAAGCGAAATGATATCGTATCAAGTGTTACTTAAAACAAGGATAAACGTTAAAGAACAATGATAAACGTATCATATTCTCCTCTCTTGTTAATAATAATCATATTTTCTATTCATAAATTATTTTATAAATATATAATTTTTTTTGAATAACTAATTTTTTTTTAAATTTACTTTCCTTTAAATTTGCTTTCTTTTAAATTTGCTTTCTTTTAAATTTGCCATGATAAATAAATGGAAAGTTAGTGCTCTAATAGTATTGTGCTAAATCAATGATATCTCTAGCTGATTAACTTCTTTAAACACTGTAATCACAATTGTAACTTTATACGTCTGTATAAAGTTGACGTCTGTCAATAATAACAAAATATAATTGATAAAACAGAACTAAGAAATAAAATAACAATTTAAGTTGAAAAATCGAGAAGAAAATGCTTACCACATCTCAGAGACACCAATTCAATGTAAAAGTAACTCTTAAAATAAATTATTCAAGATCCTACGCACAGAACAAAGTTGAGAATGGCAGTTGACAGTATTCATTAAATCAGTAAACATTTTGAAAACATGATTGTGTGTGATCAAAATTTTATATAATAACCGCAATATTCGTGAATCACAATATTGGTTTCTATAATATGCTAGATTTTTTTTTTTTTTTTAGATACAATATGATTTATAATTTAATGTCCTAATTACTTTTAACTAAACATATAATATTTTAAGGAGTTATAAAAAAAATAATTGCAATGGAG